>SJYA01003144.1:1456979-1547646 GCA_006410615.1 Neotragus moschatus | reverse complement strand
TGTAAGCAGCGTGACAATATACAGCCTTGATGTACTCCTTTTCCTATTTGGAACCAGTCTGTTGTTCCATGTCCAGTTCTAACTGTTGCTTCCTGACCTGCATACAGATTTCTCAAGAGGCAGGTCAGGTGGTCTGGTATGAGCATCTCTTTCAGAATTTTCCACAATTTGTTGTGATCACACAGTCAAAGGCTTTGATGTAGTCAATAAAGCAGAAATAGATGTTCTTCTGGAAGTCTCTTGCTTTTTCAATGATTCAGTGGATGTTGACAACTTGATCTCTGGTTCCTCTGCCTTTTCTAAAACCAGCTTGAACATCTGGAAGTTCACAGTTCACGTACTGTTGGCGCCTGGCTTGGAGAATTTTTAGCATTACTTTATTAGCATGTGAGATGAGTGCAATTGTGTGGTAATTTGAGCATTCTTTTGGATTGCCTTTCTTTGGGATTGGAATGAAAACTAACCTTTTCCAGTCCTGTGGCCACTGCTGAGTTATCCAAATTTGCTGGTATATTGAGTGCAGCAATTTCGCAGCATCATCTTCCAGGATTTGAAATAGCTCAACTGGAATTACGTCACCTCCACTAGCTTTGTTTGTAGTGATGCTTTCTAAGGCCCACTTGACTTCACATTCCAGGATCTGGCTCTAGGTGAGAGATCACACCATCATGATTATCTTGGTCATGAAGATCTTTTTTGTACAGTTCTTCTGTGTATTCTTGCCACCTCTTCTTAATATCTTCTGCTTCTGTTAGGTCCATACCTTTAGCAAAATAAGAGTTAATTAAAATATTTAATGGTCCTTGTATTATCAAGAAGGATAATATTTTTTATTAACATATGGTTTTTGATAAATTAAGTATTCATGTTTTAATTCTGGAATAACCTATTAAAAACAATAATTTGGGAATAAATACCATAATTTCCTTTTTCGATCCCTGGGTTGGGAAGACTCCCTGGAGAAGGGAAAGGCTACCAGTTCCAGTATTCTGGGCTGGAGAATTCATGAACTGTATAGACCATAGGGTCACAGAGTCTGACACAACTGAACAACTTTCACTTTCACTAGCAGCAAATAACTCCTTATAGGTGAAACTTGTAACTTGGTCTCTTTCCCCTTGGAACACATTTTCCAAATGACCTTCGACTCTAGAATTTTCTGTGTTTATTTTCTAGAAAGCTTAGAAATACCACAATTTCACTTGGATAGAATTAACCTGAAACACTTGGCCATATTATAATATTAGAATAATATTTTCAGACACAGAAATTTAAAAAGCTGAGCATATTTTAAGAAATGATTAGAAGATGTATTCTAACAGATTACATATTTTTATACTCAGGTTCTTATCTCAAATAAACCAAAGAAAATAGAGTTGCTGTCAGATTTTTAGACATTAATGTTCAACATTAATAAATGTTAAAACATACTTAATGATACTCAAGGAAAAAAGTGTGAGCCAAAGATTTTATAATTAACTACCCTTTCTTTCAAAGCACTTGCATTAGGAACTCCAGGAAAGCAAGGTGTTTTGTTTGTTTGTTTACCCCTGGAGAATGATTACCACCTACCTATTCATGGGCTTGGTTAGTATGGATATCTTCATTTCTCTGTGTGAGAGCAGATGCTTGCCTTTCATTCTGTGTCACTGTAGGCGAAGGAGGCTGATGAGCAGTATATGTATGGAAACACTTCACTATTGAATACTGGATTGGGTGGTCATTCCTTGATTCAAAGTGGAGAGTGGTTGAATTTTTGTTGCTCCTTTTGGAAACCATTAAATCAAAAGTATCATATCTGAAGATATTTAGAAAGCACTTTAACTATTAATATTAAGTAACTTTGGTTTATTTTACAATATATTTCTTAGAGCAGCAATAAGCAGGTTAAAGATTGTCCCCCTCTAATTAATTCTCATCTTATTCCTGTTAAGTAGACCTCAGTGGCATAAGAGAAGAACTCGTTACACACATGAGCAATTGAGGCAGTGGGAAGTTTGATGTTAATGCCAAGTAGCATGTCAGCAATAAAGCCAGAAGCAGAAGCGAAGCTTTATAATTCCCAACAGTGCTCTTGCTACTGAAACACAGGATTTCCTCCCTACGAACTGCAAAGCTGTTTTGTAGGTTTGAATGTGATGTCAGTGTTTTCTGTATGAAAAGATAGTAAAGCATTCATTTGCAAATACAAGTATTTACAATCACAGACACTCTTGTATACAATGGTGGAATTTGATGTTAGAAGATAGAGTTGAAACAAAGATCACAGGCTCCCAGCAATCATGGTTCCAACTTCTGAACAGTTTATTCATTGTGTGACCAGGAAACACTGGAGGAACAGTGATAGAGAGTTTGATAGATAACGTGTGACAGGTGACATTCATGCAGTTGTGAGCGTGTTCTCGTGTATTAATGTTAAAGAAATGTAGTTTGGCACCCAGAAAATCCTATGTAGTTTTTGGACTAATCATTTATAAGTGCTGTTTTTTAAAACTTCTTACTTACGGACATATAAATTCAGGTGATACTGTAGTGAACTTCCCAAAATAATGTATTCCACCTTATTTAAGGAGCATGCCTTCAATCCCAAGTGACCTTTTTTTATTTAAACAGATTTACTTTATAGATCAAAGGTCAAGATTTAGCTGATTTAGTTATTTATTCAAGATTTAGTTATTTCAGTCCGGTCAGTTTTGTTTCCTACCTGTTTTTTATCCTTGCATAAAAGTGACCGCTTGTTCATGATCACAGAAGGGAAAGCACTATCTTGACTTATAACTAATTTTGCATTTTGTGTGACAGTAGTACTGAGAATCAGTTTCAAATGATTCCTCCAAAGTGATACACGTGATTCATGACAAGGTTGTAAAAAGAAATCAGTTATATATATATATCTCCATGTCAGCATTTGACTAGAACTACTATACAGAAACTTTGCAGAGAAAGAGGAAAGCTTTAATGGGTCATTTGCCCAAATTAGATGATTACAAGAAACAGGATATATGGCTTCTTGTGTTTGGCTCATATTTAGCATTTGTTTGGCTCAGACAGTAAAGAATCTGCCTGCAATGCAGGTGATCTGGGTTCAATCCCTGGGTCAGGAAGATCCCCTGGAAAAGGGAATGGCTACTCACCCCAGTATTCTTGCTGGAGAATTCCATGGACAGAGGAGCCTAGCGGGCTACAGCACATAGCATGGCAAAGAGTAGGACACAACTGAGCAACTAACACACACTAGCATTTGTTACAGATTTGTTCATTTAGAATGTCTTTTCAGTTATAATTTTTTGTTGTTGTAACACATAGAGCTTAAATCAGGCATACACAAACAAAACAAAACACCTTCTAAACTTACCCACTATTGTATTCAAATGCTTAATATTCAGTCACAAATGTATAAGCTATAGAAATAATATCTTTATCATCAAACTTTGAACATCTTCATTTTATTTCTATAGTTAATCTCCTTAAATATAATTAATCAAATTCTACTCATGATCACTATTAATTACTCTGACTATGTCTAGTATGGTAGCCTCAAGCTCCAAGTGGCTGTTGAGCAATTAAAGTATAGCTGGTGTAATCAAAGAACTGAATTTTAAATTTATAAAAATCTTAATTTAAAATCAATTTAATCAAAAATCAAAGCAGCATATAATACTTTTCTATTAAGCATAGTATAAAATGTTGAAAAATGTTGAGGCAAAAGATCTAAGAACAAAAAACAGTGAAATGGTAAGTCATAAAGTTATTATAGATATTGTTATTCCATATACTTAATTAATCATAGACATATTGTTTTCTTATGAAAAATGAGAGTAATGAAGTCTCCCAGAAGAAATTACCAAGAAGAGCATTTGATGAGTTTACTAGATTACAGGAATTATTACACAAAATCCCCTAAATTGCCAACTTGTTGATCTGAAACTCCTAGGTAGGTAATAGTTAACAGTTTTTCAAGAAGTTTGTGAATCTTAGGTGTACTAATTTGTTTAAGTCTAAATAATATTACATATATTTTTTAGACGTAAAAAATTTTAAATTTTTCCTGTACTTTAAGATAAAATAGAATTAATTTTAAAAGTATGAAAGATTACTAATACTATTATTCTGTTTTATTCAACACTACTCTCATCCTAGAAGATTTTGTACCTGTATAATTGCCATATGTTTTAGTTATCTGTTGCCATGATAATGCCATGGTAATGAACAAAATGATTAAAAACATCATATCATAAGGGAGCCACTTTTTCTATTACAAGGTTGCTGTTTTTCCAGAGTTGTCTTCTGGTCAACCAGTGCCAGACCTGGTTGATCTTGGAGAGAGTTATTTTAATGCCTTTGTAGGCCACTGAGGAGCTGTCTGTGGTTGTCTTGTCTGAGGTTGCCTCTACTGGGTGAATTATCTCTTCCTTGGCTGTGACGGGGTCCAAGAGAAAGTGTAAAACTGAAGGGCTCTATGCTCAGAAGGAGAGAACTGCCACTTACATCACTGCCTTCTGTCTGAAGTCCATCACAAGGCCAAGTATTTGAAAGTGGTGAAATATTCTGTCTGTCTGGAAGGGAGAGTCTAGGAAGTCATATTCCAAGCATCATGGATACAAGAAGGATACTAAGTTGTGAATACTTATATAAGCAGTCCACAAGTCCAGGTGATTCTGCCTGCCTTGTTGTTAGAGAATATTTTCTTGCCCTTCTGTCTGGCTTGGGCGTGTGATGTACTTTGGTTGATGTACTGTGATTAGAAATGTTCAGTCTCCACCTGTACTAGCCACTGCATCCTTTACTCACTCTCTTGATCTCTTTCCACAAGAACAGCTTGTCTCTGGTGGGGTCTGCTTAGCAGCTGAAATGACGCTGTTAAAAGACACATGGAGTAGTCCTACAGCCAAACCATAGCCACAGATCTTCCATTTGAGTTGGAAGTAAGCCTTCCTTACTATAAGTCACTTAGATTGTTTGTATCATAGCACAACCCACCATGAACTATTGTAAAAATGTTATTAGAAGCTTTATGTTACTAAGTACTTTCTCACCCAGCAGATTTCAAATATACCACTATTTTCAAGTACCTGTCAGTACACCCTTTCTCTGTGTTGTAACACCCTCATACAGTAAATATTAGAATCTATGTTGCAAGGCAGTTGCTTCTATGAGTTGCAAAAAAAGAATATATGAATCCTACATCTGGTTTCTTCCCTGACATAGAAATGATCTGTTTGTGAGTTTCTTGTTTCTTTCTAATTGTACCTTCAGGAGTTTTGAAGACTATTGAAGAAGTAGCCTGTTGACCTGAGAATCAGAGTGATAAATTCTGCCTTCAAGAATAAAAGAAGAAACTGAGAGGAGGGCATATGAAAACCAAGAAATATTTATAACAGAGAGTTGTGAATGTAGAATTAAACCACTATGAACACAGTGAAAAATGTCTTAAAGACAAACTTTGAAAATTCTGCTTATCTTTTTGTTGTTGTTGTATCATATATACAAAGTCCTTTCTTTGTTTTCCAGAGAAGCAGATAGTTGAGAGTTGATGCAAAGATTTTCCATTTCGTATCTTGGATTCACAGAGAGTAGACTCTCAATAAATGATTATTAATGATAGCTTTTAGAAATTAAACAAAAGAAAGCAGACAATTGCTGGAACAGTTTGAAAAATAGTAAGTGGTTCACTGGAATCCAGCCCAGCTTGAATATTGAATCTGGAGGCTTAAATATCAGGAAAACATTTTTTTCTTACATTTCTACCACTTTTACTCATTTTTTCCTCAAATGATTTAAGATACAGCTTTATGAGGTTAGAAAGGAGTAAGATAGAGACAGAAATGTTATAACAAGTTGAGTGAATATGTGGCAAGTTGATAATGACTCAAACACACAGGGAGAACTCTCCTTTGCCACCACCCATTCTCTGATATGTCCTGATTTGAAGTAGAGAAAAATCTGTAACACAGCCTAGCCGGAAATCCATTACAGTTTCAATTTAAAGTGAAATGAGAAGCTGAAGGGGAGCATGTTGAGATATGTTTATTTTATGGTCCTTGAAAAGATTGATTTCAAAATCTCTAGCAGAATCCTGAGGGCTCTAATTCTGGACAAAAATAGATGAAGCAACACATCTCTGGCTCAGAATGGCCACAAATTCATGTATTTATGGGCTTCAGGACATTTGCAAAACCCTAGTTATATAAAGTTCTTATTAATCAAGAAGAATTTATTGTGTGTCTGTTATGCATATATGCTTTCACCTCATTTTTTTTCAACATTTACTATAGTCAAATTGCTTTTTAGTATCCATCCTACACAGAGCAACAAACTTTGAAAAGCTGGTGGATGGTTATTTACTTATGACTTGTTTAGACTCTTCATTTTCTTCTGTTTGAACAACTTCCCACTATGAAAAAGCAATGAGGAGATATCACTAAGATTTGTACAAATGCTAGTATTTTACCTCGTAATAAAAAAGGTAAAATCTGTTATGATAGAATCAGCTTTGTTGCAGTGACATGCATCCCCAAAAGTGTCTGTGGCTTAAGATATTAAAAAAAAAGTCTTGTTCCACTAGGGTTGCAAAGAGTCAGACACAACTGAACAACTAAGTACTGCACAGCACTGTCTTATCACTTGAAAGTTTGTATAGGGCTAAAGGTCAGTCTAGTCAAGGCTATGGTTTTCCGGGTGGTCATGTATGGATGTGAGAGCTGGACTGTGAGGAAAGCTGAGCGCAGAAGAATTGATGCTTTTAAACTGTGGTGTTGGAGAAGACACTTGAGAGTCCCTTGGACTGCAAGGAGATCCAACCAGTCCATCCTAAAGGAGATCAGTCCTGGGTGTTCATTGGAAGGACTGATGCTAAAGCTGAAACTCCAATACTTTGGCCACCTCATGCGAAGAGTTGACTCATTGGAAAAGACTCTGATTCTCGGAGGGATTGGAGGCAGGAGGAGAAGGGGACGACAGAAGATGAGATGGTTGGATGGCATCGCCGACTCAAAGCACATGAGTTTGGGTAAACTTCAGGAGTTGGTGATGGACAGGGAGGCCTGGCATGCTGCAATTCATGGGGTCGCAAAGAGTCAGACACAACTGAGTGACTGTACTGAACTGAACTGCTCCACACAGAATATTAGGGACTCAGGTCAACAGAAATTGTGTCATCTTTAACTCCACTACCAGGAATAAGGCACCTCTGTTGCTCTGGCATGAAATGACCCAGTAGAGAGATATGCTCTGCAATTAAATGCTTAGGCCAAAAAGTGACACATGTCACAAATGCTTTACAGAACAAATCATGTGATCCCAGAAGTAGACTTGTCTGCTCACCTAGCAGACAAAACAAAATCTTTAAAAAGTCAATGTTAGTGAGAAATAGCAGTATCTCAGCATTTAGTTCACTTAAATTAAAATGATTGTTGATGATCCTTGAAGATAACATTGTATCATGTACTGTGATGAATGCAGAAATGAGCAAAATGCAGCCACTTTGCCATAAATGAGAAAGGGTCATGCAGAATCTGCAAGTCATATCTCTCCCAACAATCTTAGTATTAATAGCTAACACTCTACACTCATTACATGCAGGATATTCTATAAGATATACAATTAAATGAATACCCTCAAAAACTAAAGTCAGGTCTATTGCTTTCTTCTCCCTTGTTACAGATAGAAAAGTGACATAGAAATTGAATCGGCAAAATCTGACTTACAAGCATAAACTGCTTGAGACCAAACATATGATGATAGGAAAATAATAAAACTTATGTTTTATTCACAGCACTCAGTATACCTCTTCCCATTATTTAATTTTCTATATCCAGACTTCTCAATTAAGATAAAACATGTGGGTGAACTGTTGTTAATTATAACTGACTGTCCTTAATTTATTCAGGTTACTCTGGGAGTCATTCCAAAACAGAATGAAATCTGGATATGATCATTTAAAAAACCTTTCTTTCGTATCTTTAATAATAGATTTCACTTAAAAGTTTCATTTTTTTCTTTTATTAAAGCATTCTTACCATCTTGGGAATATATATCCATATAATGAAATTTATATGCTGAAACACCCATAAAATTTTCTTATTTAATAATTTCAAGTCAAATTTTATAATTAAAATTGTTTATCCTACAATTTCAACATATCTTTATGAACATAGATTTATTCGATATCGACCCTGTTCAATTCAGTGGCGATACATTTCAGATAAAATTGATTTTCATGAAAGAAAGAAATGGTCAAGTTTAAGGAAAATATAGCTTTCAAAACTAATTCATCAGAAGCTTGAAAATATTTATAACAAATTAAGGAATTTGAATACATTAAAAAATATGCAACAAATAGTTTTTAGATGATTTGAAAGTTTTGTTCACCAAACTATCAAATAGATAATTCCTATAAACATTTAATTGCTATTATTTACAAACTTTGCCAGAGAAAATAAAAAGAGATCATTGTCATTTTGCTTAAGAAGACTTATATAACTGTTGTCAAAATTAGATGAGGATGGGATAATCAATCTCATTAATATTGACACACAAGAAAATAGACATTCGAGTTTATTCAAGAAGAGAATCCTGCTTTAGTGTTGGGTAAATTGTGTTTGCCTAATTCCCCATGGTAACAAAGTGAATAAATACCACAATATTATCTCAATAGATGTGTTAGAAACATTTGAAAAGTTTCAATACCACTTTACTTTTTAAATACTTCCTATTAGAAATAGAATTGATCTTTACCACATTGAATGATATCTACTGCTAGTATGAAATTAATATTAAACATTAGAAGCATGTTTAATACAGTAAATGAGAAAAAATGGCCATTGTCATGCCTTTTATTCAATATTTCATTTTGTTGAATAAAAAAGAATTTTAAAATATAGGGAAATAATTAAATATTTGAAAAGAAACCAAGTAAATATTAGTTACAAATTAAGCAATTGCATACGTAGGATACTACAATAATTTAGCAAAAAAATTATTGTAATTCATCAAACAATTTACCAAACGGCTCAATTTAAAATCAGTATAAAAACCAATTATATTTCTCTGTGACAACAACCTAAAGATCTTGGTATTTAACACCAAACTAGATTTATAGAAGTTAGACCAAAATAAATAGAGACAAAATCATATTTTCTAGACAGGAAGATCCACTTTTATAAATATATGTTTTCCAAAGTTGATTAAAATATTCAATGATCTTCACTTAAATTCCAGTGGCGATCTTTGTGGAGTTTGCCAAGTTAATCATGGGTGAATGTGTAGACTAAAAGAAGTACTTGTATACTGCAGGTGGCTATGGACTTTGTACATATACTTTTAGAAATTTAGTGTGACATTCCTTGGTGGAGTTAAAATACTTCACATCTACAAAATCCTAGAGAAATTAGTGACTTCATCAAGATTGTTCATTGCAACTTTGTTCTTAAAAAAAAAAACTAGCAATAATCCTAATGCTTATCACCAGAAAAATAAGTAAATATCCTGTATTATAATCATCTAAAATAATAATATATAATGACAAAAATTAACTTATCAGCTCTCAGTAGTCGGCACAGGTACATCACAAAAACACAGGATGATAGAGGACGTATAGTATGGTGTCATTTATATAAAGTCTGTAAACCTACCAAACCTAACTCTATGTATTTCATAGATGTATATGTGTAGTAAAATTATAGTGAAAAACATGAGAATCAGTACCAATAAATTTAAATGATACTAACTGTGTGGATCACAATAAACTGGAAAATTCTGAGAGAGATGGGAATACCAGACCACCTGACCTGCCTCTTCAGAAATCTGTATGCANCATTGGAAAAGACTCTGATGCTGGGAGGGATTAGGGACAGGAGGAGAAGGGGACGACTGAGGATGAGATGGCTGGATGGCATCACTGACTCGATGGGTGTGAGTCTGAGTGAACTCCAGGAGTTGGTGATGGACAGGGAGGCCTGGCGCGCTGCAATTCATGGGGTAGCAAAGAGTTGGACATGACTGAGTGACTGAATTGAACTGAACTTGCATTGCAGGGAATATGGATTCAATCCCTTATCAGGGAACTGGGATCCCACATGATACAACTAACACCTGATGCAGCCAAATAAATAAATATTTTAAAATAAAAAAATAAAATGGTAGAAGAACTAACAGGCTAACTCAGGGTAGCAATTTTTGTCTTCTGGCTGACAGTGAATAATTAATTGATTAAATAATTAAATAAATATCTATTGAAATAGTATGTGACTGAATCTTNAATCCCTTATCAGGGAACTGGGATCCCACATGATACAACTAACACCTGATGCAGCCAAATAAATAAATATTTTAAAATAAAAAAATAAAATGGTAGAAGAACTAACAGGCTAACTCAGGGTAGCAATTTTTGTCTTCTGGCTGACAGTGAATAATTAATTGATTAAATAATTAAATAAATATCTATTGAAATAGTATGTGACTGAATCTTAAAAGACCCTCATGCTGGGAAAGATTGAAGGCAGGAGGAGAAGGGGATGACAGAGGATGAGATGGTTGGATGACATCACCGACTTGATGGACATGAGTTTGAGCAAGCTCCAGGAGTTGGTGATGGACAGGGAAGCCTGGCATGCTGCAGTCCATGGGATTGCAAAGAGTTGGACACAAGTAAGTGACTAAACTGAGTTGAACTGAGTCTTGAAAGGTAGTGCTGGGCATACACACCAAGGAAACCAGAACTGAAAGAGACATGTGCACTCCAGTGTTCATCGCAGCACTGTTTATAATAGCCAGGACATGGAAGCAACCTAGATGTGCATCAGCAGATGAATGGATAAGAAAGCTGTGGTACATATACACAATGGAGTATTACTCAGCCATTAAAGAGAACACATTTGAATCAGTTGTAATGAGGTGGATGAAACTGGAGCCAATTATACCGAGTGAAGTAAGCCAGAAAGAAAAAACCAATACAGTATATGAATGCATATATATGGAATTTAGAAGGATGGTAACGATAACCCTGTATGCGAGACAGCAAAAGAGACGCATATGTATAGAACAGTCTTTTGAACTCTGTGAAAGAGGGAGAGGGTGGGATGATTTCAGAGAATGGCATTGAAACATGTATAATATATAAGAAACAAATCGTCAGTCTAGGTTCGATGCAGGATACAGGATGCTTGGGGCTGGTACACTGGGATGACCCAGAGGAATGGTACGGGGAGGGAGGAGGGAGGAGGGTTCAGGATGGGGAACACGTGTACACTCGTGGCAGATTCATGTTGATGTATGGCAAAGCCAATACTATATTGTAAAGTAAAAAAATAATAATAATAAAATAAAAACACTCCAAAAAAAAGAAAGCATGCAAATGAAAATGTTTTTCTGTTGTTTAGTGAGACCTGTGTATATAATCAAATAGCAGGAGGAGAGAGTGTCCCTCCCAACCTCTTTTCACACCATGATAATTAGAAGGTTAAAAGGAGGATTAATTAAAATAATTGGGGCATCTCTTGCAATAAAGGCCAAAAAAAAAAAAAAAAACCCATAAATTGGTTGGAGGTATTGAGAAGGACATTGTCTGATAGAAAAGGGGGATCATATTCTCTGAGGAACCATAAGCTTTGAACTTTTCAGATGGTTCCCATTTCCTGAAAATAAAGATAGAAAGTTTTCTACGTTAAAAAAGAAAAAAAAAGATTTGTTTTAATCAGGTAAGACACACAGACATGGACAAGATTGTCAGAAGAAACAAGTTTTTACTCACAGATCCCTAGGATCAGGAGATTTGGCACGGTGTGCCATGCAGGGCCACATGGGGAAAGTACCAGAGTTGGTCAAGAGGCAGAGGGATGTAAAGAGAAAACATGGGCAAGGGCTCTGAGTGTAGTTTCTGCAGAACAAACCAAGAAAGTAGGATAAGCAGGCTTAGGATTGGCTAGTTTGAATAATTTTAGCAGGCTCTGGGGTATAGGGACTGCCTCTAGTTGTTTGTTACCTGGTCTGGGAGTGATGAGGGTAAGGGAATAATTGCCTGGTGCCTAAGAACTCTTTGGGAGCTCAATAAAGGATGTGGCTGAGAGTATGGGTTTGGAATTGGTTGGTTTGCGTATGAAAAGCATGCTTGCTGATGAGTCCTTTATTATATCTTGAGGGAGGGAAAGTCTCTCTAGGATCAGGGAGGCCCCTAGTGTTAAAACATCAAAATAAAAAAAATATGTTTGGGCCCTCCCTGGTGGGCCAGTGGTTCACCTTGCAATACACTGGGTATGGTATTTAGTCCCTGGTCAGGAAACTAAGATCCCATATGCCATGGAGTGCCCAGCATATTAAAAAGCAGAGACATCTCTTTGCCGACAAGCTATGGTTTTTCTAAAGAAAGCTGAGCACCAAAGAATTGATGCTTTTGAACTGTGGTGTTGGAGAAGACTCTCAAGAGTCCCCTGGACTGCAAGGAGATCCAACCAGTCAATCCTAAAGGAAATCAACCCTGAATATTCATTGGAAGGAGTGATGCTGAAGCTTCAATACTTTGGCCACCTGATAAAAAGAGTCAACTCATTGTAAAAGGCCCTGATGCTAGGAAAGATTGAATGCAAAAGGAGAAGGGGGTGGCAGAGGATGAGACGGTTAGATAGCATCATTGACTCAATGGACATGAATTTGAACAAACTCTGGGAGATAGAAAGCCTGACATGCTGCAGTCCATGGAGTTGCAGAGTTGGAGTGGACTAAGTGACTGAACAACAGCAAGCTTAGAGGATAATATGAAGTCAGGGAAAGGAGAAATAACTCAAGGGGATGTTTCCAATAGAAAGGAAACAAGACTGGAAGTACAAGATGATACCAAGGTGAAGGTCATAAGGGAAGGAGGAGGGGATGGCATTCAGGGCACAGGTGTAGAGGTCCTTGAATATGAGAAGGGATTTCTGATCCTCTAAGACTGGGAGATGGAGAAGGCGATGGCACCCCACTCCAGTACTCTTGCCTGGAGAATCCCATGGACAGAGGAGCCTGGTGGGCTGCAGCCCATGGGGTAGCGAAGAGTTGGACATGACTGAGCGACTTCACTTTCATGCATTGGAGAAGGAAATGGCAACCCACATCAGTGTTCTTGCCTAGAGAATCCCAAGGACAGGGGAGCCTGGCGGGCTGTCTGTGGGGTCGCACAGAGTTGGACACGACTGAAGCAACTCAGCCGTAGCAGCAAGACGGGGAGAAAGGGAGAATTTCTAAGAAGGAAACAGCTTTCATCATTTGATCTGTATTTAAACTTGTGGGTCTCCACATTTCTCTTCAAATAAACTTGGCTGCTTCTGACTGAAGCTAAGTTACTGCCACTTATTTTCCTTTGGGCAAAAGAATGGCTCTTTCCCTTAGTCACTCACATTTAACATTGTTTTAAAAGTGCTTGTATTAAAAAATTAAGGCAAAAACAACAAATGTGTGAAAAGGAACATAAGTATTAAATTTTTTTCAGTGAGGATGAGATGGTTAAATCACCGTCTCAGTGGACATGAACTTGAGCAAACCCTGGGAGATAGTGGAGGACAGGGAAACCTGGCATGCTGCAGTCCTTGGGGTTACAAAGAGTGGGAGGGCTTCTCTGGGAGAGTTCTGAGACCTAAAGTATGAATAGTTGTCTAGGCAAAATGTGAGGCAAATACCATTCCAGGCAGAAGGAATAGCCATGGAGAAGGACTTGCAGAAAGTTTTGTCATCTTAGGAAATAAAAGAGAGTACTGTGAGTAAAATCTAGTGAGAAAAGAACGGCTTGAAGAGGTAGGCTCTGTTAAAGATCTTGACTTTTATCCTAGGTGCAGTGATAAACTACTGAAAGGTTTAGGGCAAGCCAATGTCCTAACCTAGACTGTGTTTTCAAGAGTACCCTGGGTATTATGCAGAAGGAAAGGAGAGGAACAGAGCAGAGCTGGAAAATCCATTTGCAGACTGGATTAGTAATGAAGTGAAAGATTATGATGACTGAGACTAGTGAGTTTGCCTTGGAGACTGAGAGAATGGCTATAATACTTGAATTAGATTTTCAGAGAAACCCTACTAGTACATCATACCTATTCGTTGTTTTCCTGTATGGCCCACATAAGACAATAAAATGAGAGAAATAAATTAAGGGCGAAGATTGAGATAATAAGGAATCTGAAAAAAAAAGGTCATTATTTGCATATGACATATATAGGGACCCCAAAGAATCTACAGAAAAATTATAAATAATGTGAGAGTTTAGTAAGATGTCTAAATACAATATTTAATTTAAAAGTGAATAGAGGAGGAAGTAAACACAGGAGAGGGGCTTCCCTGGTGGCTCAGTGGTAAAAAAGCCTGCCTGCCAATGCAGGAGACTTGGGGTCGATCCCTGATTTGGGAAGATCCCACATTCTGCGGATCGACTAAGCCCATGCACCACAACTACTGAACCTGTTCTCTAGAGCCCAGAAGCCAAAATTACTGAGCCTGCTCGCTGCCACTCCTGAAGCTCTAGAGCTTGTGCTCCGAAACAAAAGAAGCTACCGCAGTGAAAAGCCCAAGGACTGCAGCTAGAGAGTGATCCCCGCTCACCACAACTAGAGAAAAGCCCACACGGCAATGAAGACCCAGCACAGCCAAGGATAAATTAATTAAAAACAACACCGGAGAGAGGGGGTGGCTACAAGTGGAGTAATGTAGGTTAAAAAGATAAAAAGAGAGAGAAAAGGAAAGAAAAGAGAAAAAAGAGGAAAGAAAGAAGGAAGGAAGGAAATAAAAAACAAAGATTAAAAACTGTTATACGTCATGTGGTTAAACTAGATTGATAGGAAGCTGTGTTTCAGTTCAGTTCAGTCGCTCGGTCGTGTCCGACTCTTTGCGACCCCATGAATTGCAGCACGCCAGGCCTTCCTGTCCATCACCAGCTCCTGGAGTTCACTCAGACTCACGTCCATCGAGTCGGTGATGCCATCCAGCCATCTCATCCTCGATCGTCCCCTTCTCCTCCTGCCCCCAAGTTGTGTTTGGAAGGGGGCATAAATGAATTAAGTTGGTGATACAATACAGTTCCTGATTGATCAGAGGCGTAACTTGAAAGTAGGTTATTGAGGTGGAGGAGGGTAAGTCACCAATGAGGAGGTATTCAAGGAATTGAATGACTAGCTCATGGTCACTCAAGCTTGTGTCAAAATGACAGGATGGTTGCTTGAATTGGGATGGAGGAAGCCTGAAGCCAAGTGCTTTGTCCTTCATGAATGAGGGGCAGCAGATGATTCCTGTGGGGAGGGGGAGAGGGAGGTATAAACAGGTGGTTGAATCTCCAAGTAGCCGGTGTTTTGCAAAAGGAAGAGAAAATAATGGTCTGGAACTCACTATAAGGAAGAGGGAAGATGGATAGGTGGGTCTTCCTTTTGAGAGGACAGATATCTCTAAGGGACATCTAGGACTTTGGTTATGGCAAGAAATTGAAAAGGGAAGATGATTAAAAAGAGTTTGCTAATTATAGATCAGAATTTTGAAGAGCACTTGGCCAAGTGTCAATGCATAGTAGATGCTCAACACATAATTAGTAAATCAACCAATTAATCATGAACACAGTAGAGAAGCTATATCATTTCAAGCCTACAACCCAAACCAATTTGCATGTTACCACCAAATGGGCTATTTGATTCCAAGTGCTTCAGAGAGTGCTTTGCTGTCTTTATTTTAAAACTCCATTCAATATATAAATGTATCTATACATTCNTCATTTCAAGCCTACAACCCAAACCAATTTGCATGTTACCACCAAATGGGCTATTTGATTCCAAGTGCTTCAGAGAGTGCTTTGCTGTCTTTATTTTAAAACTCCATTCAATATATAAATGTATCTATACATTCAATACTCAGTGTATCAATTAATATGTTATACATCTTAAATTTATACAATGTTATATGTCAAATATATTTCAATTAAAAGTCAAATAAAAACAACTCCATTCAGTCACCAGGAAGATCCTCAGTTCTTAGTTGGAGAAAATGTCCTTTTGGAATTCTTTATTTTTCTTATAGGCTGTTGTAGCCAAAGAGTATAAATCTCCCCGTCTTCATGTAGTTATCATATTAATAATTTGGTACAATCTGATTCTCATGTTTCTGCCAAACTGAAACTATTAAATGCTTTTAATAAGCACCTCATCTCATAGCCTCCATACCATCTAATTCTTCTTTTTAATTTTCTCTACTGACACACATAAATGCTCTTTTTAAACACATTTTTAAAAGTAATATCTTAATCTTTAGACTTAGTGATATATTTTGTTTCTCCACATGTCACAGTTTATAGCATTTTTAAAGTCCTCTATGAATGCTTATAAATTCACTGATTTATGCAGTGTATTTTCCTGAGGGGGAAAAATGACCCTCTGAGAGGTTGGTGAATCTTGGCTTTCGGTCTTATGGTAGCATTTCATCAAACCAGTAATTAATTTTAAAAAAAGATCTAGGTTTATGTTTAGCCTTAAACAGAAGCTTTGAAATTCCAAATGATTTTTTTTTGTTTTTATTCCATATTGCTTCAACCCTTTATTTCTTAAACCATGCGTTATTTCTAGTGAAGGTATTTATCATTTACAATTCTTTTTTTTCCCCTTAATTTATTTATGGCTGTACTGGGTTTTCACTGCTATGTGGGCTTTCCTCTATGCGGTGCTTGGGCCTCTCATTGTGGTAGCTTCTGTTACTGCAGAGCACAGGCTCTAGGGTGCTCGGGCTTCGTACATTTCTGTGTACAAGTTTCACTCCTCATAGAACTTTGTACTTAATCCAAATCCAATCCAAATAGGTAAGATGCTATTTAATTTTCACTTCATATAAACATATTTTATAAGCATTCTTAAATTCTTTTTGGAACAAGAATGAATATGGAGCAGAAAGAAAGTAGAACAGCAGAGAGGTCAGTGGAAAGCAGGTATTAGAAAATGATTAAAATGTTTCTATCAGCTTTTCATCAAAGGACAAATAAATTCACAAAGGCAATAAAATTTGTAAGAATGAACACAAACACAAAAAAATCTGTTTAAGATGTTTTCTGATTCCAAGAAAACAAGCCTTATAAAACATTACCAATTTTATAGTATTATACATAAACTTTTATATCACTTAGAAATGTTTTAATTTTTTTCTTTATGAAAATATAAGACTTTGTTACACTTTAAAGAAAGAATACCATTAAAATGAGTATTTCTTAAAATTAGCACCTAAAGGAGTAAATATAAATTATATAGAAAATTAACTTATTAGAAATTCCTCATTTCCCTGTCATGTTAAATAAATAAAGGTTTAATACTATCTTTGCAAATGTAACAATGTTTATATAACTTGTGGCTGCTAGCATTATCCAGTTTTACATAGTTATTCATAAATTTCATGTTTTGCTCATTTTTGGCCATGCCTCACAGCATGTGAACTTCCCTGATCCCTGCAGCGGAAGGATGGATTCTTAACCACTGGAACAAGGAGCCCTTAATTTCATGTTTAAGAGTGGAAAAACATATCAACTTTTTAACTCATAATAACTGGTTGATTTCAAGTTTTCTCCCGTTAACTGAATTAACTAATTGCTGTAGACTTATCAGTATCAAGAATACTAAGGGAAACTTAAAATATAATCTTTTATATTAAAAATAATATCCTTTAATAGTATGGAAGAACCTGAAGGAAACAGCCTCTGCCCATAAAAATCTAATAACCGAATGATTTTGAACTTGAGTTAGAAGTTAAAATTCTTAAACTCAAGGCTATCTTGTCTCTGTTCTATTTCTCTTCAAAAAACAAAGCTTAATAACGTATGTGCTTCCAAGGCCTCACACTCCAGTCTGATTTATTGCTTCAAATCAAACCCATTGCAGTTAATTACTAATGCATCAATGGCACTGGAAATGACAATCAATCCCAAGAAGATAGTAGCTGTAAGGTAGCTGGGAATAGAATAGGTAGATCCAAACAGATATGATGCTATTGTGACACCTGACATACCTTCTTCCTTGCTTGGTGTCCTCTGAGGCAGGGTGCTGCTTGGTTCTTCATCTTCTTGGTATTTCTGAGTAAGTCTGACAAAAAGAGCTCTCTGGACAGCAGGGAGGAGACCCAGTGCAGGCAGGGGGCCATGGCCTGCCACGTTACTGCTGCTGTCGGACCCACTCCCACAGTTAGGTGAGTCTGGAACAGCTGGAGCCTGGTGCTGGGCAAAGTCACCGTGCCACACCCCGTCTACATACACAGCACAAAAAGACACAAGACACTGACTGAGCACAAAACTCCAGGAGACAAGGACCGCTGTGCCTTGTAAGAAACTGAGTTACAATAATATCACACTTGATTATCAGATTATTATGTAACAGTAAGCACTGTTTAAAGTTATCTCAAAGTCTGCTGTTACAAATATTTGGTTAAATGGAAAACACATTTTGATATTTCAATTTCATCATATTTTCCTTTATTTAAAACACACATGCCTTTCATGTTGCTAAAGAAACATAGGACTCCAGATATTTTAAGTTAGAAATGAGTTATTTAGAAAGGTAAACTTACCACCAGAGTGACTGGGTGGCTGAAAATTATGGGCAGCATGCTGTGAATAGTAATGATCATAAAACTCAGTGGGATTTTGTAAGGACTCATAGCTGGTACTGAGCTGCCTTTCACCAGGTGGGTGCGATGAGCCTGGAGAACAGTGATTCTCTCTAGGTACTTTCATGACGTGTTCTGGAAAGCCTGGGCAGTGGTAAGCACCACTCATATTTGGTGGTGTCAAAGGCGTATCTGGTTGACCGAGTACTCCAGCTTGACCGTGAGGGCCCACAATTCCTGGGGGGCCAGGCAGCAAAGGTGGGCTCTGTGGCACTGGAAGGCCAGAACAGTGTCCGGGGGAGCCTGGGTGGATCACAGGACTGTTGTGTCCCTGAGACATGTTAGGGCCAGGACCTGGACTTGACCCAGAACTATAGACATGTTGAGGGTGTGGGCTGCTTTCCTGAAATTGTGGTCCTGGTGGTGAGGCACTGTTATAAAATGCTGGTGGCCTGTGGACAAAAGAATAATATTTCTTAGTTCAAAGAAAAGAGGCAAATAAGAACGTTACATCTCTAAATAGATATTGGACNTGAAACGCCAGGACTTTGGCCACCTCATGTGAAGAGTTGACTCATTGGTAAAGACTTTGATGCTGGGAGGAATTGGGGGCAGGAGGAAAGGGGACGACAGAGGATGAGATGCTGGATGGCACCACTGACTCGATGGATGTGAGTCTGAGTGAACTCCGGGAGACGGTGATGGACAGGCAGGCCTGGCGTGCTGTGATTCATGGGGTCACACAGAGTTGGACATGACTGAGGAACTGAACTGAACTGAACTNTTTGATGCTGGGAGGAATTGGGGGCAGGAGGAAAGGGGACGACAGAGGATGAGATGCTGGATGGCACCACTGACTCGATGGATGTGAGTCTGAGTGAACTCCGGGAGACGGTGATGGACAGGCAGGCCTGGCGTGCTGTGATTCATGGGGTCACACAGAGTTGGACATGACTGAGGAACTGAACTGAACTGAACTCAAAATTAAAAGATGCTTACTCCTTGGAAGAAAAGTTATGACCAACCTAGATAGCATATTCAAAAGCAGAGACATTACTTTGCCAGCAAAGGTCCATCTAGTCAAGGCTATGGTTTTTCCAGTAGTCATGTATGGATGTGAGAGTTGGACTCTGAAGAAAGCTGAGCGCTGAAGAATTGATGCTTTTGAACTGTGGTGTTGGAGAAGACTCTTGAGAGTCCCTTGGACTGCAAGGAGATCCAATCAGTCCATTCTGAAGGAGATCAGCCCTGGGATTTCTTTTGAAAGAATGATGCTAAAGCTGAAACTGCAGTACTTTGGCCACCTCATGCACAGAGTTGACTCATTGGAAAAGACTCTGATGCTGGGAGGGATTGGGGGCAGAAGGAGAAGGGGACAACAGAGGATGAGATGGGTGGATGGCATCTCCGACTCGATGGAGTGAGTTTGGGTGAACTCCAGAAGATGGTGATGGACTGGGAGGCCTGGTGTGCTGCGATTCATGGGGTCGCACAGAGTTGGACATGAGTGAAGCGACTTAGCAGCAGCAGCAGCAAAGATTTGGACACGACTGAATGACTGAACTGAACTGAACACTTTCATGAGAAATGTTATGAAGGAGGGGCAGAAGGTGGCTTCTAGTTTCTTTCAAATACTCAATTGCTTAATCTCGGGAGTAATTCCATAGGTTTTTACTTCATTATTCTTTTTACTTTAAATATTCATGACACGTATTTTTCATGTTTGAAATGTCAGATATTAAAAGCAATTTCCAAAAAAAAGAAAAAAGTAGTTATTTTAGCACTCTTTTGTTGTGTGGGTAAGATGAAATGGGTAATACATTTTAATCAGAAGCACCAGGCAAGTTCAGGAAACAGAGATATCACATAACAAGAATTTAAGAATTTAAGGCCATTCCCTCTCCTATGACCAGAATAATCCTTCACAAAATGAGGACCTTACATGTAAGTAGTTACAGAGCCTCTCATAGAGTTAAACATTCTTAGTTCTTTATTTTGAACAACAACAAAAAGTTTTGAGAAAAGATATAATAGCTTAAAACTACGTCTGTCTAGGATGGTTTTAAATAATTCTAAAGTACACACCAGAGGGTATCAGCAGGTCAAGAACCGAGGGACAATCACAACCCTAGAGAGCATCTATGGGAACAGCCCCTCTGGAAATTATTTGAATGGGTCCTAAGAGTATTAAAATTCTGGGAGTCATGGACTCATGTTTAAAAGCTGAAGGATTTTGAAACTTTGGTTAAAATTTTAGCCTCAATTTTGATGAAAGTGTAATAATGCAAATTTCAGTAAACACTGCAAATTGTGCTTTTCTGTATTGCTCAATATGGGTTCAGAGATTTAAGTGGCATAATAAATTTAAATTTAAGTAAATTTAAATTCACTGATGATTCCTTGTTTATCATCTCTGCTGCTTGTAGCTTTATTTCTGTTTTCACCAAAGAATGAAGAGAAACATCCCAGCCTTTGGTAAAGCTATTTGGGTTTATGCTTGTAGTGCTTTGAAAGAATAAAACATTGCCTAAAAGAAATTGTTTTTCTTTACTATGACTGGCTGGCAGTACATGGAGCTTATAAGTAGGCCATAAAACTTTGAAATATACATCTTTAAAAAAATATAAAAATTAAACTTATGTCTGCTAATTTTCTCCCAGATTATAGCCTTAAACCATGCTTGTTTAAGTGCTGGGTGGCATATGGCTTCATTATTGCTATAGCTCTGGTTAGGCCAGCCCTCATGGATCACAAAGAATCAATATTTCTCACTCTAAACCCTCAATGAGTACAAAGGTTTTGAACCATCAGAAAAGATTGGTTTGCATCTTCTTTTACTTATGTTTCTTTTTATCATTTCCCAGATATTCCTACTTGCCAAGCCTATTCAGAAAAGTACTTAAGCATTCCTGGACTCATGGTGAACACCAAGCCTCATTCCTTGTAATCATATTAAAAGAACGGTTTCCTTTGCTGAACAGCGTGATGTAGGATTGTGTCAATCATTGTGCTTCTTCAAGAAAGGTAAGTGTGGTTGCTGCTAAATTAACCTTTCCTTAAAACTAAATTGCATTCTCTTGTGGCTAATCACAAAACAGATAAATTCTATGGTTCAGAGTAAATACCACCTGCTGATAATAGTTATGTCCTTATTCTTAGTTTTTAACTAGTTATATTGTCAAGAGATTTTAGAAAATAATACTCATAAGTTAGATAAGTAAGAGATTACATTTCAACATTAAAATCCAAAGTTTTAAGCACATCACTCTATGTATTGTTTGATATAATGTATGATGGCAATAAATAAGTAGAATTTGCCAAGATATACATTTACATTGCAATGTGATTTCCTCAGATGTTAAATTGTAGATGTGCTTAAAGAGTAACAAAGACAAAAATTTCATCAGATATTACAATATGCAGTATTTATAAGAAAAAAGTATTGAATAATCTTTTGCTGCTAATAGAAACAGTTCATATTCTGCTCAATAGTCTACTGTTTATTCATGCAACATAGATTGCTTAATTAGAGACTTTCATATAGAAATAATCATGTTTGGCAAAAGTTCATGACCATTTTCTAGAGATTTATAGAAGAAAAGTATATTTCATGATATAGAAATTTATTATTAAGATAATATTTACTTTATTTCACTCCTTCAAACTTCTCATAAAATACTAGTAATTAATTTTGGAGGTTAACTATTTTATGGTTGCATTAATAAGACACTTGTCTTTGTTATTATGATATACCCTTGCTAAAATGGTTAAGATGTATTCGGTCGACATCATAGCATAGAGGACTTTTTTCAGAAAGGAGAAAAATTAAAAGGAATCTCAAGACTTGACTATACAAAAGTCCTGATGTTGTATACATTGAAACATTTAGGAGCACCAGAAACTTTGAGAAACCTATTTTGAAAGTTAGTGTTTGCCCTTCTATGCCAGGAGATAAGAATGTCTCTAACTCTAGGCTCTGTGACCCCCTGCTGTGCACTGGTTGAGTTCTGTATGTGCCGTGATCTGTGCCATGTATGTGCTCTGATCTCCCTACAGAGGAAGAAGGGTTTTACATTTTCTGTGGCTGTGACAGAAGAGCCCACAAAATAGAGCAGGAGATGTATAGTTTTTCCTTCTTTTTAAATTAAACTAGTTCTTGTACTTCACCTTTATCACCGTAACCAAGTAAGGCATCCCCATCAACCCTGTTCCAGTGAAACTGTAATAGTTAGATAAGAAACTGAACTGTTATGAAGTGAGTGCGTGCTCAGTCATGTCCACCTCTCTGTGATGCCATGTCCATGGAATTTTCCAGGCAAGTCAGCACTAGGTAAATATGTATTGAATTAAATAAGAAATTTATTGTCAATGTCCTCATAACTCAGTTGTCTCTTTAGTGCACACTGAGTTTCAGTGAAATTTTAAAAAATTTCCTTGTGATTTTTGAAGATCCTTACCATGAAGTTGTTCTTATTGAATATCTGTTCTACTTGTGAATCATGAGAAACACAGTCAGTCTGAAAAAATATAGGACATAGGAGCATAAAAAAACAAAAACGAAGAAAAAGAGGATTAAGGAGATGTTTAGTATTTTTGTTGCTGGAGTTTTCCCCAGAACTTTTTGATAATTCTCTTCATCTCAGAGTTATTAGAGCATGACAGGAAGCTTTTGTTATTGTTATTTTCATTATTCTTAATTTTTATTCTGTGTTATCAAAGCTTGACTTTATTGAGGAAAAGCTTAGTTTTAGGTATTTTTGTTAGAACAAACAACATTTAAGAAACTATTATGAGAACTTTATAATTTTGTAATATTATTTTGTAATATTTTTACTAAACCATGTTGTATTTGACATCAAATGAGGTGATAAAAAGCAAGGATTTGAAGTTATTCTTTATGATGCTATGGTAGATGGGGTTGTTTCCTAGGGAATGTTAGTTTCGAGTCCCAGAGTTGAAAATCTGGCAATTAACTCATTCTTTCTAGATGTCTGAACCTTACTTATAAGTAGAAATGTAGTCTCACATCATTATAAATGTTACAATCTGTTTGAGGAGCTTAGCACAGTACCTGGCATAAAATAAGCACAAAATAAATATTTGCTATCACCAGTAAAAATTAGTAAGAAGACAAAATGTTCATTATTAAAAAGCATGGTTCAGTTCAGTTCAGTCGCTCACTCGTGTCCGACTCCCCATGGGCTACAGTACACCTGGCTTCCCTGTCCATCACCAACTCCTGGAGCTTACTCAAACTCATGTCCATTGAGTCAGTGATACCATCCAATCATCTCATCCTCTGTGGTCCCCTTCTCCTCCCACCTTTAATCATTTCCAGTATCAGAGTCTTTTCCAATGAGTCAGTTATTCACATCAGGTGGTCAAAGTATTGGAGTTTCAGCTTTGGCATCAGTCCTTCCAATGAATATTTAGGACTGATTTTCTCTAGGATTGACTGGTTGGATCTCCTTGCAGTCCAAGGGACTCTCAAGAGTCTTCTCCAACACCACAGTTCTAATGCAATTCTTCAGCACTCAGCTTTCTTTATAGTCCAACTCTCACATCCATATACGACTACTGGAAAAACCAAGCTTTGGTTATACGGACCTTTGTTGGCAAAGTAATGTCTCTGCTTTTTAATTTGCTGCCTAGGTTGGTCACAACTTTTTTTCCAAGGAACAAGTGTCTTTTAATTTCATGGCTGCAATCATCATCTGCAGTAATTTTGGAGCCCAAGAAAATAGTCTTTCACTGTTTCCATTGTTTCCCCATCTATTTGCCATGAAGTGATGGAACCAGATGCCATGGTCTTAGTTTTCTGAATGTTGAATTTTGAGCCAATTTTTTCACTCTCTTCTTTCACTTTCATCAAGAGGCTCCATAGTTCCTCTTTTCTTTCTGCCATAAGGATGGTGTCATCTGCATATCTGAGGTTATTGATATTTCTCCCAACAATCTTGATTCCAGCTTGTGCTTCATCCAGTCCAGCATTTCTCATGATGTACTCTGCATATAACTTAAATAAGCAGGGTGAAAATATACAGCCTTGACATACTCCTTTTCCTATTTGGAACCAGTCTGTTGTTCCATGTCCAGTTCTATCTGTTGCTTGCTGACCTGCATACAGATTTCTCAGGAGGCAGGAAAGGTGGTCTGGTATTTCCATCTTTTTAAGAATTTTCCAGCATTTGTTGTGATCCACATAGTCAAAGGCTTTGGCATAGTCAATGAAGCTGAAGTAGATGTTTTTCTGGAACTCTATCACTTTTTCAGTGATTGAAATGATGTTGGCAATTTGATCTCTGGTTCTTCTGCCTTGTCTAAATATAGCTTGAACATCTGGAATTTCACGGTTCACATCATGTTGAAGCCTGGTTTGGAGAACTTTGAGCATTACTTTGCTTGCGTGTGAGATGAGTGCAGTTGTGCCGTAGTTTGAACATAGTGGTGTTTCCAAAGGCCCATTTGACTCTGCACTCCAGGATATATGGCTCTAGGTGAGTGATCACACCATCATGATTATCTAGGTCATAAAGATCATTTTTGTATAGTACTTCTGTGTATTCTTGCTACCTCTTCTTAATATCTTCTGATTCTGTTAGGTCCATACCATTTCTGTCCTTTATTGTGCCCATCTTTGCATGAAATGTTCCCTTGGTATGTCTAATTTTCTTGAAGAGATCTCTAGTCTTTCCCATTCTGTTGTTTTCCTCTATTTCTTTGCATTGATCACTGAGAAAGGCTTTCTTATCTCCCCTTGCTGTTCTTTGGAACTCTGCATTCAAGTGGGTATATCTTTTCTTTTCTCCTTTGCCTTTAGCTATTTGTCTCCTTTTCACAGCTATTTGTCAGGCCTCCTCAGATAACCATTTTGCATTTCTTTTTGGGGGGGGATGGTCGTGATCCCTGCCTCATGTACAATGTCACGAACTTTGTCCCTAGTTCTTCAGGCACTCTGTCTATCAGATCTAATCCCTTGAATCTTTATGTCATTTCCACTGTATAATCATAAGGGATTTGATTTAGGTCATACCTGAATGGTCTATTCATTTTCCCTACTTTCTTCAATTTAAGTCTGAATTTGGCAATAAGGAGTTCATGATCTGAGCCACAGTCAGCTCCCAGTCTTGTTTTTGCTGGCTGTATAGAGCATCTCCATCTTTGGCTGCAAAGAATATAATCAATCTGATTTCAGTGTTGACCATCTGGTGATGTCCGTATGTAGAGTCTTCTCTTGTGTTGTTGGAAGAAGGTGTTTGGTATGACCAGTGCATTCTCTTGGCAAAACTCTATCAGCCTTTGTCCTGCTTCATTCTGTATTTCAAGGCCAAATTTGTTTGTTACTCCAGGTGTTTCTTGACTTCCTACTTTTGCATTGCAGTCTCCTATAATGAAAAGGACATCTTTTTTGGATGTTAATTATAAAAGGGCTTGTAGGTCTTCATAGAACTGTTCAACTTCAACTTCTTCAGCTTTATTGGTCAGGAAATAGACCTGGATTATTGTGATATTGAATGGTTTGCCTTGGAAATGAACAGAAATCATTCTGTCATTTTTGATATTGCATCCAAGTATTGCTTTTCAGACTTTTTTGTGGATTATGAGGGCTACTCCATTTCTTCTAAGGGATTCTTGCCCACAGTAGTAGATATAAGGTCATCTGATTTAAATTCACCCATTCCAGTCCATCTTAGTTTGCTGATTCCTAAAATGTTGATGTTCACTCTTGTCATCTATTTGACCACTTCCAATTTGCCTTGATTCATGGACCTAACATTCCAGGTTCCTATGCAATATTGCTCTTTACAGCATTGGAGTTTACTTCCATCACCAGTCACATCCACAACTGGGTATTGTTTTTGCTTTGGCTCCGTCTCTTCATTCTTTCAGTAGTTATTTCTCCACCCTTCTCTAGTAGCATATTGGGCACCTACCCACCTGGGGAGTTCATCTTTCAGTGTCCTATCTTTTTGCCTTTTCATACTGTTCTTGGGGTTCTCAAGGCAAGAATACAGAAGTGGTTTGCCATTCCCTTCTCCAGTGGACACGTTTTGTCAGAATTCTCCACCATGACCCATCCATCTTGGGTGGCCCTACACGGCTTGGCTTATAGTTTCATTGAGTTAGACAAGGCTGTGGTCCATGTGATCAGATTGGTTAGTTTTCTGTGATTGTGGTTTTCTTTCTATCTGCCCTCTGATGGGAAGGATAAGAGGCCTATGGAAACTTCCTGATGGGAAAGACTGACTGAGGGGGAAAAGCATGGTTATTAGGAGACAATAACAAATTATACATAAAACTGTGTGGAGACACTGAGTTTATTAATTCAATAGAATGGTAACTATTTCCCTTAGGTGGAGCCATATTGTTTTTGATTTCTTATTACTGTGTGTAAGACATGATTTTAAGTCACACTGCCAACCGAGTAATTGTTAGCAGAGCAGTAAAGAGCCAGAGGGATTTCAATGGATAAAAACAGTGGGGAGGCCTTTTAGTCTAAAGGAAGGGATGAACGCGAGTAAATGTGTATATAGGGGAATGAGCTGAGTATCTCTAGGAATTCATGTCTTGAAGTATTTGGAGTGTCTGAAAAATAGATGTAAGATGGAAAATAAGGGCGGAACACTCAAGACCAGAATGCATAAAGACTTTTATCACTCTGTTGATTACCAGGGTAAATTCAGAGGTTTTGGCTATTTCTCCCCCACCATTTTATGTGCATATCTATTCAAATATATTCCATTAGAAAGTATTTCAAATAGAAAAAAGACATTTTTGCTTTAGTAATTCACTGGTAGCTATGCTACTTTGCTGGAACCATGAAATAAGACCTAAAAATTCACATATAGGAAAAATATTATCATTTCTCCCCTCTTTGGTAGAAGACTTGGGATGCTATATATGGGAGTGGGTGATTCAGGGACTCTGTTGAAAAACAGCCATTCCTGGGATCCTCTTTCCAGCATGCAGTACAGATTTTGCCCTAGGTATTAGGTCAAGGGACACAGTCTTGGCAGGAGAAGCTTCTGACAATGAGAATGGAGTAACAAGGGATGAACAGAGAATGTAGAAATTCTAAGTGGCTCATTTATTCCTTGTGCTATGGTATTGTTATGCATGCCCTAGAGTGTCTTGAAAGAGATCCAGAGAAGTCTTTTTGTTTGTTTGGTTTTTGGTTATGCCATGGCAGTGGACTTCCCTCACAGCTCAGTTGATAAAAAAATCCACCTGCAATGCAGGAGACCCCAGTTCGATTCCTGAGTTGGGAAGATCCCCTGGAGAAGGGATAGGCTACCCATTCCAGTATTCTTGGACTTCCCTGTGGCTCAGCTAGTAAGAATCTGCCTGCAATGTGGGAGACCTGGGTTCGATCGCTGGATTGGGAAGAGCCTCTGGAGAAGGGAAAGACTACTTACTCCAGTGTTCTGGTCTGGATAATTCCATGGACAGTACAGTCAATGGGGTCACAAAGAGTCGGACACAACTGAGCTGCTTTGACTTTCACATGCCATGGCATGTAGGATCTTAGTTCCTTGACCAAGGATTGAACTCATGCCTCCTGCAGTGGATGTATGGAATCTAACCACTGGACAACCTGGGAATTCTCTAGAGAAGTCTTAAGGGACCAAAATGAACCATGATCATTCAAAATGCAGTGTGGTTTTGGATGAAATGCAAAACACAATTCTAAATGTAAATAGAGTTCTCCAGAGCTCAAGGTTTGAATGGAGTCACTCACATTAACATTTAATTCAACCCTTACCCATCCTTGTTGTCCTCCCTTTCTGAAACAAGGTCTCAGAGTCCAGGGGAAGTACACACATCAGCTTGTGTGGCAACCATCTTTGGCCTTTTTTTGCCAGGGCAGCTTCCCTGTCCACAGTTCACAGCCAATGGCCAGTGCTGCTACTTCAGTCATGGCCGGAGCCCAGGCTGCTCTGCTGGGCCTCCTGGAACCCGCTCTGCCTTTGATGAGCCCCGATGGGCAGCAAGTGTGGTCTTATCTGCTTTGTCAACTACAACTGAGATTTGCTGGGTTGAATCAGCAGGATGCAACAAGGGAGGATTCCCACCATTTTATATTAAACAATTTCAAAGCAGTGTCACATTTTAGTAATTTACAAATGGCTTTGTTGAAATCTTTCTTTTAACCTCTGCATGAAAACAATGGGAAAATCAAAAGCAAATTAAAGCAATAGGAACTGTGGACTATAAAGAATTTCTGTTCCCCTTTTTGTTACCAGGAGTTTGTTTCTGAATTAATGCCATTTTGCTCAGCAGCATTCTACAAAGTTTCCTAGACCAAAATTTCTCTCAAGAAGACTTTCAGTGACCCAAAGCAATAGGCATTTGTCACGTCACCTCATTAGTTTTCAGACACACAATTCCAGATGTCTAGATCCCAGAAGTAGGTACAGATCCAAGAAAATCTTTGCCTGCATATAAATAAGATTGCATGAGGGTGGTACCATCAGATTTATAAATATATCCATGAATACCTAAAATTCTAACAGTGTACAGAGAAAGTTAAGTTCAAAATGATACTTCTGTTACATTAAAAACTGTGGGTATGACCCAGTTTAAATAATCAAATATATCAAAGTCATCCTGTTAATTGTTCTTGTCCTATTTTTGGACCACAGTGAGACAGTAATGCTTAAATTCTCTTCATCTCTAAAATAATAATCCAAGGTTTTAGGGAAAGTATATATATCATGAACCAGCTGCCTCTGAAATAAAGTTGTGGAATATTAAAATTTGGCTTTCAGTTATAGTGAAGACTTATGTCTGTCATCAATCAGTTATAAAAAACATTATATTCAAAATATGAGGATTTTTGTTTGTCATTTTCCCCTGCAAGTTAAAGAGAAAATTTAGTTACCTAAAGTCCATTTTATTTATTTTATTTATTTTTTTTACCACTGAATTCTGCCTTAAATATTTCAGACATATATATCCTTTCTCTATGATGGTTATAAATGATTCAAGATCATGGAAGTGCCTTTTTATCTTGTATATTTCTATATATATTTTGCTGTATATTTGTTGCATTAAGAATATAAAGATGAAAAGACACTTCTGTGATCTTTTTTTTGTGTGTGTGTGTGCGTCTTAGCTGGTTTTTTTTTCTTTTTTTTTAATTTTTATTTTTTAGTTTGTTTTGCTTTACTATACCCTATTCGTTTTGCTATACGTTGACATAAAGTCCATTTTAAATTGAATTATTTTTTCAGTGTTATGAAAACTAACTAAAGTAGAAAAAGAGGCAAAGATGCTTTTGATGATGCGAGAATAGAAGCTAACAAACTTTCTTAGGAATAGAGTCCGGATGCAGGCAGGAGATAGCACTGTGGTCTGGAGGACCTTGGGTGTTATGAATACAGACACTGCTAAGACTTCCAGAGCTACAGGGAGCCACTGTTGGCAGTCACTTCACCTGTAAAAGCCACACACTGGATACTGCTTCATTAGTAACACTGTCTTACAGCAGGAATAATTTTGATGTGAGCCAAGCTTCAGGTAATATTTCTATTAATATAAATAATATTTTAGAAAGTAAATTCTAAGGTAAGCTCATGATAAAAGCACTTAATCAAAAATCTTCCATTCTCTTTTTTACCTACTTGAATCTTTTGTTAGGGCTAACTCAAGCCTCCCTATCTTGACTGGGTCCAAGTTATTTTTCAAATCTCTTTCTCTCTTATTTTTTTTCCTCTCAGCCCCAATCCATCCTGAAAAAATGTTTTTTTCACTTCCATGAATGGGTCTAAAACATTTTTTATTCCTTGAATGCTAACGTCTCTCTGTCTAGGGCTCAAAATATTCCAGCACAGTTCTTACCTACTCCTTGAAAAATAACAGTAATGACATCTGTAATGAAATTTTTCTCTTTTAAAATTTTCACACCCGTTTGCTTACTGTACCACTGATTTAGCGAATCAGTGAATAACATGTTTCTTTGTGACCTTTTGTACATTATTATTTACCAATTTATAATGTGTTAAAGCATTTTCTTTGGATAATCCACATAACTAGATGGTAAAATCCAAACGTCGGGACCTCAATGTGCTATTCTAATGTTACATACCAACTTTGGACATCAAAACCCTAAGTAGTCTTTTTTTTTTTTAATGAATATGGTCCCTTCCAATTGACCAAAATAAGCTGCCATCCTCCAAAGCTAATCATGTAATTAGAATCACTAAGGGAGAAATGGAGGACTGAAGTATGGTAGATTTTCCCCATAGCATTCCTGTTGGGAAGATAATCTTCAAGTAAACCTAGGATTTATATCCATAAAGAAAGCAATCAATAACTCTGAAATGATTGAATTTAAGCCAGAAAAAAACATTTTCAAGTATAATGTGAATTCACTGATTTATTCTTCAGGCCAGTGTAGGAAATGATCATTAGTCTGTGTGGTCCTGACATATGAGTCTTCATGTTTTTTTCTGCCTTTAATGCAAGGCAAGGGGGAACATTTATAATGAAGGAACATAAAATTATTTTGTATTGGATGCCTACTGTATCCTTAGCCCTAAATGAATCCAGTAGAGGACACAAAGGCAGATGTAATCCAATATTTGCTTCCTCCAGGGAACCTTCAATCACAACTCCCACTTCAAACTGATTTTGTTGTTATTAAGTCAATCAGTTGTGTCTATTTGGCATGAAGTGATGGGACCGATGCCATGATCTTAGTTTTCTGAATGTTGAGCTTTAAGCCAACTTTTTCACNGCCTTTTCTAAACCCAATGTGAACATCTGGATGTTCACGGTTTACGTATTGCTGAACCCTGGCTTGGAGAATTTTGAGCATTACTTTACTAGCATGTGAGATGAGTGCAATTGTGCGGTAGTTTGAGCATTCTTTGGCATTGCCTTTCTTTGGGATTGGAATAAAAGCTCACCTTTTCCAGTCCCGTGGCCACTGCTGAGTTTTCCAAATTCCTGGCATATTGAGTGCAACACTTTCACAGCATCATCTTTCAGGATTTGGAATAGTGCCATTGGAACTCCATCACCTCCACTAGCTTTGTTTGTAGTGATGCTTTGTAAGGCCCTCTTGACTTCACATTCCAGGATGTCTGGCTTTAGATGAGTGATCACACCATCATGATTATCCAGGTCATGAAGATCTTTTTTGTACAGTTCCTCTGTGTATTCTTGCCACCTCTTCTTAATATCTTCTGCTTCTGTTAGATCCATACCATTTCTGTCCTTTATCAATCCCATCTTTGCATGAAATCTTCCCTTGGTATCTCTAATTTTCTTGAAGAGATCTCTAGTCTTTCCCACATTCAAAGTTAAGTAATTGTTACCCTTCAGTTCAGTACAGTTCAGTCACTCAATCGTGTCAAACTCTTTGTGACCACATGGACTGCAGCATGCCAGGCCTCTGTGTCCACCACCGATTCTCTGAGTTTACTCAGACTCATGTCCATTGAGTTGGTGATGCAATCCAACCATCTCATCTTCTGTCGTCCCCTTCTGTTCCTGCCTTCAATCTTTCCCAGCATCAGGATCTTTTCAAATGAGTCAGTTCTTCACATCAGGTGACCAAAGTATGAGAGTTTCAGCTTCAGCATCAGTCCTTCCAATGAATATTCAGGACTGATTTTTTTTAGGATGGATTACTTGGATCTCCTTGCAGTCCACGGGACTCTCAAGAGTCTTCTCCAACACCACAGTTCAAAAGCATCAATTCTACAACACTCAGATTTCTTTAGAGTCCAACTCTCGCATCCATGCATGACTACTGGAAAAAACATAGCCTTCACTAGATGGACCTTTGTTGGCAAAATAATGTCTCTCTATTTTAATATGCTGTCTACATTCATCATAATTTTTCTACCAAGGNTACAACACTCAGATTTCTTTAGAGTCCAACTCTCGCATCCATGCATGACTACTGGAAAAAACATAGCCTTCACTAGATGGACCTTTGTTGGCAAAATAATGTCTCTCTATTTTAATATGCTGTCTACATTCATCATAATTTTTCTACCAAGGAGCAAGTGTCTTTTAATTTCATGGCTGAAGTCACCATGTGCAGTGGTTTTGAAGCCCAAAAAAATAAAGTCTCACTGTTTCCACTGTCTCCCCATCTATTTGTCTTGAAGTGATGAGACCAGATGCCATGATCTTCGTTTTCTGAATGTTGAGCTTTAAGCCAACTTTTTCANTGGGAATAGTCTTGATCCCTGTCTCCTGTACAATGTCACGAACTTCATTCCATAGTTCATCAGGCACTCTTATCTATCAGATCTAGTCCCTTAAATCAATTTCTGACTTCCACTGTACAATCATAAGGGATTTGATTTAGGTTGCCTGGTGTGCTGCGATTCATGGGGTCGCAAAGAGTTGGACATGGCTGAGCGACTGAACTGAACTGAAAGTGTATATAAAAAAAGTTAAGACAATAATTTTCTCTACTCTGCATTTCTTAAACTAACAGAGGATGCATATATTATTCCTAAAATGCAATTACTAACATCTTTCAGAAGAGTTTTCTCTGGGACTTACCACACGGGGCTTATCGAATTTTAATAGTTTTCCTTCAGACAGAAACTATTCATACCATACTGGAGTGGGTAGCCAGTCCCTTCTCCAGAGGATCTTCCTGACCCAGGGATTGAATCCTGGTCTCCTGCATTGCGGATGGATTCTTTACCATCTGAGCCACCAGGGAAGCCCATTTATACCATTGCAGATATCCAGTACTTTAGGTTTCATTTCCTTGTAGTCACATAAAGTTTGGATACTTCAAAATTTCTTTAGTTCCTGCCACTAGTTATTCTCAGAGCTTGCTACTACAGATAGATAATCCCATCCTTTATGTGTAGATATAAACTGGTTAAAGCCAGGAAGTAATCTGAATTCAATGATCTTGATAATTGTGTTGGGGAGGTAGCTCAGGGGATTGGAGGAGAAAACCATGGAGTAGCAGGTTTCTTTCAGGGACTTTCTCATGGAGTGGATCTAATCTAGTGCTTTTCCACACATGTGTACCCATTTGATGAGGGAGAAAGGTGAAGGCTTCATGGATGCTGACCTGGCCCTATCAGCCCCAAGCCATCTTCTTCCCGATGTGATTTCTCTGTTATACTCTAAATACTAAGTTTCAACATGTAATCTTCCTGTAGGCAAAAAGACTGTACTATTCCATATACTACAGATGCAAGTGTTTGGAAATTACTATTTTAGCTCTGTCTGTTTACTTCACAGAGATTCAGACTGAGGATGCAGAGAACTTAGGTGACTCACCACTGGTTACAGACCTTGTGACCTTAGTAAGCTGTTTGCTGTGCTGTGCTTAGTTGCTCAGTTGTGTGTGACGCTTTGGGATGNGTGTTTGGAAATTACTATTTTAGCTCTGTCTGTTTACTTCACAGAGATTCAGACTGAGGATGCAGAGAACTTAGGTGACTCACCACTGGTTACAGACCTTGTGACCTTAGTAAGCTGTTTGCTGTGCTGTGCTTAGTTGCTCAGTTGTGTGTGACGCTTTGGGATGCCATGGACTGTAGCCCACCAGGCTCCTCTGTCCATGGGGATTCTCCAGGCAAGAATTCTGGAGTGAGTTGCCATGCCCTCCTCCAGGGGATTTTCTCAACCCAGGGATCAGACCCAGGTCTCCCACATTGCAGGCGGATTCTTTACCATCTGAGCCACCAGGAAAGCCCTTCTACTAAGCTGTAGCTCATCTGACTTTCACTCCTCCTGTTGCTGCCCTTACAAACAGCAAGGCTGTTTGATGTCTCTCTCTTGTTAAAAGTACAGGATGTGTTCCTTAGAGATGTCTCTCTGACCTCTTCAGTGTAAAGAGGAGATAAGAGGCAGATTGTGTGACTGGTAGAAGGGGCAGGGGACCAGGGCATCTAACTCCCATCAAGTTTTCTGCAATGGTGTCACACGCTCTGTTCATCGCATGGGGAGTGTCCTTAAAAAAGCCCATACTCCAGCTATTCCAAGAAGTTTGTTTCCAATAGGGCTGCAATCCAAATTCAGTCTACACGAAATAGAAAGAGAGGCTTCTGGTTTTTCTGAACTCATTCCAGAAACGATCAGTCTCGATTTGGAAAAACATTCTGATTTAAGCAGCCCCTCCTTGTGGGATACAGAGAATGATATCTTAAGGGGTATGTCTTATTTTCACAAAACTCACACATGTGCCATGTGGTGATTCCATACACTATAGCTTCCTAGGCAACAAAGCAAGGAGAGCGCCTTCACCTCATATGCAAAAGAAGCGATCAAAAATAATTTCAGAAATGAGTGTATTTCTCATGTACCACTCAGAGTTGCTGCCCTTTATCAGTGTATTTTAAATTCTCTAGAGGCCTACGTGAGTGAATACAATGGTTTCCATTGAATATACTCAGAATTGTCCCAAGAGGTTTCTTCATTTTGTTGTAGGATGTCGTGATGCAATAGTCTAATCCATTGGCAGTGACCACTGTTGGGATCATGCCCTTCTTCAGCAGTTAAACATGGAGAGATCCAAGGTGAAGGACCAGCAGGAAAGCTATGAAATCATATTGGTATCCTCTAATATGCTAAATATTCAGAAATGCACACAGCAACAAAGAATAAGCATTTTAGTTATAATAAGGCAATAAATAGCTAATATAACATTTACCTTACGGTTTGAAAAATGTATTTTATGAAATAGCAAAGAAGGACTCCTTTCCATCTTTTGTTGTTATACTTAGTCCTTTAAGAGTCTCTGTAACTTTATGGTTTTGAAATAATTTTTTTAAAAATCAATGCAAAAATCCTGTTGGTGAGTCGTGTTTTGATAACCTCTCTACAGAAGCTGTTCTGAACATCCTTTACCACTTGCCTCTGTGCATTATCTGTAATTGTCTTTTAATAGACTGAGACTAAATTATTAAGAAAAAATTGCATTGCCAGGGAGTAAGGGTTGTCAGATACTACTGAGATGTAATACATCAAATGCTCAGGCATTCAAGTTTATCTCATAGGCTCTTTATTTTCAGGACATAGGTTTTAAAAAAGTTTTAAACCTTCCTAACCTGTTCTGATTTCAAATGAGCAAAGTAATGGGCACTAACAACAAGGAGAACAATAGAATTAATGAGTCCTGGACATCAGCAACATATTAGATAAAGGATTTGTGACTAAAGGAAGATAATAATGTAATCTTTTTTTTTTTTTTTTTTCAACCAAGGAGCAAACATTGTCCTCTCAAAACTAATTAAAAGTTCTTAAGGAAAGAGATTTATTTAATAGTCAGGACTTACAATGGCTTCACAGTTTTCAAGAAAAGTGTATTTTGTAAATGAAAACTTTCGTGATTATCAAAGGTAGCTTTTTTTGTCTTGCATTCTCATCCATGCAATATAATTGTCAATATGTAACCCATTCCTGAACCAGCTCTGCATGGCAAAAGAATAATAATAATAATAATAATTAAAGATTTGATATAATAGCAATCATAGATAAAAAAAAATTTAAGTGCTTTCTTTTAAATTGTATTTTGCTTTCAGTTGACCTCTGTTTGCTTGGTCATTTTTAGTCCCTCTGGACATTTCTGCCATTCATGTCAGGAACAAGTGTCTGACCACACTATGTCTTCCTCCTCCATCCTATATTAGAATCCTCTCCATATTTTTCTATTAATATTTTTCCTTTTTAGCCTGGCTCTATTATTTATTGCCATAACTGCAATGGATTCTTTGTATTCAGCAAATGGCAACCTTCTTAACACAGATCGTTAAAACACAGCCTTTAAAATACAAATCATTATTCAGCCTCTCAATCTTAAAATTTTCTGAGTACAAACAGGGTTATATGGTCTTGTTTCTGATCTAAAGGTAAGTAGTCTGTTCTGATCCACACTCTCTAATCTAAGTTTAAAAAAATGCTAATAGTAAAAGCCTCAATATTTATATTCTCCATGGTGCCATAATTTCACTATTTGGAGTTCTCTTTATGAAAATGTATGCAAAGATTTTATTAAATCAGGTTCACAACATGGTGTTATTAAATAGAAGTCATCAGGAACCAAATATCCAACAAATAAGAATGGGCTAAATGTATTATGATGGGCTGATTTATTATTTATAAAATAAAGTAATGAAAATAATTTTAAAATAAATATTGAGTAGAAAATATGCTTAAAATGAATAAAACTAAATGAAAATCTGTTCAGTAATTATGCTGTTTCTTAAACATAAATTTTTAAATATGTATAAGTTCATAGAGAAAAACTGCAAAATATTTCATCATACTTCACATATTATCTTTGTTTAGTGGGATGAAATGATAACTTTTTCATTTGGTTTTTTAAAACTTCTGAGTTATTAACAATAAGCATATTTATATGAGAAGGAAAATGCTATTTAAAAATATACATACTCTGGTTTCTTTTTATTTCTTATTTAAAGGGTGCTATTTTTAACCAAGGCTTACCACTGCATGAAGAACTTTTGATGACTTCCTTTTTTTTTTTTTTTTGGCAAAGGACATAAGCAATGAATATCTCTGTGCATATTTATAATCTTCAAGCTACATTTGGACTCAAAACCAAAAATAGAGAAACTGCGATGCTCTTAATTTTTATTTTACTCATGTTTTCATCATTATAAATAAAACTTTAACCAAAAGGATTTGGTTTCAGATTGTTCCCTAGACCAAAGATCAATCCTTTTTCTTCCTTTACCTATAAAATTCTTAAAGGCAAGGACTATATAACAGATTGCTTTTATGTTTACTTTTATGCCCAGGCTTATGGGATATTTTTATTGAAAGGAATTTATATATAGGTATGTTTAATTAAAGGAATATCTTTAATTAAACATATTAAAATATGATTAGATAGATTTATGCCAATATACTTTTATTCCAGAATTACTAGAAATAGAAATAATTTATAATGTCCCCCCTGTGACTAACTTTGTTTCATAAATGTTCAGATACTTTTCTATATTTACTTCTAGAATTCTGTGTATCCCATATCAAGTGATTTTATAGTGCTTATAATTTTTAAGCATATGATGTTTTTATTTTTTGCCTGGTAATGTCCATTTTTCCATTATTTTTTCTATAATGCAGGGTGAGGGATCATGCTTAGAAAGAAATACATATAAATAAACTATCAGTTCAGTTCAGTTCAGTTCAGTCACTCAGTCGTGTCCGACTCTTTGCGACCCCATGAATTGCAGCACACCAGGCCTCCCTGTCCATCACCAACTCCTGGAGTTCACTCAGATTCACGTCCATCGAGTCAATATAAATATGAACTATTATAAATAAGTAAACTGTATCCCTACATAGTTTATGTATTTGCATGAATTCCCTTCTCATAATAAAATATGTGTTTATGAGTATTTTAATACATAAGAAAATATGACAATTTGCTATGTTTTTAAGTGGATTTTATTACTAAAGTTCATTAAAATATCAACCTGTTATAAATCTCCTCAAGCTCCACAGTCACCTTCTACAGTCTCGAAAAACATGTGCTCATTTACTCCTTCCAAAAAAAGTAAGATTATCAGATAATACCTTTGTCACACTCTCTCAGTACTCTTTGTCACACTATAATGTGTGGTCTGAGAATAGACCACACATAGACAGAATAAAAACTCATTTCCACTGCTGCTTCCCTTCTTTAGTTTCAGAGGATGTGTTAAACACTTGAAAGCCATTTATCATAAATTCTCTTATTGCAGGATTGTGTTTACTTCCCCTTTTCCTCTTTATTTGCTAGGTATCTTTTTAACTTTTAAAAATTAATTTATTTTTTATTGAAGGATAATTGCTTTACAGAATTTTGCTGTTTTCTGTCAAACCTCAACATGAATCAGTCATAGATATCCATATATCCCCTCCCTTTTGAACCTCCCTCCCATCTCCCTCCATCCCATCCCTCTAGGTTGATACAGAGCCCCCATTTGAGTTCCCTGAGCCATACAGCAAATTCCTGTTGGCTATCTATTTTACATATGGTAATGTAAGTTTCCATGTTACCCTTTCCGTACATCTCACCCTCTCCTCCCCTCTCCCCATGTCCATAAGTCTTTCCTCTATGTCTGTTTCTCCACTGTTGCCCTGTAAATAAATTCTTCAGTACCATTTTTCTAGATTCCATATATAAAGTATATTTCTAAGGCTTCCCAGGTGGTGCTAGTTGTAAAGAACCAACCTACCAATGCAGGAGATGTAAGAGACATGAATTTGATCTCTGGGACAGAAAGATCCCCTGGAGGAAGGCATGGGAACCCACTCCAGTATTCTTGCCTGGAGAATCCCATGAACAGAGGAGCCTGGCAAGTTTACAGTCTATAGGGTCACACAGAATTGGACACAACTGAAGAAGCAATTTAGCACACCTGCACAAAATCTGTTTCTAATTTCCATGGTTTTGTTGAAAAGGAAAAAAATGGAATGATAGTTTTTTAAAATCTGTTTTTCCTTTACAAAGAAAGAAAACATTTGATAAAAGAGATTTTTTGCATAAAGTCACCTCCTTCTAAGAAGTGTGAGTAGCATGAAAGTGAAAGTCACTCAGTCGTGTCTGACTCTTTGTGATTCCATGGACTGTAACCTACCAGACTCCTCTGTCCATGAAATTCTCCAGGTCGGAATACTGGAGTGGGTAGCCTTTCTCTTCTCCAGGGGAATTTCTGGACCTAGGGATTGAACCCAGGTCTCCCACATTGCTGGCAGATTCTTTACCATCTCAGCCACCATGCTGCTGAGTCACTTCAGTCGTGTCTGACTCTGTGCGACCCCATAGACAGCAGCCCACAAGGCTCCACCATCCCTGGGATTCTCCAGGCAAGAACACTGGAGTGGGTTGCTATTTCCTTCTCCAGTGCATGAAAGTGAAAAGTGAAAGTGAAGCTGCTCAGTCGTGTCTGACTTTTAGTGACCCCATGGACTGCAACCCACCAGGCTCCTCTGTCCGTGGGATTTTCCAGGCAAGAGTACTGGAGTGGGGTGCCACTGCCTTCTCCTCAGCCACCATCGTGGCCAATCAAATATATATCTCGTCCAGTTGGTAATGCAGATGAGTCAAATGCTTTTAATCTAAATTGTTGAGGAAAAACTCAACAATAACTTAAAGGGAAGTTCAGGTTATTTTTTTCTCTGGTTCATCAAAAGGATTTTCTCTCAGTCAGTTCAGTCACTCAGTTGAGTCTGACTCTTTGTGACCCCCTGAACTGCAGCATGCCAGGCTTCCCTGTCCATCACCAACTCCCAGAGTCCACCCAAATCCATCCATTGAGTTGGCGATGCCATCCAACCATCCCATCCTCTGTCGTCCGCTCTCTTCCTGCCCTCAATCTTAGTTGAGTATAATTTGGAAAAGTTGCAGGGCAAATTATTTATGGTAGCATCTATAAAATAAATGATGCAGTTTCGAGAAGCTTCTCTCATAGGCTGAAGAATCTGTGTTTTCTCCTTTAACAACTTTTTAATTCCCCCTAAACAATGATAATTCATAAAAGAGGAAATAATGGAGTCTTTATATCCTATAAATCTTGAGTAGATACCAAAGACAGATTTTATGAAGATTGTGCTTTATTAGATCAGATCAATTTGGTAGTTGAAACACCCCCCCACACACAGAAAAAGAAGATAATCATATTTCTCTACCAGTAACATTTTTGCTTTCAGTTTTTTATTTTTTCCTAAGGACCTTTTTGCATAAGGACTTTAGTTTTTCTCAATAAATGTTTAATATAGTAACATTGATATATTTACAGATTTATTTTAATTTCTGGGTATTTGTTTTTCTGCTCATGGCCCTTTCACCAAGGGACCTTTATGCTGAAACATTCTGATGAATATTATCATTTTTGAGGATGAATAGATTTTCAAAATTCAAAGCAGAGGGAATAATCTTAAAATTAGAAGATTTTAACTATCAAGAGTATTTTAAATCACAATAGCATAAAGCCTTGAAGAAGGCAAAGAGAAGCATATGTCCCACAATCATTAACTTGAGAAGAGGGTTGAGACAGGAAAGGAACAGTAGGCTTTAAATTCTAACCACTCACTGGCTGTATCTGTACTTGAAAAGTGTCCCCTCCACCGCCCCCAGTGGTATAGCAGATGTTTGAAAGCTGTAAAAGGTAGAGAAATGGTGCTGAAAGAGAAAGGACATATTGGGTTTCTTTTTTACTGAATAAATCTATAACAAAAACCAATTCTTATTTCTGTTTTGAAGGCCAACTTCGTCTGTTCACTATATGGATAGCAAATGGTTGCATTTAAAACATCCTGTTTGCATGCTGTAAAATTGAATTGTGTTGAAACCCAGTTTGATAAATTAATAGTTTTGGTTAAACTGACCAATGCAATCATTTTATGTAACTGGAATCTCTTTCCAAGCACAAGTGTTTGACTTAATTTAAAAAAATTTACTTGGAACTATTTGAAAATGCTTTAACTATGGATGACTTAAGTATATTATAAATGAGAATTGGGAGCACAACTGGACACATGAAATTGCACAATATAATTTTCAATGACTTCTGCTTTGTGAGTCCCTAAAAGCTGAGTTTTATGTGAGATTAGTATCCGGAACATAAGAGAGCATATTTCCCTTCCGATCCCCTGCTTTCTCTCTGAACAACTGTGAAGAGGAAGCAACCTGCCTGCCATTAACATTGACCAGAGACTTAATTCTTTAATAGGATAAGATATCTAATTCTTGTGAACTATTTTAAGTCCTCTCAATGTGATGAAGTTATAAATGCTCTTCTCCATTAGGTTGAATATTAATCAAAGAAAAGTAAGTGAAGTCATTCAGTCAAGTCTGACTTTTTGTGACGCCATAGTCTGTAGCCTACCAGGGTTCTCCATCCATGGGATTTTCTAGGCAAGAATACTGGAGTGGGTTGCCATATCCTTCTCCAGGGAATCTTCCCAACCCTCCCCCCCTCCCCGACACACACACAAAAAGAAGATAATCATATTTCGATGTGGGATCGAACCTGGGTCTCCCACATTACAGACAGACACTTTACCGTCTGAGCCACCAGGGAAGCTAGTTAATCAAGTACTATTCTAATTTTCCTTAGGACCATTTTGCTAGAAAATATATATAACTCCACCAATGGTTTCCCAAGTATATAGGAGTAATGTAACATAAATAGTGTACTTAAGATATTCTAACCTGTACTATCTCAGAAATAGCTGCATGAAAGTGAAGTGTTAGAATCCATTTTTATATTATATACAATTTCATAATTTAGTTTAGCTGTATAAGTTTACATCTAACATATACAATATATGAAATATTTGCAAGATGCTAAAATTTTTGGCCAAGTGATAGAGACATACTTAGAAAATAAGGCTCAACTTGCTTCAGATATTTTCCAAATTAATAATTGAGCTTGATTTTTCAAGCATATAATTGTGACTTAATAAACTCTGCACCATTCTATTCACAGTACTCTGGCCTTCTGAAAGAGTTAAAAATACTTCCAAAGCTAATTTGCTCAAAAGTTACAGCTTATGCCTTGGGAAAAATTTCAATTATAATGTGTCCCAGTGACTATGTTATGTATTGCCAGAACCAATTATGGGTAGTTAGGTTTCCTGTCTTTTCCCAAAAAGGCTGTATTAAAAGGAAACTATGAGAAAAACTATCAATAAATCAGAAATTGCTTTTTTACAAATAAGTAAAAATGTTAATTGACCTATTTTCAGTTTCCAGTGAAATAAAGTCATTTTGTCATTCTTAAAACAACTTACTGATTCTTGTAATTGAAGTGTATATGAATATGTTTTGTTGAGAATTTATATGATGCCTGTTGCAAGAAAAAAAAAAACCAGAATGTAAAAAATTTCCATACTGAGTGTACATTTCATTGTAGAGGTGTACCACAGTAAACTACGGCTAATGTTGTCGTTCCAAGGATACAGTTGTCAGCTGCCATTATGTTTTAAAAAATGAACTATAGTCGATTTACAGTATTGTGTTAGTTTCAGGTATATATAGCAGGGTGATTCAGTTATATATATATATTTTTTTCAGATTAATTTGCATTATAGGTTATTACATATAGTGAATATATTTCCCTGTACTATATGGTAAATTTTTATTGCTTATCTGTTTTATGTATAGTAGTAGTTTGTATCTCTTAATCACATATTCCTAGTTTATCATTCTCTTTTTATACTTCGGTAACCAAAAGTTGGTTTTATATGTCTGTGAGTCTATTTCTGCTTTGTATATAGATTTATCTATATTTTATTTATATTATTTTTTAGATTCCATATGTAAGTGATATAGTATTTGTCTCTCTGTCTGATTTATTTCATTTAGTAAGATGTTCTCTAAATACATCCTTGTTGCTGCAAATGGCCATACTTCATTTTCTTATGGCTGAGTAATAATCTATTGTATATATACCACATCTTCTAAAACCAGTTGTCTGTTGATAAGCACTTGGGTTGGTTAAGTGTTTTGTTTATTATAAATAGTGCTGCTATGAACATAAGGGTGCATATATCTTTTCAAATTTGAGATTTTGCCTTTTTGGGATAGACAGGAGTGGAATTGCTAAATCATACGATGTGCTATGATGGGCTTCTGTTGTGGCTCAGCTGGTAAAGAATCTGCCTGCTATGAGGGAGACCTGGGTTCAGTCCCTGGGTTGGGAAGATCCCCTGGAGAAGGGAATGGCTACCCATTCCAATATTCTGGCCTGGAGAATTCCATGTTCTGTATAGTCCATGGAGTCGCAAAGAGTCAGACACAACTGACAGACTTTAAGAATAATTATGTTTTGTGGTTAGTCATTCAGTTACGCCTGACTCTTTGAGATCCCATGGACTGTAGTCCAACAGGCTTCTCTGTCCATGGGGACTCTCCAGGTAAGAATACTGGAGTGCACTCCTCCAGGGTATCGTCCCAACTCAGGGGTCAAACCCAGGTCTCCCACATTGCAGGGGGATTCTTTACTGTCTGAGCCATCAGGAAAATCCAAGAATTCTGGAATGGGTAACCTATCCCTTCTTCAGGGGATCTTCCCAACCGAGAAATTGATCCAGGGTCTCCTGCATTGCAGGCAGATTCTTTACCAGCTGAGGTACCAGGGAAGCCCATGATAATAGCTCTATTTTTAATTTTTAAGGAGCCTCCATACTGTTTTGCCTCAGTTTACATTCCCACCAACAGTGTGAGAAGGTTCCCTTTTCCCTACACCCTTTCCAGCATTTATTATTTATAGACGCTTTTCTAATTGGGATATAGTTGCTTTGGAATGTTGTGTCAGTTTTTGTTGTACAGTGGAGTGAATCAGCTATATGTACACATATGTCCCCTCCCTCCTGAACTTCTGTCCCACCCAAGCCCCCCTCCCACTCATCTAGGGGAACTCGGAGCACCAGGCTGAGCTCCCTGTGCTATTCCGCAGGTTCCCGCTGGTCGTCTGTCTTACACATGGCCGGGAACGTTTGTCAGTCCCAATCTCCCAGTTCACCCCGCTCCCCGCTGTCCACACATCCATTCTCTGCATCTGTGTCTCTGTTTCTGTTTGGCAAATAGTTTCATCTATACCATTTTTCTAGATTCCACATACATGTGTTAATATACGATATTTGTTTTTCTCTTTCTAGCTTACCTCACTCTGTACGACAGACACTAGGTCCATTCTACATTTCTACAAATGGCCCAGTTTTGTTCCTTTCTATGACTGAGTAATATTTCGTAGTATATATGTACTACATCTTATTCATCCGTTCATCTGTCAGGGGACATTTAGGTTGCTTCCATGTGCTGGCTACTGCAGCATATAGTGCTGCCATGAACATTGGGGCACATGCGTCTTTTTGAATTATGGTTTTCCCAGGCTATATGCCCAGGAGTGGGATTACTGGGTCATATGATAGTTCCGCTTTTAGTGTTTTAAGGAATATCCATACTCTTCTGCTTAGTGGCTGTATCAATTTACATTCCCATCACCAATGTAAAAGGGTTTCCTTTTCTCAACACACTTTCCAGCATTTGTTGTTTGTAGATTTTCTGATGGCTGTTCTGACCAGTGTAGAGTGATCCCTCACTGTAGTTTTGACTTGCATTTCTCACTAATAATTTAGTGATGTTGAGCATCTTGGCATGTGTTTGTTGGCCATCTGTATGTTTCCTTTGGAGAAATGTCTGTTTAGATCTTCTGCCCATTTTTCAATTGTGTTGTTTGCTCTTTTGATATTGAGCTTCATGAGCTGTTTGTATATTTTGGAGACTAATTCCTTGTCTATTGCTTCATTTGCAAATATTTTCTCTCATTCTGAGAGTTGTCTTTTTATCCTGTTTATGGTTTTCTTTGCTATGCAAAAGTGTTCAAGTTTAATTAATCAAGGTGCTGGATTATTTATAGACTTTTTGGTGATAGTCGTTCTGACTGGTGTGAGGTGATACCTCATTGTGGTTTTGGTTTTGGAATACTTTGAGAAGGATAAGTATAAGTTCTTCTTTATATGTTTTGGTAGAATTTTCCAGTGAAGCCATTTTTCCTGACTTTTGGTTGCAGGGAATTTTCTTTCAGATTCTGTTTCACTTCTAGTGATTGTTGATAATATTTCTTTTAGCATTTGTATTACCTCCTTTTTGAACTCAAGGTTGAATAGACTGGGGGGTCCGTTTTATTATTTGTTCTTTCAGTGGGTTTCTCTTCTTTAAATTGAGAGCAGTTCCTCTGTCTTTTCACTTATCTATCTTTACCTATCTTCCTCTGTCCCTATGAATTTGGGAGAAACAGCTTATCTATTGTGGCCTTAAAGGAATAGTTTTTGTGGGAGCACCTATGTATACTGTGTAGGTCCAACATATCTGCTGCAAGGGCTTTTTGGATTTGAATGCCAGCCACATCTTCCCCAGCATGCTGGCCATTTCCCTCGAGAGTGGATGTGACTGATATGACAGTGAGCAGAGTCTGTACTGGATGTGGGGCAGGGCCTCCTCTTTGCTCTGTGGTTATCACAGCCCTGGGACAGGGTCTTAGCTCCAGCTGTTGGAATGGAGGCCCTGAGGGTCAGGTTTGCTAAGGTGCCATTGCCCTTGAGTGTGTGCTCTGCAGGGAGAGAGGTAAGTAAAATGAAGCAAGTGAGATTCCATGTTCACGACGAACCTATGCGCCACCCACACAGGCATCTGTGGTTCTGTCCAGAAGCAACTCAAGATCTTCTCCTTTTTTCCATTGTGTTCGTCTCAGACCTGGTGTTGGGCTGTGCTGTGAAGTGAGCCAGTTCTGGGGACTGGTGCATTGGGTTGCAGAAACTGAGGAGGCTATGCTGTCCCCTGGAACCTGAACTGCCTCTGTGGAACTGGAACTGTATGCTGTGAAGAGACCAACTACCCAGCAGTGAAGAAAATTTCAGCATCACACATTTGAAAGCAGCAGCTGAGAAATAATGGAAATTTTTCTTCTTTATACATAAGGTGTTGAGACTCCTCTAAGCACCCGTTACGCAGGTGATAAAACTACAATTAGCCACAGAAGCAACAATAATTACAAGTGTTCTTAGAAGCTTTCAAATTAAAGCAATAAAAACTTGATCCTTTATATACTAAAACTGAATTCAGACAATATTTTCACATCTTTTGTTGCAGATGAAATAGCTGTTTTTTTCCCATTAATATTACTGATTGCTATTTGAAAGAAAGACTAGAATATTATCAATTATTGGATTATTTAGTTTCTATTTCTTTTCCTATATTTGTAAACCGGTTTTTACCAACTTTTAACAGTTACTTTAAACAAATATTTATAACAGTGGTAGAGTATAATGCCACTTGAAAGCTCGAGATTTTGTCTCTTAGATGTGTCTGGAAGACTCTTACTGACTCTCAAAGCTGATTATTTCTGGGAAACTTATCCTTTGGGCATCTCAACTGCCCTTCTGTTTGTTCTTTTCTTGCTGTATACCAATTTCATCATCTCTGTTGAAGATAGGGGCCCTTATAAGGTAGAAAAGATTCTCAGAAGATTTAGTGGGCACATCTGTTTTTTTTTTTTTTTTTGCTCTGTTTTGTAAACACCAAATAGCATTAACATTATATTAGAAATTCTGAGATTAAGGAAAGTATCAATGTTTGAAGCATCATGTGATGTCTTAATAATTTTTTTTATATATGACCTAAAAATTTTTTAAAAACCAAAATATATGTTCAGTTATTATTTGGCAAAAGTGATTTTAAAGATCAAACTTTTAGACAGATTTAAAAACTTAATTCCAGGCAATGTAGAGGAAGACTATAAAATAAAATGTTCTTTGCTTACTAATAATGGATAGTCTACTTTTTTATTTTGGGGGGCATTTTCCTTTATCTACATGTACATATGTTATGTTCTGATTCTGCAAAGAAAAAAAACATAGTTTATGGTTAATTTCTCCATGTCTATGAAAATTATCACCAATTAATCAAAGAATTAGTTTATGTAGAACCTTCACCTATGAGGAACAGCTTATAAGTTTGTTGGTTCAAAACAGTTAAGCAGTAAAACCTCCAGGTCATTTCATCTCAGGAACTATAGTAGCATGTTTTGACTCATGAGGAATGTTTTTAGCAACTTCAATCTAATGGAAAATCTATTCTCTTGCAAAGAAAAGAGAATACTAAACTTTTATTATCACCACAAAAGTAGGAAGCAGTGGAAAGGTAACACACAGAGAAAACCTGAGATGGATAGAATCAAAATTTCTATGCAAAGTATTAGCAAATTAAAATCCAATAATATAGAAAAATGGTAACATGCCAAGACCAAGTATCCCAGGACAGCTAGGATGGTTTAACATTTGAAAATCAATATAATTCACTATATTAAAAGAATAAAGGAAGAAACATATATGATCATCCCAAGGATACAGATAAATTATTTAATAAAATTTAATATTCATTTATAATAGAAAAATTCTGAGCAAATTCAGCATAAAAGGAAACACTTAATTCAGTAGACAGCTGGAACAAAAAAAAATCATCAACCAACATTACCTTTAATGGTGAAATAGTAAAAAGCTTTCCATTCAGACTGGGAACAAAACAAGAATGCTTCCAGTCTTCATTATATCAGAGCTCCTTGGAAATACAGTGAAGCAAGAGATTTTTTAAATGTAAGGATTAGAGAAAAAGAAATGAAACTGCCATAATTGAAGGTAATATCACTGTGTTATGTAGAAAATCCGAAATATTCATTAGCCTTGTATCTCTTATTGTGATAATTATAAAGCTATAAGATATTGTTCAGTATTATTATCCATCAGTATACATAATGGATCATACTTAACTGTTGCAGCCAAGAATAATGAATTAAAGGATACCTTATATAGAAGATTTCATTAACCAGGCTTATTTATGCTTTGAAGTACAAAATGTTTTGAAAATCTTATGGCAGCAAATTTAATCTTTACTACATTTTTAGGAAGAGGATGCCACTACCTTTGTAGGTAACTTTTTTAAAGCAGAGGAAGTTAGGCACCAAGCCAGGTCATGATTTGCAATAGTTAGTCTGACATAGTTTACTAAACAACATAAAACCATTTCAGTAATTCATAATGAGAAATGCAAAAAGAGTAAACTTTTCACCTCCTCGGTTATTAAAAGCAAGACTCCAAATGGAACTAGAACCCAGCAAGGTGACATGGTGGTGCACCTTGAAACACTTTCATAAATTTAAATGTCGACCGAGCAGAGCTTAGTCTGCATGTTTTGGATTAAACTCCAAGTGCTTTTTTAAAGGCTTTATATCCCTGCTGGCTCAGTGGTAAAGAATTCACCTGCCAGTGCAGGAGACATGGGTTCATTCCCTGGTCCAGGACGATTACACATGCTATGAAGCAGCTAAAGTCCATGTGCCACAACTCTTGAGCCTGTGCTGCAGAGTCTAGGAGCCACGGGTGTTGAACCCATGTGACTCAACCTGGAGGCCACATGCCCTAGAGCCTGTTCTCTGCGTCAAGAGAATCACTACAATGAGAAGCCAGCACACAACTGCTTGCCTCAGCTAGAGAAAAAGCCAGTGTAGCAACAAAGACTCACCACAGCCAAAAATAAATACATAAAGTTATAAAAATAAAACTTGTATAAAAATTTTTTGAGTCAAACAGAGTAGTTCATTTCTTTGACAAAATACAAACTTATTAGCTGCTTGAACCTAGTTAGCAGACAAGGAAGAACTAGTATAAACCAAATATCATGTGGAGAGAATACAAGTCTCAAATACATAATCAAACAAAACAAAATTGTGATTGAATGAAATGTCTGGAGGATATTTTGGTTGTTGTTCAGTCGCTCAGTCATGTCCAACTTCTTGCAACCCCATGGACTACAGCACTCCAGGCTTCCCTGTCCTTCACTATCTCCCAGAGCTTGCTCAAATTCATGTCCATTGAGTTGGTGATGCCATGCTCAAGAGTCTTCTCCATCACCACAATTCAAAAGCATCAGTTCTTTAGCACTCAGCCTTCTTTATGGTCCAGCTCTTACATCCATACCTGACTACTGGAAAAACAATAGCTTTGACTATACATAACTTTTAAACATTTACCTCATCTATAATAAACTCTTTTCCTGAAAACATTCAAGTATTGAATTAATTTCATTTTTTAGGAAACATATTCTAAGGGACAATTATAGATTATTAACATTTTGTATGAAAAAGGAAAGCATAGTACTATGGTGTTTTTGAATTGAAAATACCCTTCATAATCTAAAGTGATGATCTGGTACACAGAAACAATTTGGGAAACTTTTTATAGCCTATATTATAGGCAGAGGTTTGCTACATATCAAATATCTTAATGTCTCATTTTAATAAGAAAAAATACAAATACCAAATCAGAGTTAATCAGCCTTGGAGAGGCTGATTCATACAACTCACAAATGATAATATGTTAAAAATTTCAACTGGATTAGTTATAAGATGTATAGAAAAGAAATAAAATACCATTAGGAGCATAAAATTGATGGGAAAATAATAATGATAATATCTGTTTTAAAGGTGAGGCTTCTGGCAAACTGTTAGTATAAACTTTTCATTTGATGACTTGGTAACAAACTAGTAAAAGTCCTAAAAATTTTTGTGAGGCACCTGTATATTTAGAAATGTATACCACAGAAATGGTTAAAGTATTATAAAATTTTTTCAATATAGAAATATTCCCCAAAGATTTCAAAAAATTATATAATTTTTCAATTGCTTGAAAGTACAAATTGTTAGTTAACTGTTTCCTTGCAATGGAATGGTATTCAAGTAAGACAAATATTATATATTATTGAAGAGATTTACTTTGCTATAGAAATACTTGATTTGAATGTATAGGAAGAATAAATATATTATGAATGTATTTTATGCTATTCTGCATAGTATTCACGTATTATAGGGATTGCTTCTTGCGGCCAGTTTTGTAAATACTTATTTCCTTCTTCCTATGTAGGTATCTTTCATTTGAGTTTTTCTGAGATATAAATTATTCATCCTTTTCCCAATTAATTTTACATTTTTATTGTATTCCAAATTTTTCATATCCCATGGACGGAGGAGCCTGGTAGGCTGCAGTCCATGGGATTGCTAGGGGTTGGACAAGACTGAATGACTTCACTTTCACTTTTTACTTTCATGCGTTGGAGAAAGAAATGGCAACCCACTCCAGTGTTCTTGCCTGGACAGTCCCAGGGACAGGGGAGCCTGGTGGGCTGCCGTCTTTTGGGTTACAGAGTCGGACATGACTGAAGCGACTTAGCAGCAGCAGCAGACTTATTACAATGATTGTGTGTTTTGGAGCAAATAGCATCAGGAGATAAAAGTCTTCCTTCATTATTTTTATTAAAAAGTAATTTTGAATGAGTTGTAATTATTATTCTTCCAGGTAACTTAATGATAAGTTCAGGAAGGTGTATGTAGAACAAATTATACAAACAAAGCTTTTCATTTCTAATCTAATTAGAAAAGCATTATTCAGTATTGGCATCTTTAAAGTATTTAATCTCTTTATCTAACTATGTAGAATACTCTCAATAATCAATCCCTCTTTGAGTAAATTTTGTGACTTTTCATGTCTTTCCCATATTATTTCTGGCAGTTTTTTAATTTTAAAATGTTGCTTAATTCTTCTTGCTTTTGTGAATGGAATATTTTGCTTAACATTTTAAATTCATCATTATAGGTAGTATATGTGGCTTTATCTTGAAAAAAATGAAGAGAACAGTAACATATACCTTGTTTTGGTAGAGCTAAAGGGAGATATTTTGGTAATTTCGGTAAATAGGAGAAGAAAATTGCGACCCACTCTAGTATTCTTGCCTGGGGAACCCCATGGACAGAGGAGCCTTGCAAGCTACAGTCCATGGGGTCACAAAGAGTCAGCCATGACTGAAATGACTTAGCGCATGTTTGTTTTGCAAATGAAGAATTAAATTCTGTTAAGTTATTTGCCTCTTGTCACATACAGCCTACTGCCTAATATCAGTAGATAATAAATATTTGCCCCATAACTTTTTGCAAAATAAACATAATCAATTAATGCATAACTCATACTCACGCTCAGTCACTCCAGTTCCTCATTTAAGGAAAGAAACACATACGCCCGTCATATACATTTCCATTCAAGTGTTGTCAATAATTTTTTAAGAAATCCTTGGTAATCAAGAAATTCTTGAGGCATTTATGTTTTAATTAGCCTGAGGGTTTTATAAAAATGTGAAGAATCATCACTGCATCAATTGCTGGAAAAGGAGAGACACATAGAGAGCAGAGAACAAAATGCCCTGAAAGGCCACAAATCCACTCCCCCTGCCGGGAGGCCGTCACTCTGTCAGCACAAAGGATGAGCTGCCAGCTTGTGTCATAACGAAACATTCCAATGCCTCCCAGGACCTTAAGCCACAGACATCTTTTTCATCGGCTTTGCATGGAATTTCAAATAGACCATTGCAAGACAAATTGTTCAAGCCTTTGTATTTCCTTTTTATTGTTAATGTGGTTGTTACATTTACAGGGAAAATGACCTTGCATATAACATAAAGCACTTTTTGTTACTTTCAACTAATGTTTTATTTGTTTTGAAGGCAATTTATCCTAAATTGAATATAGAGAGCCTAGAGTGCAATTGAAAATATGATTCTGTCCAATTGCCAATTAATCAGGAGATAAAAGCACTTGAGCAGAGAATTGGCCAAACCCTCCAGTCAGAAGGAAGAGGAGACCTTCTTTATCATATAAATGAAGACATTTCCCATTAAAGAAAAAAAAAAGTCAGAAAATGAAAGGCATTATTGTCACATTACGCAGATCATTTAATTTTGTTTTCTCCTCTCTTATAAAATTTGTCACTAAACAAGTAGATGACATTGGATATCTGTGCGCTGCTGCTGGTACCTTAACTTCCAGCGTGATTTAGAGATCCTTCCTTTGATGCTTTGACAATTCAAGCAGATTCTAGCACCTCTCCTCAGTAATAGACATTTGCATTTTTGTCTTCTTACTTATATGGGCTTAAATTTAGCAGGGTTGTTATTTCCAAGTTCAAGGAGAAACGTCTCTGTCAGCATGTGATCTTGTCTTTGCATAGAAAGAAGTTGATTCTGACAGTTGTTCACAAGCGCTACAAAAACTTCGAGTAAAGTGAGATGTCATCTTAAACTCTGGGATGAAGGTAGCCACAGTCTTTTTATAATTCCAAATATAATTCCTCTTCTGCCTGGAATAGCTAGTGTCTGGTCTGCCATTAAATAGTCCTTGTATCCATCAAGAAAGGAATATCTTTTCAGTGTCATCCAGGCTGGGGAGTGACTTCACTTGTCCCTTGGCCACTTGAATTATTTTGTTGAGTTTAAGAATTTTTTGGATAATTTTCAATTTTCAAAGCAATGGGATAAAGGTAGAAGGATTAACACCCGTACCACTGTCCTTGGCTTTCGTATCATATGCAGATAATGTTGCTATCTGTCTGTGCAAATCTGGTTTAAAAGGCTAGTGAAAGCCAACAGACCCTTGTTTCCAGCTGCATACAAATGAAGACTGATTTTGCTCTGCTGTCAAACAGCGTTTCCTTTCTTCTTCTTCCTTCCGCAGTGAGCCGCCAAGTTGTCTGATGTTCCTGGGTTGTGTGGTTCTGTCTGCTACTGTCTTGCCCCAGCTCCTTTGCATCCACTCAGCGTGGGTGCTTATGCAAGCTGACACTGCATCTTGCCCTGTAGCCTGCTGGGGTTTCTTTCGCCCATCCTGTCGAAAGCAATTTCATTTTACCTGTGATACAGCAGCTGTTTGTGTACCCTTTTATCATCCATCCACCACACATTAACACAGGTTTTATATTTCAAAGGAATAAAAAAGTGACTTTACTGCTAATAGAAAGGCTGTATTCCAGGAATTCATTTGTAGACAATCTACCTGAAATTTACAAATTGTTAGAACCTTGCTTAAAGCTTACAAAATACTCTCTGTTATCCTAAATTTTTGCTATCAGCATCCACATCATAAACATATAATGGAGCAGTTACTTTCTTTGGACAAACTGAGCAAAGGGATTTACCAGAATCATCTCATGCAATTTTCTTCCTCATAAAAATAACATAAACGTTGAGAGAGGAAAGAAGACAAAAATCATCAGTAGAACATGTAAGTAACTCTCTCCTAGAGTCATAAAAGTTAGTGAGGATGGGGGCAAAGTTCTGCAGACTACTCAGTCACCTTTTAGAGTTATTAGAAATACCAGTGAAATGCCTAATGAAACCAAATATTACCTCAGTTTTCTCTTCTCTAAAATGCAGAAATTCTAGACTATCTTACCTGTCTCCTGAAAAACCTGTATGCAGGTCAAGAAGCAACATTTAGAACCCTTTATGTAACAACTGATTGTTTTAGGATTGAGAAAGGAGTACTGCGGGGCTGTCTGCTGTCGCCCTGTTTGTTTAATCCATATGCTGAGCACATCTTGAGAAATGCCGGGCTGGATGAATTACAAGCTAGAATAAGTGTAATAGGTGGGAGAAACATCAACGACCTTAGATGTGCAGATGATACTGCTCTAATGGCAGAAAGCAAAGAGGAACTAAAGGGCCTGTTGATGAGGGTGAAGGAGGAGATTGAAAGGGCCAGCTTAAAACTATTTTAAAAAACTAAGATCATGGCATTTTGTCCCATTACTTCATGACAAATTGAGGGAGAAAAGGTTTAAGTAGTGACAGATTTCATTTTCTTGGGCTCTAAGATCATTGCAGATGGTGACTGCAGCCATGAAATCAAAAGACAGTTGCTTCTTGGCAGGAAGGCTGTAACAAACCTAGACAGTGAGTTGTACAGCAGAGACATTGCTTTGCCAACAAAGGTCTATATAGTCAAGGCTATGGTCTTCCCAGTGGTCATGGGCTGTTGTGAGTGCTGGACTGTAAAGAAGACAGAGTGGTGAAGAATGGATGCCTTTGAACTGTGGTGTTGGAACTGCTCAGAGTCCCTTGACAGCAAGGAGATCAAACCAGTCAATCTTAAGGGAAATCAACCCTGAATACTCATTGGAAGGACTGATGCTGATGCTGAAACTCCAATATTTTGGTCATCTGATGTAAACAGATAACTCATTGGAAAAGTCCCTGATGCTGAGAAAGATTGAGGGCAGAGGGAGAATAGGGCTGTCAGAGGATGAGATGGCTGGATTGTATCACCAATGCAATGGACATGAACTTGGGCGAACTTCAGGAGATGGTGAGGGACAGAGGCCTAGCGTGCTGCAGTCCATGGGTTGCAGAGTTGGACACGACTGGGCAACTGAACAACAAAACCAATAACATGGTTGAAATAGTCTAAGCTTACATTATTATAATTTATTTTGTTGGAAACAAAGAATGAACCAGATGTGAATGAAGCTGAGCAGAGAATTGCTTTAAGAAATAGCAGAGCTTTTGAGTTTGCTTACAAATCCCAGCTCTGCTGATGGTATCAAACATTTTGGTAACTCATAAATAATAAAAATGTGAATATTTATGTGGTAAAAAGGGACAATAACACAAAGAGAAATTATAAAACATAGAAAACATTTTTTAATGAGTAAGATGAATGCTTTATAGTGAACAAAAAGCCATTCCAACAATTTACTGTGATATATACATTTTCTTTATAGCAATAAAGGTAGTGTTAGGTATTACTTTCTATGGAATCATTTCTATTCAAATTCATGTAAAAGTATTCTTTAAAGCACACTGTAATATTCCTTGCTAACCTCCATTTATTTCTAAACTACTTATATATTATTAATCTTCATGATTTGGAAAAATCATTATTGGAGATAACAAGGATGCTGCCATACATAGATCAATGTATAATCTTTTAAGTTTTCTTTTGTGTATATTTTACCCAGTAGATTTAGGTTTCAGATTTTGAAATGATATTAGTTTAAACAAGATGATTAGGAGAAATTTCAGTGATTTTGGAAAATCTCAGTCATTTTCTCTTCAATATTGCCTCTTTTGTCTAAAGCTCCAGTAAAGGAGATGTTAGACATTTGAATCCCTGGTGTCATTCATATAGTCTCCTTTCCCCCTACCCTACACTGAATTTTGTTTCCTTCCTGCAGATCAGTATTTCTGTTCAGCGTTTCCCTGATCAGCCATTTCTTATCTTCTGTTTAATCCATCTACTGAATCTTCATCTTTCAATCTCAAAAATTACAGTTTTCTGGAAGTTCTGTTTTATTCTTTTCCTATATTCCTGTTCTTTCTTGGTAATCTAATTGCTGCCTCATATGCTTACCTTGGGGTTCCCTGGTGGTTCAGATGGTAAAGAATCCGCCTGCAATGTGCGAGACCTCGGTTTGATCCCTGGTTTGGGAAGATCTCCTGGAGGAGGGCCTGGCACCCCCCCTCCAGGACTCTTGCCTGAAGAATCCCCATGGACAGAGGAACCTGGTGAGCTGCAGTCCATGGGGTTGCCAAGAGTCAAATACCACTGAGTGACTAAGCACACGCTACCTTACATTTCTTTAGTCATTTTATACGTGGTTATTCTACTTGGCAACTGTGTGTTCTCTGACACTTTCATCCTCAAAATTCCTTTGTGGGCCTGGGCAGTTCTTTACTGTTTGCGCTGGTGCCCCCTTAGTGCCTTGCCCCCCGTGTTCTTGCTGAAACCTGTGTGAGGTCATATCTGCTAATTCTCCATCTGCATGACTGACGAGCAGTTATATTGGGAATGTTCTCTGCCAGGGAAATTTTACATCTGCTTTTGCTGGAAGTTGGCGTACTTCAAATTGAAATATTTGAAGGAGGTAAATGACAGCACTTTCTCCTTCTTTGAGTTGCCTCATCATCGTCTGGGCACCCAGGTGTAGTTCCCAGGCCTGGCTGCTGGGCCAGGGCTCCGTGTTTGGGTGGGAACACTCTGAGGAGCATTCACTGCAGACAAGGTTCTCTAGCTTCCTGTTGCTGGCCACTACCAAATCCAGTTTACACTCATTGTTCGTTTCCTGTTTTATTTTTCTTTAGAAAAGGTGAAGGATGGGAACCTGGCATGCAGCAGTCCACGGGATGGCAGAGTCATACAGGACTGAGAGACTGAACAACAGCAGGGAAGGTTTGTGTACGCTTTACTGCTAATTATCTGTTTCTAACAGTGGGGGTCAGCTAAGGATTTTCTGGTTTTCATTTGTTAGACAGTAGGATCCTTGCATATTACCCACTCACTGGTTTAGATCATTAAGTGAACCAGTGGACCCTGCACCCTACATGAATGACTGCATCGAAAAGGCATGTCCTTCTGCAGGACCTGTTTCTTCATGCCTTTCTTGCCTCCTTCTCTCTTTCTCTTTGCCCTGTCCATCCATGTTTTTCGTGACCAGGACTGTGTAAGTAATAAAAACAGTGTGGAATAGTAGAAACCTGCTCTTGTAATAATCATAATAAAGCAACAGTTATATTTGGCCCCCTCCCACTGGCTCACCTTTCCTTGTAATTAACTTTTCAAGAGGGCTATGGTATAAATTAGATGTGCTGACATTGGCCTAATATTACAATATCATCTTGTACTTCACACAAGCCAAGTTACCTACCCTAGAATGCATAGGCTATTTATGTTTGGAGTTGAGAAACACCTGAACTTTCCTTTGAATTATGCTCTGTTTCAGTCCAGAGAGAAGGAACAGCATAGACAAGGCAAAGATTAAGGAATGTTTCTAGATTTCTCACATACCCGTTTGGGAAATTGAACTTAAATTTAATAAGAATGTCATATTGATTTTATGTTCAATCATATACATACTGATTTTATTTTTTCTATTTTTTTCATATATTTGTGGCCTTATGACAGTAAAAACAGCCAATAAAATGAAAAAGCAGCCTCACTGAAAATTGCCTAAGAGAAAAGCAATTATTTATAGGCCTCTGTAGAGACTTTCAGAATCCTCCTTCCTCTTTTTAATTTTTCAAAAATTCTAAAGACATTCATTTTGCAACATGCATAGCATCTTGGTAAAAATAAATTGTTTAATAAAAAGGTACATAATATATTTCTCTGAGGAATCATAACAAATGGGATATAAGTTCAATCTAAGTATAAAATAAATAACGAAATGCCTCTCAGAACATGAAGGAAATTTAAAAGAGTATGTATTTTTGTAGTGATTCATAATACAGTGTTGAGTTAGCAAAAAAGTAGAGAGCTAGCATTGAATAATGGAGAAGGCGATGGCACCCCACTCCAGTACTCTTGCCTGGCAAATCCCATGGATGGAGGAGCCTTGTAGGCTGCAGTCCATGGAGTCGCTAGGAGTTGGACACGACTGAGTGATTTCACTTTCACTTTTCAGTTTCATGCACTGGAGAAGGAAATGGCAACTCACTCCAGTGTTCTTGCCAGGTGAATCCCAGGGACAGCGGAGCCTGGTGGGCTGCCGTCTGTGGGGTCACACAGAGTCGGACACGACTGAAGTGACTTAGCAGCAGCAGCAGCAGCAGCATCGAATAAATGTGTGTTCTTTGAAAACAACATCCATGATACAGAAAGAACATATCCTTCTTCTTTTCTCAAATAGGCTTCCTGTATCTAAACTATACAGGTGCATATTTTTAGACATATCCATATCTCCACTGGAAATCAGTCCTGAATATTCATTGGAGGGACTGATGCTAAAGCTGAAATTCCAATACTTTGGCCATCTGATGTGAAGAACTGACTCATTTGAAAAGACCCTGATGCTGGGAAAGAGTGAAGACAGGAGGAGAAAGGGATGACAGAGGATGAGATGGTTGGATGGCATCACCAACTCAATGGGCATGAGTTTGAGCAAACTATGGGAGTTGGCGATGGACAGGGAGGCCTGGCGTGCTGCAGTCCATGGGGTTGCAAAGAATGAGACATGACTGAGCGACTGAACTGAACTGAACTGATATCCCCACTGGACATTTTTCATCATTAGTAACAGGATTTCATATTAATGTCTATAAGACTGAAAGGTACAACTGGGCAAATGTTGTTCAGTCGCTAAGTTGTGTCCCAGTTCTTTGCAACCCCATGGACTGCAGCACACTGGGCTTCCCTGTCTTTCACTTTCTCCCAGAGTTCCCTCAACCTCATGTCTATTGAGTCAGTGATGCCACCCAAACATCTCACCCTCTGTCTCCCCTTTCTTCTCCTGCCCTCCGTCTTTCCCAGCATCAGGATTTTTTCCAGTGAGCTGACTCAGGTAGCTAAAGTACTGGAGCTTCAGTTTCAGCATCAGTCCTTCCAACAAATATTCAGGGTTGATTTCCTTTAAAGATGGACTGGTTTGCTCTCCCTGCAGTTCAAGGGACATATAGCTTAATTTATTTCCCTGGAAAATTTTGTGCTTCCCACCACGTTTGAATGTCTTCTTCTGTGTAATGCAGTGTACTGTGACATTACAGAGGAATGGTAAATACCATGGCGAGACTGAAACAAATATGGTGCTGCTAAAATCAGCAATGCTAAAGTCCGTGTTTATCCTTTTATCTCCGAAGAGTTTACAGCCTGCAGATGTAAATATACGTTTTATCCTATGGGTAGAATTTAATGCCATTGAAATGGATTCTATAAAGTTTGAAAATTTTAAGAAAAGCAGGGGCTTGAGAAACTTGAAATTGAGATATTAGATAAAGGACGAACTGGCAAAGGAGGCCAAAAGAAGGGGACCGAGATTGTTGATGAAACCGTGGAGAATACAGAATCACAGAAGTCAGTGACTATGTTAAAAGTGGTAAACTGTGTGAAATATTCTAAATTACAAGTCTGATAATGACTGGAACTTTTGGATAGGATTGGTGGTAGGTAGGCCACCGGTGACACTGACGAGAAGTGCTTCGGTGACCTTGAGGACCAAATCCGACTGGAGTGAGCTGCAGAGTGAGTTGCAGGTAAGAAGGAGGAAGGCGTGCTTGTGCCTTCAGCTCTTGTGAGTAGAGTCTCAACTAAAGTGGAAAGCAGGAACATGACAACAAAGAATGCAGAGTTAAGAAGAGCTTCTAATTTCATCACAACAGTCGACAAACATGAGTTAAGCAATTCTGTGGTCCGGGCCAAGGTCCTCTTCCAAGTAATGGGACCACAAAGCTTTCCAAGACTGAGAAAACCTGTCTTCTCATGGAGCTAACATCCCAGTGGTAGAAAATAGAAAGTATTCTCTATAATTGAGTATAATGTATAATACATTACCTGGTGATAAACACTAATGAGAAAAATAAAGCAAAAAAGTCAGAGAAGGGCCATATAAAATGACAGGTGAAATTGGAGACAGATCTCACATAGAAACAGGGCTTTTGAGTAAAGACCTGAAGGGAACGAGAGAGCTACCTTGTGACTTTTCAAGAAGAGCATCTCCATGAGAAGGAAATTCAAATACAAAGTCTCGGAAGTGAGAGCGGGTCTGATGCCTCCACCTACAGAAGTAAAAGCTACTGTAGCCAAATGAGGAAAAATAAAACTAGAGAAAACCAGACAAATACATGGAACACACACGTTCTAGCATCCCGGGGAGTCACTGTGGAGAATATGTCTTTTACTCTGAGACAGGCAGACACTGGGGAAAGGACAGGCCAAGACTCATGTTCTAACAGGATCCCAGTGACTCTCTGGAGCCAAGGCAGAAGTCAGAAGATCGGTCGGGAGCCTATTTCAATAACTGAAGAGAGAATATGGTGCCAAGATCAGCGTGGTGCCTGCTGGATTTGTCCTGACTTGTGATAGAATTCTCTGTTTCTTTTTAAGGAAGAGCAGGTAGGATTTGCTGATGGAGCAGATGAGGCTTTAGCTGGAAAAACGAGGAGTGGGAGGTGGGCAGAAGTTTTAAACATCAGCAAGGGAAAGAACTGATTGCTGTTAAATGAGATGTGGATGGCTGAGAGCGGCAGAAGTTCTGGAAGAGAACAGGGAAAGGGTGTCCCCTAGACATGCACGTGGAGACACCAGTTAGACTGATACAGGACATGCAGACCGGAAGTTCAGGGGAAACGTAGAGCTGCAGGTGTAAATGGAGGAGTTATCAAATTATGGATGAGAAGCAATGAGATGGGATGGAATCTCTTAGGGTGTCACTGTACATAGGAAAGGAAAGAGGTCAGGAACTGAGACTGGGGTTGCAGGTTTAGAGGTTAACATGAGAAGGAAGTAGGAAAGGGGTCAGTAGGAATAACCAAAAAAGTAAGAAGAAACCCAGGTGATAAGATACCCTGTGAAGGAGGTATGTCAAAAAGGCCAGAAAATCAATTTTTCCAAATGTTGTCATATTAGATAAGATAGAGACCCTGAAAAGTTCAATCAGTGTTAAGTGCGGCAGAAAAAAGTCAACATGGTCAGGAGATGATGAGAGCCTGAGAAGTCAGGGCTGGGAAGACCTCTTCTAAAGCGGCTGTCAGAAAGTCCCCATGTGGAGTGAAACCTGAGAGAGGGAAAGGAACCAGACCTGCAAAGATGCAGGAGAAACGCAACTCGGACAGAGGAATGGAAAGAAATGTGGCCAGAATTAGCTTGGCAAGCTCAGGGAATGGTAAAAAGCCATATGGCTAGAGCAGTCTTAGTGGCTACAGCCAGGGTAAGGGAGACACCACTGGAATGGATTGTGTGGGTGTTAGTGACCTGATTTATAATTATGTCTCCACTGCAGTGAGAGGCCACTGAAAACTTTTAAGTAGGGAAATAATATGCGCAGCAGAGACTCTTAGGGCAAAAAAAGAAGGGAAAGAGTTCCATAGTCGCATTTTTAGAAAGAAGTATTGGTTAGTGATAACAAATCCTGGTTTGTAAGGAATTTTCCTGGTTTATCCATGTTGTCCCAGAAAAATTACTGATATTTTCCACATTGGATAGTAAATTTTCTGGTCTTTCTAATATCAGTTCATATAGTAGCAAAATTTTCTCAAATATTTGTTGAAACATTGCAACATGAAGTATTTTCTTTTCCTTCTATTTTGCAAATGATAGAGAATAATTCTGATGAGAATGACCGAGGCATCACTCCACCCAAATAGCACACAATGCTTCATACTGGACTCCTTTCTTGTTTCCACTCCAGGATTTGATGAATTATATTATTTCACATTAGGTTGAGAATTATGATCCAGTTCTAAACCTGCTTCAAGGAATTATCCAAATGGATTGTAAATCATCTTTTTATTATCCCCGCAGTTGCTGCTGAATTGTTTAGATAGGAAAGAGGTTATCAAGCTCTTTTATTAACTTGGACAAAAGTGGAAAAGCAATAAAAGGCCCAGAAAATTGCCACACAGGGGCAATAAAGTTGTGATAAAAGTGACTAGGATTTTGTTATTCATATTTGCTGTTTGGCATCCAGTGCTTAGAAACAGAGAAGGGGGCCTTATTTTATGGTCAATAAATTATTCAAAACTTTTGGGTTGTAAAGTTAAAGCAGTGAAATACTAAGTATTCTTTCCGGTCTGTTCTTTCCCAATTTCCTTCATTACTTTGTAGCTAGGCTTTATTTAAAATGGAATCTGAGAAGGAAAAGCAAAGCATGAGGCAGCTTACTTCTTCCAGAACATAACTGTAGCATTAAAATCTAAAGTATTTAAAAACCTCAGAAATCCAATCCAATTGAAGTTTTCTAGGAACCAAGCCACATGCTCCCTGTTGGCAGTTTCAGATGTTTTGCTTCTGCAGTCAGTGCAACATAACTTTTCTTCTGAGTTTTTAATATTTTATTTTTATTGTTACAAAGAGTATAAAGTATAAACCTCATTGATGTAGGGTCTAAAACACAAGTTATGTGGAAATAAACTGTGAACATAATTGTAAACAAAAGGAAGAAAATGTAAATATCCCAGCTTACGCATTCAGCAACTAACCCTTGGGTTTCCTTGGAAATGTTTTATTCCCACTTTTGATCCATGGGCACCACCATTTGGCTCCTTCCTTGTAGGTTTCGTGGTAACTTTAGCATTAAGAAAATGACGGTCCATGGTTCTTTTTGGAGATATCAGTGTGAAGTAGAAATTACTTTCCGAAACTTTTTTTTTTTTCAATCAGGTCGTTGCCCTCATTAAACAAACAGACAAACAAGCAAGCAAACAATCTCAATAATACACAGCTATCCACAAGGTAAAACCGCTCAGCACATTGTGTATTGTACACATGTTATTTCACAGAGCAGTCCTTCTGTCTTTATCTTCTACCACGAGCCCCACAGTCAACTCCCAGCTGAGTCAGGCATTTTGCATACTTCATACTTCTGCTCATTTTATTCCTCTTCTGATGCTTTGTTTTTAAGATCGTATTAAGTGCCTTCCTTTCTTTGAAGCTTTCTGTGACTGTGACCCCCTGGGAAGAAGAATCTCTATCCCTGACATTTTCCATTGCGCCCAGTTTCAGGGTGGTGGCGCTGTTCCTGGGTGGGTGGCTTCAGCCGTGTGACAGTATTAATCCTCAGGGCCACACTGTGTAGAGTAGATGTTATTTCTGACTCCCTGTGCTTAAAGCCACTGAGACTCAGAGAGGCAGACAGAGAGCATTCGTGAAGTGAAACACAGCCATTGGGAGAGACACCCATCATTCACTGTCCGTTTTGACTGGCCCCACACCCATGCTAACCCTACCTTATAGGGATGGCATGATGGTAGTCCTACCCTATCATCTTTTATTATGGTTATTTTTCCAGTCACTTCGGTAGGCTCACTTGATGTTTGTGAGTGTAAAGAAGGAAGCTCGTGTATTTAGGTCTGTAATATTTAAAGTTCTAAATTACCTCCAATGTCCAGCTTCAGTTTCACCCCAGGGCCTGGCAGCCAGCTCAGCTGGAGTAGCCCTCGTCTCCTGCAGCCTAAAGCTGAAGAGCTGAGTTCCACCACCCCGCCCCTCCTCCAGCCCTGTGACCTCTAAGCCTCTGACGAGGGCTGGCCAAAGGCAAGCCTGGCCCAGGACCAGAGCTGCCTGAACCACCATGGGGACCTGAGTGACGGGTGGCTTCCTCTCCCTAAGACTGCCCTTTTTAAACCAGTTTTCCAGAAATTCTAAATGACTCCACTTGGGCAGAGGGGAAGGCCGGTGCACAGTCATCTGCAGAACTGGTCTGCTTAGACACTGTGTTGGGTGATGTGGAGAGGCTAGCCATGGAAAGCACGGCCACACTGACCCTGGGCCACGCTCCCCGCATGCTGGGGCGTACCCTCTTTTTCAGGTACTCATGGCTGTCCTCTTGCCAGGGGACGCACTTCTGCCTCTGCAGTTTCCCTTGGTTCACTATGCTGCTGAACTTCCACATCACTTTCTCATAAGACCAAATCAGGGGAAAAAAATAAAAGACCTTGAGTTTCAATGGGTGAGGAAGATGTGACCGGGCCTGAGGGTGGCACTGTCCTCAGCTGGACACTGGTTGCAAGGACTGGGCTTTAGTCGTTTTTTTTATAGACCTCAGAAAAATTAGGAGATGCGTGATTGCTTGCTAAGTGAATTTTAATGAGATAAAATATGTTTTCTATTGGATCATCATTAATGAGGAAGCTGTATTATCCTTGGGGACCCATAACATAGCAGATGTATAATTTCAGAGAAGCGTACTAGTCAATTAAAAATTCACATGCTGCTGTTTCTGATTCATAGGCTCTGGAAATTCACGGTGTATTGGGGTCATTTTCTGCCTCTTTTTTCTATTTCTTTCCTCTTGTATATTTTACCAGTGAGTTTTCACGGATGCTGGTCAAACTACGGTTCCATATTTCCATAGATATTAGTCCTCGTGCAAGCCAGAGACATATATGAGACTGCTGTCCCTTTAAAAACAATGTTTTAAACATACAGTTCCATGGACTTGTCACCTCTTTCCCTTGTAACCCAGACATTCATTCATTTCTTCTGAGCACTTGTGAGTTAGCCAGTGAGGGCACAGTAGTGCATAGGTTTTTGAGCTGATCACCATCATTACATTTTCCCCCCTTACAATCCATTCTTCTCAGAGCAGCCAAAATGGGGTTCTAAAACCATAAATCAGAAAATGCCATTTCTATAGTTAAACCCTCAAATAGCTTTTGAATGCACTAGTCCAGGCTCTGGGCCAATATTTTCCAGTGTCCTTCCTGATCTCTAGTCCTTCTAAGGCTCTGCTATGCAGGTTACCATTTGATTACCACTCTCCAGACACCCAGGGCTTTCTTCTCTAATACACCACATCTGTGCCTACCACAAGGCCTTTTCATGTGAGGCTCTCCATGTCAGCCATGAAGTCATCTCCCCAGAGACATAATAATGGATCCACCTTTCAAAAGTTTCTCTCTGCCCACACCTTGGTATCCTCACCCACACCTTGGTACCTTCAGTATTTGGTATGGCCTATATTCTGTACAGCAACTATTGATCTGTGACAGTATCTTCAGTTCAGTTCAGTTCAGTTGCTCAGTCATGTCGGACTCTGCGACCCCATGAGTCGCAGCACGCCAGGCCTCCCTGTCCATCACCAACTCCCGGAGTTCAATCAGACTCACGTCCATCGAGTCAGTGATGCCATCCAGCCATCTCATCCTCTGTTGTCCCCTTCTCCTCCTTCCCCCAGTCCCTCCAGCATCAGAGTCTTTTCCAATGAGTCAACTCTTCGCATGAGGTGGCCAAAGTACTGGAGTTTCAGCTTTAGCATCATTCCTTCCAAAGAAATCGCAGGGTTGATCTCCTTCAGAATGGACTGGTTGGATCTCCTTGCAGTCCAAGGGACTCTCAACAGTCTTCTCCAACACCACAGCTCAAAAGCATCAATTCTTCAGTGCTCAGCTTTCTTCACAGTCCGACTCTCACATCCATACATGACCACAGGAAAAACCATAGCCTTGACTAGACGGACCTTAGTCAGCAAAGTAATATCTCTGCTTTTGAATATGCTATCTAGGTTGGTCACAACTTTTCTTCCAAGGAGTAAGCGTCTTTTAATTTCATGGCTGCAGTCACCATCTGCAGTGATTTTGGAGCCCAAAAAAATAAAGTCTGACACTGTTTCCACTGTTTCCCCATCTATTTCCCATGAAGTGATGGGACCAGATGCCATGATCTTCGTTTTCTGAATGTTGAGCTTTAAGCCAACTTTTTCACTCTCCTCTTTCACTTTCATCAAGAGGCTTTTTAGTTCCTCTTTACTTTCTCTATAAGGGTGGTGTCATTTGCATATCTGAGGTTATTAATATTTCTCCCAGCAATCTTGATTCCAGCTTGTGTTTCTTCCAGTTCAGCGTTTCTCATGATATACTCTACATATAAGTTAAATAAGCAGGGTGACAGTATACAGTCTTGACGTACTCCTTTTCCTATTTGGAACCAGTCTGTTGTTCCATGTCTAGTTCTAACTGTTGCTTCCTGACCTGCATACAGATTTCTCAAGAGGCAGGTCAAGTGGTCTGGTATTCCCATCTCTCTCAGAATTTTCCACAGTTTATTGTGATCCACACAATCAAAGGCTTTGGCATAGTCAATAGTATCTTACTTATTTACAAATAGTTTTACGTGAGTGCCTGGAATTTTCTTCTGCACCTGCCTTATTTCTTAATTTTTTAATTTTTTTTTTTTTTTGGCTGTGCTGGGTTGCTTTCAAGGACTTTCTCTAGTTGCAGCCAGCAGGGGCTTCTCTGGTTGCAGAGCACAGACTCTAGAATGAAGGCCCAGGATTTGTGGCGCACCAGCTTAGCTGCTCCGCAGCATGTGGAATCTTCCATGACCAGGGATTGAACCCATGTCTCCTCCCTTGACAGGCAGATTTTTATCCACTCTGCCACCAGAGATGTCCCACGTTCCTTATTTCTAATTCCAGGGGCTCTGTAGCCTTGAAGCCACGGAATCTGCCATTGCACTTGCTTAATAAATCAACGGTGGGTTATTGTCTTTACATGGAAATGATGTGAAGGATCCTTCTACAGAGTTATGCTATGACTCCAGTGCCATCATTTCAGAAAATGACATTTTATTTTATGACTAAAATGTTAATCATAACATGATTAAATGTTACATGATTTCACTTCTTTTTTCAGCTAAGTAACTTGCAATCTTTTTTTCCTCTTATAGTTCCTTTTGTTTGCTGTCTTTGTCTTGAGATGTTAAATGCTTCTTTAGTTATTTCTTGAGGAGAATACATGTATATGTTTAAAATATATATATGTGTTTTAATATATTCCATATATATGTTTTAAAAATGATTTAAAGTTTTCATATATATGTTTAAAAATTATTTTAGGTATAATTCAATGTATGTTTGAAATATCATTACTTTCCAAAATGCAAAGCAGCCTGCTGGAGATCTTTAGTATACATTTAGTGTTATCTGTTGTGGCTTATTAAGAATATATTTCCTGAGGGAAGGTGGCAGGAATACTCAAAGACACATTACGTGCCTAGAGTATAAAAGCAAAAATAATTTTACTGGTTTCCTCAGGAGGATGTTGCATTTTGAACTGAGTTGCCCTTGGTTATGTACTTTTTTTCTTTATATTGTCTTTAATTTCTAAAACATTTTTCTTCCTCCAAATTCTTTAAATATTTGTAAAGAATTACTCATGAGTAATCCATATCTTCCAATCTAAACATGTTTCTGAATTTCTTTTTGAATATTGGCCTTCATATTTTAGAGAAATGCATCAAAAGTAAAATAATATATTTTAAAAACATTGAAATACTTGGTAGCTTTGTCTTTAAAAACTGTGTCTGCAAACTGATGAAAAAATTCTAAACAACAAGCAATGTATCATTTCAAACCTCCAGGTAGATTTTCATATGGGCTGTGATATTAGTTAGCTAAGGTTGCGACAACAAGATACCACAAAAGGGGTGTTTAAACAAGAGACTGGTTGTCTCACGGTGCTGGAAGGGACAAGCCCCAAATCAAGACATTGCAGGGTTGGTTGCCCCTGAGGACTGTGAGGGAAGGGCCAGTTGCAAATCTTTGGCTTGTAAATGGCTGTCCCTTACTCCTATCTTGTCACATTATCTTCCCTGTACCTATTTTTAATTCCAAATTTCCCCTTTTACTAAAGATACCAGCTCAGACAGTAAAGAAGCAGCCTGCAATGCTGGAGATCCAGGTTCAGTCCCTGGGTCAGGAAGATCTCCTGGGGAAAGAAATGGCCACCCACTCCAGTATTCTTGCCTGGACAGTTTCATGGACAGAGGAACCTGGTGGGGTCACAAAGAGTCGGATAGGACTGAGTGACTAACACACCCACCAGTCATACTGGACTGGAGCCTGCCTGAAGAACCTTGTGTTAACTTGATTAACTCTGTAAATACCTATCTCCAAGTAAGGTCACATTCTGACTTACTGGGCATCAGGACTTACATGTGAATTTGGGGCTACACAAGTCAACCCATATCATTGGCCTGTTACAAAGTTCTGTTTTTTAACATCAACTGACTTTTCTTATATTTCTTACATGATTGTGCTATTGGGTTCACCAAAAGTTTCGTGTGAGTTTTTCCATTAGATGTTACAGAAAATCCTGAATGAACTTTTTGGCCAACCCAATATTTTAAAAAATATCTCAAATTGATTTATACTTCATGTCTTATATAGACTCAGTGCGAAAATAGAAACAAAATTCCTGCTAACACACTGACTTCCTCTGTTCGTTCTGCACAAAAAGAACCTTTGTTGAAATAAGAAGCAATCGGACAGGAAGGGTTCAGTCGGTGAGATGCTGGCCACTTCATTCCTGAGGTTGTCCCACTCCATTGCCCTCTCTCTGATCCTGTGTTACCTTCTTGGTTTTAAGGTAACATCTTTCCTATTTACTTGAAGTATGAAAATTTACTTGCTAACTAAATCTAAAATTCCGTTATCAGTGACATAGTACAAGTGTGAAGATTTGGCCTCAGAATCCTTTAAAAATCAGTTCACGGGATTTTTTGGTTTGATTTTGTTGAATTTTTGGCTGTTCTGCACAACATGCAGGGTCTTAGTTCCCTGCGTGTTCAGTGCGTGCTCAGTTCCTTCAGTCGTGTCCAACTCTTTGCAATCACATGGCGTGTAACCTGCCAGGCAAGAAGACTGGAGTGGGTTGCCATTTCCTCCTCCAGGAAACTGAATCCACGTCTTCCCGACCAGAAACCGAATCTAAGTCCCTGTATCTCCTGCACCGCAGGTGGATTCTTTACCGCTGAGCCACCAGGGAAGCCCTTGACCAGGAATTAAACTCTTTTCCCCTGCAGTGGAAGCTTGGAGACTTAACCACTGGATTATCAGGGAAGGCCTGGGTTTTGTTTGATTTTGTTTTTCAATCAAGAATTGAAAAGTTAAATTTGTTAGAAGGTAGAGTCAAGAGCAAGTGCTGTACGCCAAAAGTCATTTGAAATCTCTTTTCAGGTTTTAACTCTTTCACAGAAGGACTTATTCAAAATGATTTGATTTAACTTGATTAGCATTGTATTATTTTATGTATTATAGATTACATATGTTAGTTTATATATAAAATACTTTTTTTCTATATATTTCATCATCCTTTAACATTTTACAATCAATTTTCACTTTAAGGGCATTATTTTGGTCTCTGTTCTCTGTCAGGGAAGCCTGGCATGCTGCGGTCCATGGGGTTGCAGAGTTGGACACGAATGAGTGACTGAACAACAATTCTCTAAGAACCTTATATGATTGTTTTTCCTAAATTTAAGTTTTATATTTACATACTGTAATACAAGTGACTTAAATTTTATTTCAAAATGAAAAGGATGATATTAATGATGAAAGTTCACCCTATAAATAAAAGGCGTTAGTTCAGTTCAGTTCAGCCTCTCAGTCGTGTCCAACTCTTTGCTACCCCATGGACTACAGCATGCCAGGCCTTCGTGTCAACTGCCAACTCCCAGAATTTACTCAGACTCATGTACATTGAGTTGGTGATGGCATCCAACCATCTCATCCTCTGTCGGCCCCTTCTCCTCCTGCCTTGAGTCTCTCCCAGCATCAGGGTCTTTTCTAAAGAGTCAGTTCTTTGCATCAAACGGTGAAGTTTCAGCTTCAGCATCAGTTCTTCCAATGAATATTAAGGATTGATTTCATTTAGGATGGACTGGATCTCCTTGAAGTTCAAGGGACTCTCAAGAGTCTTCTCCAACACCACAGTTCAAAAGCATCAATTCTTCGGCACTCAGCTTTCTTCATAGTCCAACTCCCACATCCATATGACTACTGGGAAAACCATAGCTTCATCTAGACGAACCTTTGTTGGCAAAGTAATGTCTCTACTTTTTAATATACTGTCTAGGTTGATTATTGGAGAAGGCGATGGCACCCTACTCCAGTACTCTTGCCTGGAAAACCCCATGGATGGAGGAGGCAGGTGGGCTGCAGTTCATGGGGTGGCAGAGTCAGACACGACTGAGCAACTTCATTTTGACTTTTCACTTGGATGCACTGGAAAAGGAAATGGCTACCCACTCCAACGTTCTTGCATGGAGAATCCTAGGGACAGGGGAGCCTTGTGGGCTACCGTCTGTGGGGTCACACAGAGCCGGACACGACTGAAGCGACTTAGTAGCAGCAGCAGGTTGATTATAACTTTTCTTCCAAGGAGCAAACCTCTTTTAATTTCATGGCTGCAGTCACCATCTGCAGTGATTTTGGAGCGCCCCAAAATAAAGTCTGCCACTGTTTCCACTGTTTCTTCATCTGGAAGTGATTGGACTGGATGCCATGATCTTCATTTTCTGAATGTTGAGCCATAAGTCAATTTTTTCACTCTGCTCTTTCACTTTCATCGAGAGGCTTTTTACTTCCTCTTCACTTTCCACCATAAGGGTGGTGTCATCTACATATCTGAGGTTATTGATATTTCTCCTGGCAATCTTGATTCCAGCTTGTGCTTCTTCCAGCCTAGTGTTTCCTATGATATACTCTGCATAGAAGTTAAATGAGCAGGGTGACAATATACAGCCTTGATGTACTCCTTTTCCTATTTGGAACCAGTCTGTTGTTCCATGTCCAGTTCTAACTGTTGCTTCCTGACCTGTATATAGGTTTCTCAAGAGGCAGGTCAGGTGGTCAGGAATTCCCATCTGTTTCAGAATTTTCCACAGTTTATTGTGATCCACACAGTCAAAGCCTTTGGCATAGCCAATAAAGCAGAAAGAGATGTTTTTCTGGAACTCTCTTGCCTTTTTGATGATCCAACAGATGTTGGCAATTTGATCTCTGGTTCTTCTGCCTTTTCTAAAACCAGCTTGAACATCTGGAAATTCATAGTTCACATATTGTTGATGCCTGGCTTGGAGAATTTTGAGCATTACTTTACCAATGTGTGAGATGAGTGCAATTGTGTGGTAGTTTGAGCATTCTTTGGCATTGCCTTTCTTTGGGATTGGGATGAAAACTGACCTTTTCCAGTCCTGTGGCCACTGCTGAGTTTTCCAAATTTGCTGGCATATTGAGTGCAGCACATCATCATCTTTTAGGATTTGAAACAGCTCAACTTGAATTCCATCATGTCCACTAGCTTTGTTCTTAGTGATGCTTCCTAAGGCCCACTTGACTTCACATTCCAGGATGTCTGTCTCTAGGTGAGTGATCACACTATCGAGATTATCTTGGTCATGAAGATCTTTTTTGTACAGTTCTTCTGTGTATTCTTGCCCCCTCTTCTTAATATCTTCTGTTTCTCTTAGGTCCATACCATTTCTGTCTTTTATCGAGCCCATCTTTGCATGAACTGTTCCCTAGGTATCTCTAATTTTCTTGAAGAGATCTCTAGTCTTTCCCATTCTATTGTTTTCCTGTATTTCTTTGAATTGATCACTGAGGAAGGCTGTCATCTCTCTTTGCTGTTCTTTGGAACTCTGCATTCAGATGGGTATATCTTTCCTTTTCTCATTTGCGTTTGCTTTTCTTCTATTCACAGCTATCTGTAAGGCCTCCTCAGACAACCATTTTGGCTTTTTGCATTTCTTTTTTGTTGGGTATGGTCTTGATCGCTGTCTCTTGTACAATGTCAGGAACCTCCGTCCATAGTTTTTCAGGAACTCTGTCTAATGGATCTAATCCCTTGAATCTATTTGTCACTTCCACTGTATAATCATAAGGGATTTGATTTAGGTCATACCTGAATGGTCTAGTGGTTTTCCCTACTTTCTTCAATTTAAGTCTGAATTTGGCAATAAGGAGTTCATGATCTGAGCCACAGTCAGCTCCTGGTCTTGTTTTTGCTGACTGTATCAAACTTCTCCATCTTTGACTTCAAAGAATATAATCAGTCTGATTTTGGTGTTGACCATCTGGTGATGTCCATGTGTTAAATCTTCTGTTGTGTTGTTCAAAGAGGGTGTTTGCTATGACCAGTGTGTTCCTTTGGCAAAATTCTATTAGCCTTTGCCCTGCTTCATTCTGTACTCCAAGGCCAAATTTGCCTGTTACTCCAGGTATTTCTTCTACAGCTCAGAGGCAAATACTGTGAATATTTGGATGAACATAATTTCAGATATTATCTACTTATCCAAATCTCTCTCTAGCTATACATCTAGAAAATCATAATCACTAAGAATACACTTTACAGCCAGGCTTTTTTTCCCTAATAAAATGCTGTGAAAAAGTTTGGATGTCAATAAATATAGAAACATACATATAGATATCTATATATATGTATATCTTTATTTTAGTAATTGCTACATATTTATTTAGGTAAATATATGTAGGCATTTATACTAGAGGCTTATGTCATAATATTAACAATTGAATAGTTTTTTATATGTCACTCATGAAATGTATAATAAAAATGCAGTAATATATATGATAAAATGTAAGTAATAATAACATATTTTTATGCCCCACACACACTTTAAAAATAGATTATTTATAATTGCGAAAGCTTGGAAGCAATCAAGTATCCTTCAATACGTAAGTTAAAAAACTACTGTGGTACATTCATGCAATGGAATATTATTCAATGATAAAATAAATGAGTTCTTTGGTCACAAGAAAATGCAGAGGAACTTTAAAGGCATATTGCTAAGCAAATGACGCCAATCTGAAAAGGCTTTGTTTTGTGTGATTCTAACTGTATGACATTCTGTAAAAGGCAAAACTATGGAAACAGTAAAAAGAGCAATGGTTGCCAGAAGTTGTGGGAAGGAGGAGGGATGAATAGGTGAAACAGGGGATTTTTAGGGCATTGAAACTATTGTGTTCATGCAGTGTGTGACACTGTAATGATGGATACATATCTGTGTCCATTGTCAAAACTTCCAGAATGTGAGACCCAAAAGACTGAATCTTAATGTAAACTGTGAATTTTAGTTAATAATAGTGTATCAATATTGGCTAGTCAGTTCTAACAAATATACCACACTAATGTAAGATGTTAATAATCATAAAAAACTGGGGGAGACGTGAAGGGAAGGGACTCATAGGAAATCTCAGTACTTTCTGCTCAATATTTATGAACCTAGATTGAATGAGAAAAAGTCAAGTGTATTGCCCGTATTTCTGAAACTCTCTGATGTTCCCCTAGATTGCAGGTTGAAATTTACCCAATCATGAGTCTGGATTTTGAGTTAATAATTCATCTGTTTTCCTTCATGTTTTTGCCAGTATCCTCCAAAATAAAATTTTTTTTTCAGTTTTAAATTTTTGTGAATGTAACCTAATTATATGTATTCATCTGGAATTATTATTTTGTTCTCAAAGTGTTCCTGAAATTCATTTATGCTGATTAGCTCTTGTTTATTCAACTTCTCTTCTTATAGTAAACCTTTAAATCAATAGATCTAATTTAGTTGTTCATCCTACTGTAGTTGGATATTTGGCTCTTTATTTGAATTTTTTGTTTGTTATTTTCTGCTATAGTTCACAATGCTGTTATTGATACCCTTTATGCCGGCTTCTTCTTTGTCTGTATGTTGTCAAGTTTTGCATGATTACAAGCAAGTTAGGGTTAGAATATTTGGAAATGGAAATGCTTCTTTGAAACAATATATTTCATTGAGGGGTACAAGTAATTAGCATTTTTGTTCTTTGCTTTTTCTGTTTTATAAATGGTACAAAAGTTACCGAAATGTGCTAATGAAAAGTTTATGATTATAAAAAGGTGAAATTAGTCAGAAGTGGCTAACGTATAAGGTGGTTATCCTCCACTGGATTGGGGCAGTTCTCTGCTTATCTTTGGAGCTCCTTAGAATTCTGGCACTGCTTCCTAGCCAAAATTAGGATGAGATGCTCTGATCAGTGATTGATGATGTGCTGTGTAAAGTTCAAACCTACCCTTCAGACATCAGGGGCAAGCCATTTTGCATTATTTCAGGATATATGGAATGATGCCTTAGACCTGATTTTACCAGTTTCGCAGCCTGGCTTGGCTATGTGACCAAAGGGTCAGAAAAGATCCAGGAAACTTTGCCTCACTGCAGCTGAGATTCCCAAGGCTGGTCTCGGAAGAGGAACCCCCTCCTGGGTTCCCAAGACGGGCCTCTGGGGGTTGCACCTGGCCCAGTGCCGCCTGTGCTCACTTCCTCCTCTTCCCCTCTGTCTGTGCGCCTGTATTGAGAGCTGCATGACTCTGTGCACTGAGAAGTCCATGTTTGTTCCCAAGTAGTGTCAATGACACATGGCAATTTTATCTCAAGGAAATTTGTGTTTTTACTACAGACATATCGATCAATGCTTTTCTGGTTTCCAATTTGGCTAATATTAAAAATAACTAACACTTACTGAATGCTTATTATTTGTCAGACACTGTTCTAGATACTTCTAAAAATATGAATTCATTGCTCCTCAAAATAAACTTGCATGCAGGTTTTTAAAAAATGGTTTATTATTTCCAGTTTTCATAAGAGGAAGCTGAAGTGATGAAATCCAAGGAATTGATTTTTCCAGGTCATTTTTATTAGTTAAGCTATGAACCACTGCAGTTAGGTCTGAAAGTCTATGTAGTGCCCTTCCATTCTTTGCTTCCTAATATACTTTTAGGTTAGAAAGCTGTTTCTCAACCCTAGATTATAAAACTATATATATATTTTTTGTCCTGTCCTCATTTCTTCCATACTCAATTATTTGTAGTTTTTTAAAGATTTTATATTTTCTAAAGACGCTTACTCCTTGGAAGGAAAGTTATGACCAACCTAGATAGCATATTCAAAAGCAGAGACATTACTTTGCCTACTAAGGTCCATCTAGCCAAGGCTATGGTTTTTCCAGTGGTCATGTATGGATGTGAGAGTTGGACTGTGAAGAAGGCTGAGCACTAAAGAATTGATGCTTTTGAACTGTGGTGTTGGAGAAGACTTGCGAGTCCCTTGGACTGCAAGGAGATCCAACCAGTCCATTCTGAAGATCAACCCTGGGATTTCTTTGGAAGGAATGATGCTAAAGCTGAATCTCCAGTACTTTGGCCACCTCATGTGAAGAGTTGACTCATTGGAAAAGACTCTGATGCTGGGAGGGATTGGGGGCAGGAGGAGAAGGGGATGACCGAGGATGAGATGGCTGGATGGCATCACTGACTCGATGGGCGTGAGTCTGAGTGAACTCCGGGAGTTGGTGATGGACAGGGAGGCCTGGCATGCTGCGATTCATGAGGTCGCAAAGAGTTGCGCATGAGAGCGACTGAACCGAACTGAACTGAACTGAACCATCACCTTTGTTTGTTTAAGTCTCTCTTTCTATACAGAAAATCTTTCTCTGTTCCACAATCTCCTTTCATTTAATTCCCCTTGTTAGGGCTCTCCCTTCCCCACAGCAATCTGAGCTCAGTGTCCCTATGAAATGTTCCAGTGACAAACTCTGCACTCTTGTGCTATGAGGACTCTTCATGCTAGGATTTTCATCTTTGTTTCCCAACATGCCTTTGTTTTCCTGGTGTGTATTTTAACCTCAAAATGGAAGCTTTGACATCAGAATTATGCCCTAATGTTTGCATCTTCAGGGTTCAACACAATTTCTGAGACACAGTAGTTGTTGAAGAAATGTGTTAACTAAATAAATATGCCAAAGCTTATATTTTTGTTTAAAATAATTCTAGCCTTTTGACAAGTTTTTGCTGTCTGCCTTTATCATTTGGTCATTTATTTTGTCTGCCTTCAAATCAAATACCACTGGTTTACTTAGGTTTTTATTTATGGGAATATCAAGCCCTGAACCATCAATACTCACTTTACTTTTTTGTGAAACAAATGAAGTATGCAATAATATGTAAAACTAATTATCCTAGGAGCCTCCCAGGCAATCCAGTGGTTAAGGCTTCACCTTCCAGTGCAGGTTGCTTGGGTGCGATCCCTGGTTGGGGAGCTAAAAGCCCAGGTGCCTTGTGGCCAAAAAACCAAAACATGAAACAGAAGCAGTGTTGGGAGAAACTCAATAAAGACTTTAAAAATTATCCTAAAACATGAGGTAAAATATAGCAGAATATAAATTGATATTTAATATGTATTAAAGTTATAACTTTTTGAGTCTACTTTGGAGGGAATGCTGAGTTTCCCATTCTTTTCTGAACTCTCAAATGTCTCTTTTTTAGTTCATTCCGAGAATATGCACTATGAATTTCCTAAAGAATATTTTCAATTATCTCTTCTTTAAGAAAGGTGGAATGAGAATTTCAGTGAATATAATTAGGTTCATTTATTAAGTATGCTTGAGTTAGAATGCTAGGTCTTGAATTAATGAGTTGAAGACAACTTTGGCCTGGTTTTAATCCATCAGAAAGCCAAAGCAATTTTAATCTGATTTAAGAGTCAATAAAGCAGTGAGATTTTAGACTCTGCATCTTATATAACATCCTTGTAGTAGATGGGCCATTAAACATGGAGTAGTACCAGTATGAGTAGGACTCTAGTTCTTAGCTTACAGCATTTCATTTTGTCTGGATATGACCCAGTCCTACTCAGCTTCTAATGGAAGCCACAAATTGGCCAAGAGAGCACAGCCAAGTCGTATCTATGAGGAGCCATCAGCATCACATTTATTGCCATTCTCATTGGGTCAATAGGAGGAACTACTTAGATTATAAGAGTTTCCTGCTGTACTCCTGGTGGGGGGGTAGTGCCATCTCTTATTCTTTGTACTCATAAGAGACCCCTCTGCTTTTTATTTCTACTTATTTATTTTTTAATCTTGATGTTTTTCTTATTAAGTATTTAACTCCCATAGGAACTATTCTTAGCCATTGGTAACTTCATTTGAAAAACATTTCTCACTTCTTATAATCCCTTTTATTCTCTTTTCCTAAGACTCAGTGTCTGTCCTGACATTGACGAGGCTTCCCTGGAGGTACACATCTGAGTTTTTCTAGCTGTGTCGGGATGCCTGTTATCTCTTTTGGGATGGAGACAGTCACATCACTAAATATCCCTGTTCATGGTCTCTAGCAGTGATGGAACTGTTTCCCTCAATAAATGCAGGATCCCATGACACAGCTTAACTATCACCTGCAAAACTTCTATGTTAGAATTGGGTTTCTTTCCTCCTATGATCCCATGTGCTTTTCTCATTAATCCCTTCTTCTGAAATATTTCTAAAGTTTGGAACTCTGCTGGTTTCACTTTATACTCATTTCCTCCCATCACTCAGTGAATCACTCTTCCAAGAGTACTTCCTCTCCCTTCCAGAGGTCCAGGTCTTTGACTCTTGGTCTCTCTCTGCAGCTCAGCCACCCATGTTGTCTCCTGGCACCGTTATCAAAACAGTGCGGTTACACTCATATCCAGAGCCTCATATCCAGAGCTAACGAAATTCTCCTTGTAGGCTCCTTCCCATTGTTCCTCCGCTTTCTGTGCTCCTCTGGCCTCATACAGCAGTCACATGACTTTCTGGAGTGGCTCAGGATGCTCCTTGGACTTGTGCACTTCTGGATAGAGGAATTGTAAGAAGTCTTTTTCTCTGGTCGTGTGCCCCTCAAGGGGTATCTCAAAGTGTGGGTCTAGGGAAAGTGCTATTACCTAGGAAAGGGTTTCACTGGGTTTCACACCAGCTGAGAGTTGAATTTAATTTTTCAAATATGTTTCTCTGTGACTTCACCAGCCTTTGGCCTCATGTACAAGCCGAGAGCCTCATTCTTCATTGCATTTTGGATCTAGGATGTGAATCCAATGGAAGCTTCTCTATAATCCCACAGCAATTCAGAATTTAATGCTTTGTAGTAAGGTTCTGGAGCCACCAGTCCCCGTTCTTTGCAAATTCCACAACTTTTAAAGGTTCTTCTGCTTCAGATTAAATCATCTGTGCTTTGCTCTGCACTTCAGCCAGACAACTAGCAGAGGCAGCGGGCGGCTCATCTCGTAGTTTCCTGTCTCTCATCCTTCACTGTCTTGTGTGCTGTCTTAGATCTATTATCTGAAAATTGTTTTCGTTTTTATCTAGTTTTACAGTTATTTAGGGCAAGAGGAGAAATTTAGTCCCTGTTACTCCCTCATGACTGGAAGCAGAAGTTCTGTTTGTTTTCCATCTTAGTAAAAGAAGAAACAAGAGAAACTTAAAATTTACATCTGTATTTAATATTCATATTGAAACTGGAAGTTTCATTTAGTTCTTCTGTCACATGCTGCATCAGGGGTTATCTTGAGATAAAACTGTTTCTTATTGCAAGGAGTTGGTAGGGGCCTTATTTCCTTTGCAGAGTATTGAAATTAATGTTTATAATTAAGCATATGGGGAGTTCCTGTTATCTAGTTTTAACGACAATGAATGGCCGAGTATTCTAAAAAATTCACCAAGACAAACTGTATGTTGAAGATTTTTAAGGGCAAAAGAATAATAAGAAAATTGTTTTATTGTCATGTCTACACTAAATATGAACTCTTTATCAGCTCCATTATGAGGCTGAAACCTTGATGACCTAAGCTAAAATGATAAATTACCAAAAAAGAAATTAAACTAATGAGTGTTCTGGAGTATAAAATCACACTTATTATTGTTAAAAAATAAATGGATTGTGAATGGATTCCGTGTTTGAGATATTAGCTAATAATACAGTGAAAACTTCTTGATTAGCTAGATATTTAAAAGAGTACAACAGAAAGACCAATGAAACAGAACAAGAGCCCAGGAGCAAACCCATTACACATAGAGGGTCATTTGATCTGTGACATAGATTGTAATGTGGTACTGTTGGCAAAAGAACATCTTTTAAATAAATGCTTCTAGGTTAATTAGATATCTGCATGGAAATGGCCAAATCAGATCAGTGCAGTTCAGTCGCTGAGTCATGTCTAATTCTCTGCAACCCCATGGACTGCAGCACGCCAGGCTTCCCTGTCCATTACCAACTCCTGAAGCTTGCTCAAACTCATGTCCATTGAGTCGGTGATGCCATCCAACCATCTCACCCTCTGTAGTTCCCCGTCTCCTCCTGCCTTCAATCTTCCCCAGCATCAGGGTCTTTTATAGGGAGTCAGTTCTTTGCATCAGGTGGCCAAATCAGATCTCTATTACACAAAACACAACAATCAGTTCCAGCTGTATTATGGAGCTAATATTAAAATAAATAATAAAGCTTTTAGGAGAAAGCAGAAGAGAATACCCTGAAGACCTCGATAAAGGCAAAGAGATTTCTTCAAAAAGCTACAAAGAAGAGTTAAAAGAAAGAAAAGCTAACTACTATCCTCAAAGAAGATATTTTCTATATATGTTTGACAAAGGACTTATATAAAACACAGAAAGTTTCCTATAAGTCAAAAAGTATCAACCCAGTAGAAAAATGGACGGAAACCTCAAACAGCATTTCATAAATGAGGATATCCAAAAGCTGATAAACATATAAAATGGTGCTCAAATTGATTAGTCATCAGAGAAAGGCAAACTGAAGTCACATATATAAGAGTGTCTAATACAAAAAAGGAAGAAAATACCAAATGTAATAAGAAAGGAAAGTATCTGAAAACTAATTTCTTATTAGCATGGGTATAAAGTGCTACAAATACTTTGAAAAAATTGCTCATCATTATCTATTAAATCGGAATATTTGCATACTCTGTTATCTATAAATTTCATTTTTGTATTCATGAATTAATGTTAAAAGATATTTTTATATAGTGGGAACATACTAAAACACACATATAATAATCTTTATAGCAATATTGTTTATATTGACCCTAAATCAAAGTCTAAAAGTAAACTTAAAGAAAAATGTACAACAGTTCAAATGATTCATAAAGAACTTATTTAATAAAAATACTAATGATAAGTTAAATTACGCCACAAATGTACAATCTGTTAACCTCAATAAGAAAGCCAATAAAAATTTCTATAGTAAGAAATTCATAAAATTAAGCTATTAACTTTGAATTCTAGCATTCCTTTGAAAGTCTTTGATACATTATATTTTCTCGCTTTCTTCAAGTCAATGCTGAATAAACATTTATAGAACTTATCTCTAATAATGAACAAAACAGTAACTGTTTACACCATAGCTATTTCAAAAGTAAGAAAGGAAGTAGAGAATTGTTTCTTAACCAAATTTTTGGGCCATTCTAGATAAGGCAGAGTAAAACCCAATCCCAAGGTCAATTTAAGTTCTAAAGGCCTCAGGATGAATCTGTACAAATGTGGAAGATGAGTAGAGTATGTATTTGTATCTGCCATTTAGAAACGCCAAGCATATGTATACTTTGTTCTATTTCCTACTGAGTTATAAAAATAATGTATTTAAGGACCGCATTTCATGCACTTACCGAGTCTCCAGTTTTTTAATGTATTCACCTGTGGTGCAGTCTGTGAAATGGACCTCGGTATATGTTCTTAGCAAGAAGTGCATAGATTGGAAATGGAAAGCTCTTGATATTATTGAATTTGGTGTTCAAATAGCCAAGGGAATCTTTCCATAATTCTTGGAATCTTTCCAAGAATTAGAGATTGATAATGAATACAAAAGTTATTTTCTTTTCTCATCCATTTCTTGTATATATGAAACCATAAAGACTTGGTGTGAACATTAATATATACTTTCTTCACAGTAAGGAAGATAAAGACAATTGTCTTCGGAATAAAATCTCGTGTAGGTATAGATACAGGTTTTGTGTGATTTAGAATAAAATTTTTTCTTTTCTGTTATGGTTGATTACAGGGTATTGAATATAGTTCCTCGTGCTGTACAGCAGGGCCTTGTTGATCCACTCTGCATGTAATAGCTTGCATTTCTGGTCCCAAACTCTCAGTCCAGCCCTTTAACTTGGCAGCCACATGTTTATTCTCTTTGGTGAAAGTGACAGTGAGTGTTGATCAGTCGTGTCTAACACTTTGTGACTCCATGGACTATAGCCCGCCAGGATCCTCTGTCCATGGAGTTCTCCAGGCTAGAATACTGGAGTGGGTAGCTTTCTCTTTTCCAGGGCACCTTGCAGGCAGCTTCCAGGGAAGCCCTTTACCCTGTAGAACATATTCTCTGTTTGTGAATCTTTTTCTGCTTTGTAGATAAGTTTCATTTATGTCATAGCTCAGATTCCACATATAAGTAATATCATATGGTATTTGTCTTCCTGACTTACTTCACCTAGTATGATAATCTCTAGGTGCAAAATAAATTTTTATTTTTAATTTTCAAATTGTCACATTAAAATGCAGTTGTGGTGTTTTCAAAATACTGAACCATGAAAAGCTACAAATAAGTCAAGTGTTTTACTTCCATCCCAAATTTTTATATAGACTTGGCCTCATTGTTTATTTTGAAATTCAAGATCCATCCTGGTACGTACACACATATATTTATATAAGGCTCTATGTGAGTATGCATAAATGCTTTAAAATGATGACTAATTATTCATAAAGTTAAAAACTGTTTTAAAGTTTTCATGTAGTAAATCTTATTCACGATGTAATTCTCATTCTTCATCAAGGTGGAAACTTTCTTATTTATACCTTGCAGTTGCCAGGTAAGAATTCTAAATTTAATATTATAGTTTAGTCTGTATCAATATTTCAGGATACAGTGTCTTAATTGGTACAATGTATTGCTCTCACATTTCTGGACTGACACTTAGTCCCACACATTTATGGCCAATTACAGTAAAGCCTATTGAAACTCATCTTGCAATCTTCCATAAAGAAGGGGGATAATGAGGGAAGAAGACAGCCTGTCCTCTGGTTCTTTGAAAATTTCCTTCCATCTGGATTATCATTTAGTGGAGGAAGAATTAACTTAGCTTGTTGCCAACTGAGTGACCACGTCAGATTGAATACAATTATTTTTTGATCCATTCTTCCAAACATTTATCATTAATATTTACTCTGGATTGTGCATAAAGAAAGGTGAAATATTCAAAAGATATGGGGAGGATAGCTGATGGTCTGCTGTGCACCTAGAGACAACGGACTTCCCTAGCTCAGCAAGAGAAGAGCCAGTTGACATAGGCCAGATAGAGTTGAAAGGGACACATGTACCCCAGTGTTCATCGCAGCACTATTTATAATAGCCAGGACATGGAAGCAACCTAGATGTCCATCAGCAGATGAATGGATAAGAAAGCTGTGGTACATATACACAATGGAGTATTACTCAGCCATTCAAAAGAATACATTTGAATCAGTTCTAATGAGGTGGATGAAACTGGAGCTGATTATACAGAGTGAAGTAAGCCAGAAAGAAAAACACCAATACAGTATACTAACACATATATATGGAATTTGGAAAGATGGTAATGATAAACCTATATGCGAGACAGCAAAAGAGACACAGATGTATAGAACAGCCTTTTGGACTCTGTGGGAGAGGGAGAGGGTGGGATGATTTGGGAGAGTGGCATTGTAACATGTATGATATCATAAGTGAAATGAATCGCCAGTCTAGGTTCGATACAGGATGCAGGATGCTTGGGACTGATGCATGGGGATGATCCAGGGAGATGGTGTGGGGTGGGAGGGGGGAGAGAGGGTCGGGACTGGGAGCTCATATACACTCGTGGCTGATTCATGTCAATGTATGGCAAAATGAATACAGTATTGTAAAGCAAAACAAACTAAAAAAAAAAAAAGTACACAGAGGATTTGAAGCAATTGGAGAGGATGGCATGGTAGGTGTTGTCTGGTGAGAAACAATTTCATCTTGATAGATGGCTTGTGATCATTCTCATTCAGTCTTTAATTTCAGCTTTTCTTCAGGCAGAGGATTAAAATGTACACATACAGGGAACAATTTAATGCCATTTACTTCATCTTAGTTGCCCCCTCCCACTTCCCATGTCCAAGGAACATCTGATACAAACACATGTGCAACCAGTTTTTATTTGCAATTGTTTTAGTTTTAATTTTTGACTGATCCTAGGAAGAGACCTGGAAGAATGAAAAAAACGGAAGGAGTTAAGATAGCACAAGGATCTTTTATCAAGTTGGCCAATATTATAGGTGGTTTGTGCTCAAGTCCAGACCTGAAGAGACTTAACTAAACATGACTCAGTGTAGCCTACCTGAAGACAGGAAGAAGAGGATTATCCTCCAGTTTCTGTCCCTTTGGTCAAGGATACCCCTACTTCTTCAAATGACAACCTTCAAGGTTTTAGGTGAGCCTGGTATCAGAGTGACAGTGTCAGCAAAAGCTCTGGGATAGAAAACAAGAGGTGGGTGGTAAGAGCTTTGGGCACACTGGTGGCATGCCCAGTGTGTGGGTGAAGCCCACCATGAACTGGAGGCTTCAGTAGCAGCCAGAGCAAAAACTGGAGCTCAGACTGTGCACTGGTACACAAGAGGTGTCTAATGGAAACCTTAGGTGCTGCACAATAAAGCATTACCTTAATAGTGCACCTCTCTAGTGAAGAGCAGCCTGCTAGACTATTGTTTGAACTTAATACGATTTTGTCAATGTGCACATTAGGGTGGAGGAAGCAATGGGGAGAAACAAGCCCTGTTTCTACCTCATGGTTTTCCAAAAACATGCCTTGGTATTTTTCAGAATGATTTTGAGACTAATTTAGATATCCAGACTGGGGTTTAGAATGTTGAATAAATAAGATAGTGGCACGTGCCTTTGTTCTTCTAGAAAGGTAGACATAATGCTGCATGCTAGTGTTTAGAAATTGTAATAAATTTCAAAACAGAAATGTTGAGCCAGTTATAAAAAAAAAAAAGCCTCATATCTAGTCTATCAGAATTTATTTTCAAATTTTAATAAGGGTATAAAGAATGTGCAGTGAACCAGAGACTCAGATTACAGAAATGCTAAAAAGAGCATTTACAGTTCTGTGACGTAAAAGCAGGCTAGGGACAAAGCAATCTCAGAGTCTAGGGAATTAAATCTTGACTTGTCTTTTAATCTTTGTGCATACAACCACAAAATGCAGGGCAAATGCTATCCTGGTGCCATGGGAAACTGTCAATATTGATATTGCTTATAGATAAACGAAACTTACAATGGGAAAACAGACTAAGCAAACCGACTTAACTATGTCAAAGAATTCCAATTAAATCATTTTTGAGAACTACTCTATTTGAATATTCACCATGCATTTGATTAAATGTGTCATTAAATGTATATCAATTGAATTGATTTAAATTATTTGAATTTTAAAATGATGTGTTTGTATTTAGTTTCTTGATCACCCTCTTTCAGATCACAACTTATAAAATGGCATTAGCTAATTTATAAGCCAGGCTTCAACAGTGTGTGAACCAAGAACTTCAGATGTTCAAGCTGGATTTAGAAAAGGCAGAGGAACCAGAGATCAAATTGTCAACATCCATTGGATCATAGAGAAAACAAAGGGAATTCCAGAAAAACATCTATTTGTGTTCATAGACTATGCTAAAACCTTTGACTGTGTGGATCACAATAGACAATGGAAATTTTAAAGAGATGAGAATACCAGACCACCTTACCTGCCTCCTGAAAAATCTGTATGCAGGTCAAGAACCAACAGTTAGAACTGGACATGGAACAGCAGACTGTTTGCAAATTGGGAAGGGGTACATCAAGGTTGTATATTGTCACCCTGCTTATTTAACTTACATGCACAGTACATCATGAGACTTGCTGGGCTGGATGAAGCACAAGCTGGAATCAAGATTGCTAGAAGAAATATCAATAACCTCAGATATGCAGATGACACCACCTTTATGGCAGAAAGCAAAGAGGAACTAAAGAGCCTCTTGATGAAAGTGAGAGGAGAATGAAAAAGATGGCTTAAAACTCAACATTCAGAAAACAAAGATCATGGCATCCAGTCCCATCTCTTCATGGCAAATAGATGGAGAAACAGTGGAAACTGTGAGAGACTTTATTTCCTTGAGCTACAGAATCACTGGAGATGGTGACTGCAGCCATGAAATTAAAAGATGCTTGCTCCTTGGAAGAAAAGTTACAACCAACCTAGACAGTCCTATTAAAAAGCAATGACATTGCTTTGCTGACAAAGATCTGTCTAGTCAAAGCTATGTTTTTTCCAGTAGTCATGTATAGATGTGAGAGTTGGACCATAAAGAAAGCTGAATGCTGAAGAATTGATGCTTTTGAACTGTGGTGTTGGTGAAGATTCTTGAGAGTCCCTTGGACTGCAAGGAGATCCAACCAGTCAATCCTAAAGGAAATTGGTCCTGAATATTCACTGAAACAACAGATGCTGAAGCTCCAATACTTTGGCCACCTGATGCAAAGAGCTGACTCATTTGAAAAGACCCCAATGCTGGGAAAGATTGAAGGCAGGAGAAGAAGGGGATGACAGAGGACGAGATGGTTGGATGGCATCACTGACTCAATGGACATGAGTTTGAGCAAGCTCCAGGAGATGGTGAAGGACAGGAAAGCCTGACATACTGCAGTCCATGGGGTCGCAAGGAGTTGAAGATGATTGAGCAACTGAACAACAACTTAGATGCTCAGTAAATATATTTTTGAAATATTGATGGTGTCAAAGAAGTTGTCATCTTCAAAAAATTACAGCAAGTATATGTTTCAATGGTCCCAAAATGGACACAAAAATATAATGACATCATAGCAAGAATTATTGTAATAATACTGATCGTCGTTGATATTATAGCAATACCAATGAATACTTAAGATTATCTGATTATCTGTGAAAGCACAGCTATATGTAATCAATTTTCACAACAAATGTAAGAGATAACTTTTTCTTTCATCCATTTTAGGTGAGGAAGACTGCAGCACGCTGAGGTTAAAAATCTCACTAGCCACAGTCACGTAGCTCGTAAGAGGAGATCCAGAATTTGAAGCCGGGAATTCTTGCTCCAGAATCTGTGATTTTTTTCCCCATGATGTTAAAATGCTAGACTTCATAAGCCAATCCACCATTATAGAATACATAACGAGAATCTTTCCAGTTATTTTAAGATATAAATCTTTCATTTAAATTGCTGAATTATCAAGGGCAAAAATAATTCTGTCAGGAGAGAAGAAATAAGAGAATATAAAATGTAACATTCCATATTATTTACAACAAATTATATCTCAGTTGAATTTACTGGGTGAAAAAGCATGCCAATATTAAAAATGAGTTAGAGATATAAAATTTTGCGAATCAGTTAATATTTTCTTACAGATTACTCTTTTAAAAATAAGTATTATAATATTAAGAAGATTTGATATTGGCTTCACATTTTCCAGTTTTAACATTTTAATTTACTATAAGCAGTATGCTTACAGGGGACATACTACATGCGAAGCACTGTTATGTATACTTTACAAATATGAACATACTCAGTTCTAAAGGATCTTTTTGAAAATCAGCTTACTGATGAAAAACTGAGATAAAATGACTTGCCTCATGTCATGGTTAGCAAGGTTAGAAGCAGGATTCAAAATCTTGGCAGGCTTTCTTAGTGTCCATACTTTATCTTCCATGTTCTTTAAATAAGGATCTTGTATATAATAACAGATAAGTCATAAAAAATAAAAATATTGAGTTCCTGTTTCCAGGAACAGTGAAAACTCTATCATGTCTTTCTTAAACAAATAGTGCCATGCTTCTTTATTGAATAGCATTTTATAGCATTTACATTCTATGTTTGAAGGCCTCATTTTACTCATCTTTTTTTGTTTTTTCCTATGTTGTATGAATATAGCAAGTTATTTGGATGCAAAGAGCTTATTTTGAGACATAAATAATTCCAGTAACCAATTTTCTAACAATTCTCCTTAATCTGGCTCAGCTAATAAATATTTTAAAATATAAGAAATACAATGCTGTTGATACAGGTTTTGGAGACAGGCTGGAATATTTGCTATGCCAGTGTGTACTACAGTAAAAACAAAATGAAATGAACAAGTAAACAAACAGAATCTCTTCGATATGATGTGAAAACAGCCAGGGAAGACTGTTCCCTTTGGTTAAATCAGTGCAGTGTGAAGTCTGTGTAAATTTGTTGTAAGCATTATGACAGATGGGAAAGAACTCATTTAAATTTCAAAAACTCTTGCCTTGCAAAGGAATTTTCTTAGGATAATTTGTATTCATATCTAAATAGCAGGTGCCTCAAGACTAAGCATTGCATTTGCCATTTATATTACAGGTTACGGGAGCTCCTTTTCCTTATTTTTCTGAATCATCCTATTCTTTGGACTATTATTTAGAAGATGGTGTTGCTTTTTGTCCTTTAGGGGTTTCTTCGCTTTGGCTGATGATAAAAAGTTGCCAATTCCTTTCACGTTCATTATCACGCTCATTGTTCTTCTTGTGTGTGCTGAGTCAGTCATGTCTGACTCTTTGTGACTCCATGACTGTAGCCCACCAGGCTCCTCTGTCCATGGGGATTCTCCAGGCAAGAACACTGGAGTGAGTTGCCATGCCCTCTTCCAGGGGATCTTCCCAACCCAGAGACTGAACCCAGGTCTCCCATATTACAGGTGGATTCTCTACTGACTTGAGTGTTTTTGGATGATGTCTTGTCCTGTAGAGAGCTGCTGACTCCATCAGATCTGTTCAGGTATCTGAGCTGTATTAACAACATTCTAACCTTGGACTGCCGGAGAAGGTGATGGCACCCCACTCCAGTAATCTTGCCTGGAAAATCCCGTGGATGGAGGAGCCTGATCGGCTGCAGTCCACGGGGTTGCGAAGAGTCAGACACAACTGGGCGACTTTACTTTCACTTTTCACTTTCATGCATTGGAGAAGGAAATGGCAACCCACTCTAGTGTTCTTGCCTGGAGAATCCCAGGGACAGGGTAGCCTGGTGGGCTGCCGTCTATGGGGTTGCATAGTGTTGGACAGGACTGAAGCGACTTAGCAGCAGCAGCAGCAACCTTGGACTACAAGGAGATCCAACCAGTCCATTCTGAAGGAGGTCAGCCCTGGGATTTCTTTGGAAGGACTGATGCGGAAGCTGAAACTCCAGTACTTTGGCCAGCTCATGTGAAGTGTTACTCATTGGGAAAGACTCTGATGCTGGGAGGGATTAGGGGCAGGAGGAGAAGGGGACGACAGAGGATAAGATGGCTGTATGGCATCACCAATTCGATGGACATAGGTTTGGGTAAACTCTGGGAGCTGGCGATGGACAGGGAGGCCTGGTATGCTGTGATTCATGTGGTCGCAAAGAGTCGGACACGACTGAGTGAACTGAACTCAACTGAACGATTGTTTTCATGATAGATATGGTAAATTAGATCAGATGTAATGAGAGAGACTCAAATTCAGTCCCTAGGTCAGGAAGATCCCCTGGAGAAGGAAATGGCAACCCACTTCAGTATTCTTGCCTGGAGAATTCCATGGACACAAGAGCCTGGCGGGCTACAGTCCATAGGGTATCAAAGAGTTGGACACGCCTGGGAGACTAACACACATGGTAAATTAAAGAGTTTACCTTCAAGTCACCAAGGATTGAGTACATATTTTTAAATAGGTCATTACTACAGATCACAAAGCCTTCTATTCGTGTTACATATCCCTAGAGGGGAGTGTGAGCACCAAGGGACAGCCATGTAAAGAAGCAAGAGGGGAGCCATGTGCAAGTCAAGAAGTGAGGCCTCAAGAAAAACCAGACCTGCTAACACCCTGAGCTTGGGCTTCAGCCTCCAGAACTGTGAAAACTAAATTTCTGTTGTTTGAGCCGCTCAGTCCATTCAGCGTGGTGTTTTAATACGGCAGCTCTAACAGAGTCCTGAGTTAGTTTTCTACTGCCTCACTAACACATTAACACAAATTCAGTGGCTTTAAAAGAATGCAAATGCATTTTTTTTCACAGTTCTCTAGGTTCCACGGATCTTGCTGTTCTAACTATAAGTTGTCAATGAGCTGCCTTACTTTCTTACTTTTAAGGGAAAAATCTATGTTCTTGCCTAGGCTGTGAAAACAGCCTCTAGAGGACACTCACAGGCGTTAGCCTATGACCTTTTTTTCTTCATCATCAAAACCAGAAACTGTATCTCTTTGGCCTTTCTTCCATCATCACTTCCTCTGACCTTCTTCTGCCTCCCTCCTCAACTTTTATGGATCCTGGTTATTACCTTGGACCCACTCAGATAAATCCAGAATAATCTCCCTATTTTGTCAACTGATGAGCAACCTTAAATCCATGTGCAGACTTAATTCTCCTTTGCCTTGAAATATAATATTCTTCTGGGAATTTCTGGGGGAGAGGATTTTCTGCCAACCATAGTCTTATCACCAGGCCTCCTTGTTTATTCTTTTTTTTTTTTTTTAATTTTTATTCCTTGCTTATTCTTAAAAAGTAGTTTTGGGGTTTTTTTTTATTATCACTGTTCTGGAAATGGGTATGACATTGAAATCTCCACAGTAGTGAGGGTTAGGTTATTGCCTAGCAGACCCAGACATTTTCTGCTTATATAGGTCAAGTAGCCCTTTAAGAGGCTATTCAACATTCCCAGGTCATAAGTATTTATTTCATTTCCAGACATTTAGCATGAAGAACTAACTCTTTCCTTTCACAAATATCCTGCTGGGCTAACCATTTGTCACACCTCATCAGGAGCCTTCCCTGGTGGCTCAGATGGTAAAGTGTCTGCCTACAATGTGGAAGGCCTGGGTTCTATCCCTGGGTCGGGAAGATACCCTGGAGAAGGAAAAGGCAACCCATTCCAGTACTCTTGCCTGGAAAATCCCATGGATGGTGGAGCACGGTAGGCTACAGTGCATGGGGTCGCAAAGAGTCGGACATGACTGAAGAGACTTCACATCAGAAGCCAGAGATTAAGAGAGTTATGTGTTTCATAACTCTCAGTCCAAAAAGCAGAAGGGTAGAGAAAGTGAAGAGTGAATCTGGAGTATAAGTGAGAAAATTTTAAGCTCACCAACTCTCACCATCAAATCCATCATCGACTCCCACTAAATTTTCCTTTTACTATCTCTCCCCACTTCTCCCCTTTACCACTGACATCCTCCAAGTCAGATGGTTTCATCAGTTTTCCCTGACACCACAGTAATAATTTCCTAACCAGTCGACTTGTGCTCAGCCACACTTCCCCACTCCCCATGGCAGTCAGCTTTTAAAATTGGGATGTGTCTCATTCATCCCACTTCCAAAGCATTAATGTCTTTCTGCTGCTCTGAAGATAAACTCCTCAATCTGTGGCTTCCTACCTACTGCTCAGCTTTAGCTGAAACCTTGCTTCCCACATCTGGAGTTTTTACCGCAGCCACATTGGCCTCACTGTGGACGTTGATGTTCTCGTGTTCCTGTCGTTTTTCAGGCATTCGGCTGCATTTTTTTCTCCACGCCAGTGTTCTTTCTCCCTTTTTCAGCAATTCAGTTTCCATTCCCTCTTTGGATGGTAAGTGTTCCTTTCTGAGTTGTCAGGCTATGTAGACATCCTCTATTGCTTTTTGCTTCCCTACACTCTTTACTGTCTTTTCTGTGTCCTATGGGAGGTTCCAGGAACTACATTGCTCAGAATCACCTTTCCCATGTGATTCTTGGTGAGAATCCTTGGCTAAGGAGTAGTGCTTTCAAGAGAGTTGGAAGTCAAAAAAGAGAGCTCTTTATTCTCTGAAAGCAAATGCAGGGAGATCAAACAGCAAAGATAGAGCTCAGCTTTGATGCCTCTTGGAAACTATCAGTAGCTTCTGAAGACGTTATGGGAGAAAATGGAGATGTGTAGATGAGTAATTATGTGTGTTCATGGAAGCTAAGGGCCCAAGTGGAAAGAACATCATAGAATATAGGTTCTAGAGCATACTCTGTCACTGACAAAGTGACCCTAGATAAATTTTTTGAAGAGTTTTTATTCTCTCATTTTCAAAGAGGTTTTTGTTGGGTTTATATTTTAGCCATGAGTAGGAAAAACCGTGGCACATGTGAAGTTGCTATAACATGAGTGATACTCAGTTTACCTCAGCTCTCTTAGCTGTGGTAGAAAGGTCCATTCTGCTTTTGAGCCCCTAGGCTGACATCTCGTAATGATTCCAGGACATTTCTGGATGAGAATTTGTTTAATGAGATAATTCCCTAGTGGTCCAGTAATTATGACTCTATGGTATCACTGCTTAGGGTCTAGGTTTGATACCTGGCCGGGAACTGAATTCCTGCTTAATGAAGTTTGTTCAGGCTTAAATAAATTTCTATTTTTACCACTTTAAAGCTTATTTAAATTAGATGAGTCTGTCACTCTAGTTTTGAAACCAAACTTCCCTAAACTCAGGGCATTCATGATTTAAAAATATCACTTAAAAATGAGCTCACATTCATTTTTTTCTTAACTGGCATTTTGTGTCTCCTTAATAAGACATGAGTCATGAAGAAGGGGTGATTTGTTAATATTGCTTGAGGGTAACTGGTCACTAGGATTTTGTGCATCCTCTACCCACCCCCCACCCCCACCACC
>SJYA01003144.1:1439113-1450410 GCA_006410615.1 Neotragus moschatus | reverse complement strand
TTTAACTTCTATGCAGAGTACATCATGAGAAACGCTGGGCTGGATGAAGCACAGCTGGAATCAGGATTGCCGGGAGAAATATCAATAACCTCAGATATGCAGATGACCACCCTTATGGCAGAAAGTGAAGAAGAACTAAAGAGCCTCTTGATGAAAGTGAAAGTGGAGAGTGAAAAAGTTAGCTTAAAGCTCAACATTCAGAAAACAAAGATCATGGCATCTGGTCCCATCACTTCATGGCAAATAGATGGGGAAACAGTGTCAGACTTTATTTTTAGGGCTCCAAAATCACTGCAGATGGTGACTGCAGCCATGAAATCAAAAGACGCTTACTCCTTGGAAGAAAAGTTATGAGCAACCTAGATAGCATATTAAAAAGCAGAGACATTACTTTGCCAAAAAAGGTCTGTCTAGTCAAGGCTATGGTTTTTCCCATTAGTCACGTATGGATGTGAGAATCGGACTATAAAGAAACCTGAATGCCAAAGAATTAATGTTTTTGAACTGTGGTGTTGGAGAAGACTCTTGAGGAGATCCAACCAGTTGATCGTAAAGGAAGTCAGTCCTGAATATTCATTGGAAGGACTGATGCTGAAGCTAAGCTCCAGTACTTTGGCCACCTGATGTGAAGAACTGACTCATTGGAAAAGACCCTGATGCTGGGAAAGATTGAGGGCAGGAGGAGAACAGGATGACAAGAGGTGAGATGGTTGGATGGCATCACCAACTCGATGGACATGAGTTTGAGTAAGCTCCTGGAGTTGGTGATGGACAAGGAAGCCTGGTGTGCTGCAGTCAATGGGGTCTCTCTCAAAGAGTTGGACATGAATAAACGACTGAACTGACAAAGGGCTACTTAAGATGATGGGGTCCTGGTGAAGAGTCCTAACAAAACATGGTCCACAGAAGGAAGACATGGCAGCCCACTCCAGTATTCCCTAGAGAACCTCATAGATAAACAGTGTGAAAGACACAAAAAAGCATCCCGGTTGGAAGGTATCCAATATGCTACTGGGTAAGTGTGGAGGGCAATTATTGATACCTTCAGATAGAATGAAGCAGCTGGGCCAAAGGAGAAATGACACTCAATTGTGAATGTTTCTAGTGGTGAAAGTAAAATTCGGTGCTGTCAAGAACAGTATTGTATAAGAACCTGGAATGTTAGGTCCTTAAATCGAGGTCAATTTGATGGCAAGATTGAGCACTGACATCATAGGAATCAGTGAACTAAAATGGATGGAATGGATAAATTTAACTCAGATGACCATTATATCTACTACTGTGGACAAGAATTCCTTAGAAGAAATGGAGTAGTCCTCATAGTCTACAAGAGAGTTCAAAATGCAGTACTTGGGTGCAATCTCAAAAATGACAAAATGATCTTGGTTCATTTCCCAGGCAAACCTGCAACATCACAGTAATCCAAGTCAATGCCCCAACCACTAATACCAAAGAAACTGAAGTTGACTGGTTCTTTGAAGACCTACAAGACCTTCTAGAACTAACACCAAAAAAAGATGTCTTTTTTCTCATAGAGATTAGAATGCAAAAGCAGAAAGTCAAGAGATACCTAGAATAAGAGGTAAATTTGGCCTTCGAGTACAAAATGAAATGGCAAAGGCTAACAGAGTTTTGTCAAGAGAACACATTGGTCATAGCAAACAGCCTTTTCCAACGACACAAGAAATGATTCCACATATGGGCATCACCAAATGGTCAATACCAAAATCAGATTTATTATGTTCTTTGCAGCCAATTATGGATAAGCTGTATATAGTAAGCAGAAACAAGACCTGGAAATGACTGTGGCTCAGATAATTAACTCTTTATTGCAAAATTCAGACTTAAATTGAAGAAAGTGGGGAAAACCATTAGGGCATTCAGGTATGACCTAAGTCAAATCCCCTATGATTATACAGTGAAGGTGATGAATAACTTTATGGGATTAGACCTGGTAGACAGAGTGCCTGAACAGAAGTTTGTAACACTGTACAGGAGGCAGTGACCAAAAGCATCCCAAGGAAAAGAAATGCAAGAAGATAAAGCTGCTGTCTGAGAAAGCTTTATAAATAGCTGAGGAAAGATGAGAAGTGAAAAGCAAGAGAGAAAGAGAAAAATAAGCCCAACTGAATGCCGAGTTCCAGAAAATACCAAGGAGAGATCAGAAGGCCTTCTTAAATGAACAATGCAAAGAAATAGAGGAAAACAATAGAATGAGAAAGACTAGAGAGCTCTTTAAAAAAATTGGAGATACCAAGGGCATATTTCATGTAAAGATGGACATGATGAAGGAGAGAAACAACTGTAAGGAGCTAACAGAAAAAGAAGAGTTTAAGAATAGGTATCAAGAATACACAGAAGAAATAAGCAAAAAAGTCTTAATGACCTGGGTTACCACAGTGGTGTTGTCACTAACCTAGAGCCAGACATCCTGGAGTGTAAAGTCAAGTGGACCTTAGGAAGCATTACTATGAACGAAGCTGGTGAGAGTGATAGAATTCCAGCTGAGCTATTTCAAATCCTTAAAGGTGATGCTGTTAAAGTACTGCTCTCAATATGCCAGCAACTTTGGAAAGTCAGCAGTGGCCACACTGCTAGAAAAGATCAGTTCTCCTTCTAATCCCAAAGAAGGGCAATGTCAAAGAGTGTACAAACTACACTGAAATTGTGCTCATTTCACATGCTAGCAAAGTTATGGTCAGAATCCTTCAAGCTAGGCTTCAGCAGTACGTGAACTGAGAACTTCCAGATGTACAAGCTGGATTTAGTAAAGGACGAAGAACCAGAGATCAGATTTCCAGCATCTGAAATTTATAGAGAGATTATAGAGAAAGCAAGAGAATTCTAGAAAAATATCTGCTTCATTTACTGCATGAAACCTTTGGCTGTGTGGATCACAACAAACTGTGATATTAAAATTCTTAGATATGGGAATACCAGACCACCTTACCTGTCTCCTGAGAAACCTGTACGCAGGTCAAGAAAGCAACAGTTAGAACTGGATATGGAACACGGGACTTGTTCAAAATTGGGAAAGGAGTGTGTCAAGGCTGTATGTTGTCACCATGCTTATTTAACATATTCTGTTTGCATCAAGTGAAATGCCAGGCTAGATGAATCACATGCTGGAATCAAGATTTCTTGGAGAAATATCAACAACTTCAGATACACAGATAATACCACCCTTATGGCAGAGAGTGAAGAGGAACTAAAGAGCCTCTTGATGAGGATGAAAGAAGAGAGTGAAAAGGCTGGCTTGAAACTCAGCATTCAAAAAACTGAGATCATGACATCTGGTCCTACCACTTCATGGAAGATAGGAAGGGAAAAGGTGGAAACATGACAGCTTTTATTTTCTTGGGCTCCAAAATCACTGTGGACATTGACTGAAACTGTGAAGTTAAAATATGCTTGCTCCTCAGAAGGAAAGCTATGGTAAACTGAAACAACATACTAAAAGGCAGAGACATCAGTTTGCCAACAAAGGTTTGTATAGTGAAAGCTATGGTTTTTCCAGTAGTCCTGTACAAACATGAGAGTTGTACTATAAAGAAAGCTGAGCACCTAAGAATTGATGCTTTCAAACTGTGGTGCTGGAGCAGACTCTTGAGAGTCATTGGACAGCAAGGAGATCCAACCAGTCCTTCCTAAAGGAAATCAGTCCTGAATATTCATTGGAAGAACTAATGCTGAAGCTGAAACTCCAATATTTTGACTGAAACTCCAATATTTTCCAATGAGTTTGTAAAATACTCTGATGTTGGGAAAGATTGAAGACAAAAGGAGAAGGGGGTGGCAGAGGATGAGATTGTTAGATAGCATCACTGACTTAATGGGCATGAATTTGGGAAACTCCAGGAGATAGAACAGCCTGGTTGGCTTCAGTCTGTGGGATTGCAAAGAGCTGGACATGACTTAACGACTGGACAACAAAAACATATAGAAGCAGATCAAAAGAAATACAGTGAGTTCTGACGTTAGTCTCCAGGTCTTCTCCTTCTCCTAGGTCTCCAGAATCTGGTGACCTAGTGTGGTCACAGAGTAGCCTTCATGTTGGTCTAGCCTGGGTTGACGTCTGTGACCCTATTCTTGGCTCAAGCTGCCTGGCCAGCATTTATGCTGCCAGCTTCATTGCCTGTTACTATTACTGTTACACTGCTACTTTTCTGCTTTCTTTTTCCAATCACTGTGCACTATTCCTGGGTTCTCTCTACCAGGAGTTAGTGTTCTGTGGTGCCAGTGGACATGGCAAGGACATTTTGACCATCTCTTCATAGAAAGTAGGATCCCTCCCTCTTTGAGCACCATGAAGTATCCATGAAATGTAAACTAAACACTTTCCCCCAAAAGAATCAAATCTAAAAAATAGCTCATTAGTGTATTTTTTTTTTACATGTCCTATTGGAACTGGAATGTGATTAAATAAATGAGATTAAAAAATATGTAAAACTCTGACAGGTATAGAAGATGAAAGTCATTTCTTTGTTCTGATACCATGCCTGAGACCCCTTTCCTCTATTATACTTCTCATGAAATAAATAACTTTTTAGATGCTCAAAGGGATCTACAGAAATTGCTAACATCACTATAGACAGAGCTGAAGTGAGCAGTAAGGGATTGCTGCTTTTACTTGGTGGGTATCCTTTCCTTCTCTGCTTTGTGTTTGAAGCTAGAGATAAGGGATCTAGGGAAAAGAAGAAAAACAAATCACTTAAACATAGAGTCTTCCCTCAAGGTTATACAGTATGAAAGAGATCATGAGTATTAGTGGAAGGTATTGAGATTAATAGAGGATTAATAGTAATGAGAATATTATAGAAAGCAGACCTATCTTACAAAAAGGAAAAGATTAATCTTCCATATGTTATGTACACTGTTACAATAACTCCAATTGTTTTTCATTTGACTTCTCTTTTTCTTTTGTAATGTCCTAGATGGAAAGAGGAATGAGTTATCTGACAAATTTAGATTCTGCAAACTTGTGCACTGAGAAGAGTACTATTGAAATCCACTGTTAAGAAAGATTTTCAACACACCAATGTGTCATTTCCTTTCTTCTTGTGCTGTGCTGAAATATTATGTGATAAAGGTTCTAGGTTTCAATTGTTACAAGAGGGAAGTGGATAAATCAGTGCTGCCGTCTTTAGGATATATGGTAAAAGAAGTTTTACTTGTGTTTTCTCTCAAATTGCTTCTGTTGAATATATGGGTCTACTCTGTGTATTTTTGTGTGTGTGTATGTATGTGATATGAGAGAGCTGTTTACATATGTGATCAGTAATTTTTGGTACAGTTTTTTATCCTATCACTAATAACTTGTTTTGATTGTTTCAATGATAAATAGAGATTTCTGCTAGGTTTTCTGTGGGTGAAAAATGTATATATGTGCACAAATATATATGAAATATATATATATAAAATATGCTTATTTTGTAAGTTGAACTAGCAAGAAATTTGGGGCATATAAATGTGCATATTTTGTTGCAAATTATTGGCTTTATTAAATGTGATTAAATATATCTTAGTCGAATCTTAGTTTTTACATAATACTTTGACTTTAATCTAATACTTTTATTACCTCTATTGCTTATATAACAAATAATGGTTGAGCATCTACTGTGTGCACTTTCTAGATGTAAGGAAGGGATGTAAAAAATAAAAGTCTCTGTCTTTAGGAAAATCAAGATCTAAGGCAAATGGGCATAATATAATTTGAGCACCATGAAAGTGGTATGCAAGTGCTATATGTAACTACTATGAGAATACAGGAGAGGCCAAAATTACTTCAAGAAGAGAAAGAAGAATCCTCATGGAGCTGTTAGAATTTGCATTCATCTCGAAGAATGGTTAAGATTTACCCAACATAAAATGTGACTAGCATTCTCATTAGCCATGTGAAAATAGTGATAGAAAAATCATAAAACTGAGATTATAAATGTTTTATACAGGGATTAGGAGCTGTTTTTCTGCTCATACACTGCCTACCTTCAGGTCCCAACTTCCCCGTTCACTAATTGTGTAACATTAACTGGATACTTAAATGTTTTAGGTCTTGGTTTCCCAGCTTGTAAAATTGAGAACATACCTTATGGTGCTGTTGTGAGGATAAAATAAAAAAGCTTCATATCAAAAAAAAAAGTGATGGTTTAAAATAATGGTGATTCATTTATTTGAGGTTGCCTATGTATCAAACAATTTATAAAAATTATTTTTAATCCTCATAATAATTTTAAAATTCTTATTATAACCATATATATCTGTGTATATATAGATATATATCTGAGATATCATTTAGCTCTCCCTAAAATCTAAATGATTCTAAAATAAACATTGTTACTAAACAGTAGTGAATTTGGTTTAAAACATAAGTGACTAGAATCCCTGTAAATGTGTACAATCTTTTTAAAGAGAAGTCAGACAGTAGATACTAAGAAGTTTGAGATAGTATTCCTGTTATCTGATAGTTCAACATATAATAAATTAGCCTAAAGAAACATTTAGGCTAAAAAGAAGAAACCTAAGTTATGCAAATATTTCCAGCAGCAGCATCTGTATCAGTAAAACATTACCCTTCAAAGAACAGGGAACACATCTTATTTTGAAGAATTATAAGAAAATGGCTGCATAAATAAGGTACATATATTCAATGAATTATTATGTGGCCCATCATTTTAAACTTGAAAAAATAATTTCAATTATAGAGATACTGATATGAATTTAAGAGAAATACATAAAACCAGATGATAACATTCATTATAGTATCAATTTGTAATGTGGATACATTCAATTTTTTCTTTGTTGGGGTGATGGAATGATAGAAATTTTGTCCCAACTTGTCTTCAATAGTGTTACAATATTTTTATAATAAAAACAAGAATAAAGAAAAGTATGTTTCCAAACAGAATAATACTGAATTTCTTTTATTAAGGTTTTCCTGTTGTAGCTTCTATAAACTTTTCACCCTCTTCATGAAGAGCTGATATTGCAGAGAGGCGTTTCACTTCTCATGAGAATGTGCTTTTAATAGATTACATACACTCAGAAGATTTCTCAGTTCTTTGTCAGTGCATTGACATTTGATGGGAAGCTGTAACATTAGTGAGGTTACTTTTTCTTTTAACTTTGGAAAAAGCAGTTAAAGGCTCCTTTGGATTGTGTGAATTGTCTGCTGGTTTCTAACAAAGCCTCACATGTATATGTTTTCCGACATTCCTAAACAAACAGCACTGATAGAGTAAGGCATTGAAGGAATCCAGTGAGTCTAACAAATCCCTCGGAGGCAAAAGTGGGAACCTCGGGGGTGAGATTTTTTGTTTCAGTTTCCTGTTGATACAGGATTTAAAGAAAAACCTTTCATTTCCCAATAGATAGCAGAAGAGGTTTTTACATTTCTGCATTTCACTAATGCAAACTTTCCTTGAAGCATGACTTCAGGTATAAAATCCAGTCATCTTGTAAACTATTTTGTCTTTATTTGTGGAATTTCTCCTAATGTTCTTATGTACATGATGAACACCTACTAAGTGACCGGAACTCTATTCATTGAACCAAAGAGATAAAAACCCCTGAATCATGATCTAACTTGTGTGATAAGAGACAAACAATAGACAAGATAAATAAGGGAAATTTATTTCTTGTTGGCTGATGATAAGTTGGGGGTAGGGGGGCAGATCAAGGCAAGAAGGAGAAGAGGAAGTGAAAGAGGTAGGTTGCCATTTCAGATCTGATGCTGGAGAAAAGTCTGTCTGAATGAGGGAGATGGGAATGTATTTATAGGATTTGAGCAGAGTGATACAATCTGACTTACTTTAAAAAAAATTATTTATTTTAGTTACAGGCTGATTACTTTACAGTATTGTAGTGGTTTCTGCCATACATTGACATGAATCAGCCATGGGTGTACATATGTTCTCCATCCTGAACTCCCCTCCCACCTCCCTCCCCATCCCATCCCTCAGGGTCATTCCAGTGCACCAGCCCTAAGTGCCCTGTCTCATGCATTGAACCTGGACTGTAAATATGTTTCATATATGGTAATATACATGTTTCAATGCTATACTCTCAAATCATCCCACCCTCACCTTCTACCAGAGTCCAAAAGTCTATTATTTACATCTGGTTCTCTTTTGCTGTTTTGCATATAGGGTCATCATTACCATCTTTCTAAATTCCATATATATGCATTAATATACTGTATTGGTGTTTTTCTTTCTGACTTCACTCNGATCTGTTTCACATATGGTAATATACATGTTTCAATGCTATTCTCTCAAATCATCCCACCCTCATGGACCTAGTCTTTTTAAAGACTGCCTAGTATTTTGTCTCTTGTTGATAGAGCAATTTGTTTCATCTTCTATTTTTGGACATATATGTGGTTTTCTATTTTTGTTTATGATCATAAACAATATTGCAAACATCCTCACTTATTTATATCTACACGCATCTGTGAATATTTCTCTAGACACATCTCTACAGATGAATTTCTGTCCAAAGGGCTGTATCCAGTTCAAGCACATGGGAGTTTTAAATCTGGGTTATATTGTACAGCATCAATACATCATATACATCAATACAGCATCAAAGCCAAGTTCTGTACTGTGTCAATTACATCACAGTGATCTGAAGTGTTGCAGGGGCCTGAAATCAGTCAATCAACACTGGTCAAGTGCTCACCGTCTGTGTATTTCCTGGCCTCAAAAGCATATAATTTACATAGGAAAAGAAGACATTGATACTTGAAAATTGAGTCAACAAGTACATGATTTCAAAGATCCTTTCAAAGGAGCTCTTTAGACAGGGAGTAGGAGAAGGATTCTCTGAAGGCTGGAGCCCCTTTAGACAGGAGAAGCAAAGGCAAGCTTCAAGGAGGAGATGTGGGGAAGAGTCAGATCTTGAAAAAGGCTAGGATTTCCAAAGCTAGATACAGAGAAGAGAGTACCATATTCCATGACTGGGGAAAAGTTTGAGCAGTATTTGAATGTACTGTCATTGAGGGGACAAAGGATAGAATTAGCGACAGAGAAGTTCCTTCAGACCCCATGCTTACCACTACTGAAGGGCAGAGAGAAGAGGAAAAGAGCTCCTTCCATATGCACTATTTTATAGCCTGTCTTCTTTTTTCCATAATACAGTCTGCACGTCTTCCCCTGTCACACGTATTTCTGTGCCACATAGTATGGATGTACCATCACTTAGCTTGTTTGGTACCATTGGCCATTTGGGAGAATTCTGATGTTTTCCCAGGACAATAAACGTCTCTGTCCACATGTCTTGAAGCACACAGTAATTGGGTTTGGACTAGTGGGGAAGGGAGGAGTGCCTCCTCTCTCATGGGGCTTTCCTCGGGGGATTCTGGGCTTTGAGGAGCCTAGATATCCTTGAGGGAGCTCCTGGGTTGGGAGAGGACTGGAATGGACTCATCTGAACTTTAAAACAGCCTTTGACTGGGCCCCAAGCTGAAGATGTGGATGTCACAGCTTGTGAGCCAGAGGGCCTGCTCTTATATTACAGTACTCTTATTTTTCTGTTGTCTTCCCGTAGCTTTCAAATCTTAATTAAACATTCCAGCCTTGCACTGTTTCTGTTGTGTGATGTTAAGGGAAAAGTCTTATATCCATGGTCTGGGCTGACTATGGAAAGAATTGAGCATCAGACCTTCTAAGTTAGGATGGTATGGTCAGAGCAAACAGCAAGACATCTCCCATGGAGAAGAATCAGGTGGAAGGCATCAATCTGACTATTCCTTCTCGTGCCAGAATTCTCCTGCTGTCACTGTCCTCTGAGGATCTAGATTTTACGTCTATGGAGGATTGGGACGATTTCCTACTGACATGGACCCTAGGGGCAGCAGGAGGAACTGTGGGAAAGATTAGAGAAACATGGTGAAGAAAGACCTGACATTAGAGATAAGGAGAGAGAAGGAGTCACAGGTTTATGGTGGTTTTGAGGCTGGGGAGTTGGGAGCAGAGTGGAGACACAGAACAGAAACAGTGACCTTGGGAAGATACTAAATTCAGTTGTTGGCATATCGAGTTTGAGGTCACAGTGGGGTATGTTATCAGAAAGTCGCATTCCACCTGGTTACCTGAGAGATTAAAGTCCATTCACAAACAAATACAAAACCCTATAAATCTTTAACATCCTCACCCAAACCATCACCACAGCCTTCTCCTGGCCCTTTCCCCTGCTACTGGCTCTCTGGGCTGCCTGCCCCTCTCCAGATAATTCTCCCCTTCTTTGTATTTCTAATGCGAAATAATCAGTCATTGCTGATGCTCTTTGCCTACTCTGGCAAGAATACTATCAGCTCCCTCTTCCAAATTTTCCCCCTTACTCCTCTAGAACTCCCCATGGTTACACTCAATGCTCTCTGTCATGCTCAGTTGCTTCAGTTGTGTCTGACTCTTTGCCACCCCATAGGCTGTAGCCAGCCAGGATCCTCTGTCCATGGGATTCTCCAAGCAAGAATAGGAGTGGGTTGCCATGCTCTCCTCCAGGGGATCTTTCCAACCCAGGGATCAAATCTGTGTCTCCTGCATTGGCAGGTGGATTCTTTACTGCTGAGCCACTGGGGACGCCCCAACACTCTCTACTCGTTTCTAATGAGCTTCACTGAGTCTTGCAGTCCTTGCCTGCTCTATCTCAATGAATGAGCTTGTAGCCAAGGCTTCCTGCCTTAACTCTGCTGCCCCAAGAAGCTACAGAGAGACCGATAGATCACCACCTACCTTATCCTTCACCATTTCTATTCCTATCATGAGACCTTTGCCTCGGACATCTCCTACAATTTCAAATTCATCCCGCAGCTTAGCCAACTTCAGCAACATATAGGTGCCAACTTCTTGGCTATTTTCTTGTAGATTTTCTTCTTTAATCACCTGTTGAGAGAAAGCTCCAAATGACTTTCCATTTAAACAGTTTTAAAAGGGATTGAGAAATAAATGTATGTGACTTGTTTACAAAACTTGATCAAATGGAACCCAAAGTCATGTGGCCATACCTCGTCTCATAGAAAGATCTGCTGTAGGGAGAAAAAAAGCTTGGTAGAGGGAACACTTCCCTCATACCCTTCTCATCTTCAGGAGTGGGTAAACATTTAGGGAAAAAATAAGAGACATCTTAATGTTGGGCTCTGTGTGGGCCCAGAATCAGGGCACCTGAGATATAAAAGGATTTTCTCCTACTTCCGCTCACAGCAGAGATCTGTGATTCTTTTCTTTTTTAAACTTTTTATTTTGTACTGGAGCTGATTAACAATGTTGTAATCATTTCAGGAGAACAGCACAGGGACTCAG
>SJYA01003144.1:1355845-1428755 GCA_006410615.1 Neotragus moschatus | reverse complement strand
CTTTGGGTAGTATACTCATTTTCACTATATTGATTCTTCTGATCCATGAACATGGTATATTTCTCCATCTATTTGTGTCATCTTTGATTTCTTTCATCATTGTTTTATAGTTTTCTATAAATAGCTTTCTTTTATTTCTTTAGGTAGATTTTTTCCTAAGTAGTTTATTCTTTTCATTGCAATGGTGGATGTAATTGTTTCCTTAATTTCTCTTTCTGTTTTCTCATTGTTAGTGTATAGGATTGCAAGGGATTTCTATGTGTTAATTTTATATCCTGCAGCTTTACTATATTCATTGATTAGCTCTAGTAATTTTCTGATGGTGTTTTTAGGGTTTTCTATGTAAGAGGATTATGTCATTTGCAAACACTGAGAGTTTTACTTCTTCTTTTCCAATCTGGATTCCTTTTATTTCTTTTTCTCCTCTGATTGCTGTGGCTAATATTTCCAAAACTATGTTGAATAGTAGTGGTGAGAGTGGGCACCCTTGTCTTGTTCCTGACTTTAGAGGGGATGCTTTCAATTTTCCACCATTAAGGATAATGTTTGCTGTGAGTTTATCATATATGGCTTTTACTATGTTGAGGTATGTTCCTTCCATGCCTGCTTTCTGGAGGTTTTTCTTTTTTTATCATAAATGGATGTTTTATTTTGTTAAAGGCTTTCTCTGCCTCTATTGAGATAATCATATGGTTTTTATCTTTCAATTTGTTAATGTGGTGTATCACATTGATTGATTTGCAAATATTGAAGAATCCTTGCATCCCTGGGATAAAAGCCACTTGGTCATGATGTCAATCTGACTTACTTTTGAAGAGGACCATTCTAGAAGCTGTGTGGAAAGTAAATGGAAGGATTAACATGAAGCTGAGAGACCTATGAAAAAGTGAAAGTCACTTAGTCATGTCTGACTCTTTGTGACCCCATGGACTATACAGTCCATGGAATTCACCAAGCTAGGATACTGGAGTGGGTAGCCTTTCCATTCTCCAGGGAATCTTCCCAACCCAGGCATCAAACCCAGGTCTCCTACATTGTGTAGATTCTTTACCAGTTGAGCCACCAGGGAAGCCCAAGAATACTGGATCTTCCCAACCTAGGAATTGAACTAGAGTCTCCTGCATTGCAGGTAGGATTCTTTACCAAGTGAGCTATCAGGGAAGCCGGAGAGACCTATTGGGGGCTATTAAATTAGCCCAGGATTGTAATAACAAAAAGATGATATAAATGGGTGGCATGCCAACATCAGAAACCTTGGAAGAAGAAAAGTTAGGTTGATGTGGAAAGTACCCCATTGTAGCTAGCTGTATTATATCTATCTATCTATCTCTCTCTCTATTTATAAATCTGATTCTGAGACATGAGATCTGAGCTGGCTATATTGGCTTAGTCAGCATGTAGGTAGAAGTTCATGCCATTCAAGCCATGGAAATAAATGAGCTTCTCAGGACAATTTTGGAGACTGAGAACAAAAGAAAGTAGTAATATAAAATGCAAGCAATCTTATGGCAGCATCATTTATTATTAATTTCATCTTTTTTTTTCAATGAAAAAAAATATAGTTCATGATTAACCAACCCTTGTTATAAACCACTCCAGAGAACAAACAGAACTCATTGTTCACCAGAGTAACCAGAGGGGATTCTCAACAGACTTTAGTGTTCATCTCACTTTCAGCTCTCTGTACCTATGTTGTTCACATCTGGTCATTCAGTCTATCCCACTTGTAGACATTTATTAGAGGGTTTTCTTTATCAAAGTTTTTAAATCTACCCAAAGAAGTCATAGTTTGAAATCCAGTAATCTAAAAGATGTATATTGTCATCTAAAGCCCATAAAAGATAGATCAAAGTATAGAAGCCTAAAGAAAAACAAAATTGAATTTAGTCTCTGTAGTAGTGCCCAAATATTCAACAAGTATATATCAAGTGTAGTCTATACTCCAGATTGTTTTAGGCTCTGGCAATATAATATTGAACAAAACTAGACATGGTCCCACCTCTTCGTAACTCACAGTCTAGCGAGATTTATCAGATTTAAAATTTTCAAAATTTTGCAAAAATATTTTTTACAAAGAAATTCCCATCTAGAAGACTGACTAATATAAGGATGTTTCCTTTGTATGTAAGTGAAAATGGAATCATAATAGCTCAGCTTTTGAGACCAGAACCAGAGTCAAACACATTGAGAAGGGACTTGTGAGCAGACTGATAGGGAAGTATTTCTAGGTGCATAGCAGGGGTACCTAAATGTATACTTGGCTGTTGAGTTGTTAAGACTCTGGGTTTCCAACGCAGGGAACGTTGGTTTGTTCCCAGAGAGCTAAGATCCTGCATGCCATGGGATACAGCAAAAAAAAAAAAAGTAGACTTTGTGAGCCCATCCTTTATAAATTGAGTTCAAATGTTAAAAGCTTTGCCAGAGTCCCAGTGCTTTGAACTGTAGTTTTAAAAAGAATTTAGCTATTTCATTGTCATCTCATTCTTGAAAGTCATGTTTTTTATTTTTTCCCATGGCAAGTAAAAAACTGTCATCCAAATCAAATAATAGAGTGAATTAAAAAGGTGGGAAATGGCAGGAGAGTCTGGGTCTGAATTAATCAGTTTGGTTTCCTATAATAGTGTTCGCCAACAATTGTTTATTTAGTTTTACCTCTACCTAAGAAAAGGGGATGTTGTTCTAACTTCTCCCTCTGCCAGCTTCCTCCACAGTGACTGAAGCGTTTAAAGAATACACTCCTTGGTTAGATAGACCAGACTTACAAGAAAGTAAAACCGATTTACAGAATGATGTATGTACAAACTGCAAAATAAAATAACTCCTTGGAAATATATATTTTTAAATATATTGACAGGAGTTGCCACATCCTTATTTTCAGTACCTCTTCCCAAAACAAGATGAACATTTGCATATGAATGATTGCCCATTTTCTGGAGGAGATAAGAGTTCAGTGTCCTGAAGTTGCCAGGGTACATAGTTGCAACTTCAGCTGTGTTAAATCCATAACTCAGCATTAGAGAAAATAAACAATGATCAGAAGATGTTAGCTTTATGCTAAACTTATCAATCAAATGAACTGAACTGTTTCTAAGAAAAAGTCATACAGTTTCTTTTGACAAATGTTCTTAAAGTTGTGGTCCTCAGACTGGCAGCAGCAGCATGACTAGAAAACTTGTCTGAATTGCAGATTGTTGTTGTTTAGTCTCTAAGTTGTGTCCAACTCTTCTGCAACCCCATGGACTGTAACCTGCCAGGCTCCTCTGTCCATGGGATTTCCCAACCAGGAATACTAGAGTGGGTTGCCATTTCCTTCTCCAGGGGATCTTCCCTGATTGGGGATTGAACCCCACGTCTCTTGTCTTGGCAGACAGATTTTTTTACCACTGAACCACCAGGGAAGCCTGCAAGTTGTTGATCCCTACCCTAAATATCAGAAATTTTGCAGGTAGGGACCATCAATCTGTTTTAAAGTAAGCCTTTTAAATGATTCTGATGCATCTTAAAGAGACATAGATATAGATTGGGTCGTAAAATATGTTTGTGTATGCTCAGTCATGTCCAGCTCTTTGCAATTGTGTTTTAAAGGGTACAAGCACATATTTGAGGTGCTGCCAATGTATATAGTGAGGGAAGACTTGATAGGAAAATATATAAGAATTTTTTTTTTTTTTAAAGGGGAAAGAAGGGAAAGGAAAGGAAAATAAAAACTAAGTTTTTCCTGTGGCTCCTTATCTTGTGACCAGACTTTGTTTTCTGTTTCTGAAGGGATAAACAGATGCCTTGGTAGAAGAAATTTGGCTGATAAAGCTCTGATAAAAGGTCACAGAAAATATTTGTTTCAAATTTTCAGCTACTACTTGTTCTAAGGGAAATTCTTTTTAACTTTTTTAGCTAAACAGTTGTTTTCTGCCAGTTGGGAATTTTTCCTTTTTTAGCTAAAGAGAGCAAAGTTACCTCTCACTCTGAAAAAACCCACATACTTCAATCACAAGTGTACATTTGTACACAGAAAAACTTGTGAGTGGGTTCCATGTAAGTCTGTCTTTTAATGTTGAAATGAAAATTCATGGGTAGTTATAAATGTTGGCATATATATGACAGAGATGTATGTAAATTTAATTAATTATACTTGTTCCTTGGCTAAAATTGGATTCTAACTGTAAATTTCAATGTGAAACATGATGCCAGAGGGCCCTAGCAATTCTGTGTGTAATTAACATGTTTTTCCATGTGTTTGATAGAAATATGGCACAGTGGGATGACTTTCCTGATCAGCAAGAGGACACTGACAGCTGTACAGAGTCTGTGAAGTTCGATGCTCGTTCAATGACAGCTTTGCTTCCTCCCCGTAAGTAGAACAAGGGAGGGTGCTCATGGACATTGTCCTTGGAGTTAGTGAGACTGTGTAAAATTATGGTCTTGAGACTTACTCTATCTGCCCGGTTGGAGCTCAGTCTTAGTCACCTGACAGATGGAATATCCCATCTTGCTTGTATTGTGGTTGCTCCTCTTTTTTCCTTTATTTCCCCCCTTTTCCTTATTTTTTAAATTTTCTTTACCTAATTTTTTCCTCCTTTTTCTGTTCAATTCCTCATAGAACATTGTTGAACAATACCTAAAAGTTCATTTTAACTTGCAACCTAAAAACAAAATTTCCTTCTTTTTTGCTAAACAACAAAAGCAATGGCCATAGGAAAGAATGTTTTAATGGATCTTTTATTCATATCTTTTTCTGCTAGTAAGAGTCCCTCTATATCGAGTTAACTTTTCTACAATTAGCATCTCAACATATGAATTGCTGGTTCATATAAAGAAATAATACTAAAATATTAGTATATTCTGAAATATCCAGAGGATGGGCCTTACTGATCCATTCCAATGTTTAATCAAAGTGTGAATTTTGTTATTTCTTTTTTTCAGCTTGTATTCAAATCACAAGAGGCATCCAAATACAAAACTATTAAGGTAGAATGAGAAAAGGAAATTTGCATAAATACCATCAAAAGTAATTTTTTTCTTATTCTACTTAAAATCTGAAAATATATATATAATTATCAATATATGGTTGCTTGAGGAACTTTATTTTCATCCAGAATATTCACATTCCCATGTGAAACAGAAGAATAAAATTTATTTTTTTGTATGTGTTGGTATGGTATCAGTATTAAAATTTATGAATGAATGCATCCAAGACAAGTATGGCTTGGAGAAGATAGTAACTTTGTCCTGGATGTTTAGTTAGTGGATAGATAAATGTCCACAGCAATTTCTGTATTGACTTCTCCTTTTGGCTGTCCTTTTTACTTCCTGCTGAATAAATGAGAACCTATTTCTTGTTTCCTTTTTTATTCCAGTAGGTTTGATACTAACCATTTAATTGGAGATTTTAAAAGGTTTTAATTAAGTAAGGTGAGTAAGTTCTCTAACAGGAGGTTGGACTTTTGTTTTTTAGATCCTAAAAATGGCCCAACTCTTCAAGAGAGGATGAAGTCTTATAAAGCTGCACTGATCACGCTTTATCTCATTGTGTTTGTAGTTCTCGTGCCCATCATTGGCATAGTGGCAGGTACAGTACTCTAGTTCTGAAACTCATCTAGTAAATTATTTACTGCAGAAGCAGAAAGAAGCATTAGTCTTTGGTATATGGAAAATTCATAAGAATTTGAACTTCAGATCAAAAACTAGTCCTCAAATTTATTTCATAAAAAAACCAGAATCTGCAAAGTTATTGCATAAAAAACTTTAAATAAATAGCCTAGACAATGGAACTTTAAGATAAAAATACAAATATGTAAAGGTAAGATGGAAAGAATTGACCGTTTCAGCAATGTTATCATCTGAAGTCCTATGAAGTTCTAATGATGCATCATAAATTTCATGGTAAGCATTCTAGTTGCAAATGTGAAGATATAAACATGATTGTTTATATTAGCGATGCCTAAAATATAAAACGGAGAAGGCAATGGCACCCCACTCCAATACTTTTGCCTGGAAAATCCCATGGGCGGAGGAGCCTGGTAGGCTGCAGTCCGTGGGGATGCTAGAGTCGGACACGACTGAGCGACTTCACTTTCACTTTTCACTTTCATGCATTGGAGAAGGAAATGGCAACCCACTCCAGTGTTCTTGCCTGGAGAGTCCCAGGGACAGGGAAGCCTGGTGGGCTGCCGTCTATGGGGTCACACAGAGTCAGACATGACTGAAGCGACCTAGCAGTAGCAGCAGCAAAATATAAAAACAAGCCAGTTGTTCCGGAAAAATACTTTTATTCCTAGTATTGAGAGCAGAAAGAAATATCCCTACAAGCCTTCAGAGAAAACCTCAGAAACTAGTGACCTATCACTCATCAGTATTTGTCCTTTATATGGTCACATATTTCATGAGGGTTTCATTTAAAACCTCTCTAAAAATGAACTGATAGCATCCTTTCAAGCAAACAAACAAACAAACAAAAATAGAACACTTTGCTTGGGTCCTACATGATATTTTTCAGGTATATATTTGTTTTGAAGAGTTTGGCTTGAGTTGGGGATACATCTAAAGCAAATTTATAAACATTATTTCCCTCAGGACCATTTTTGAGGGATTTGATTGACATTTGAATTTATTTGCCTTGTAGCTCCCTTTTTCTCTGAGAGTGACAAAATGTCTAGACATATGCTTGAACAAGAGATAGGCTGGGAGGAAGATGTGTTTTTATGTGCCTACTAATCAGCTTAACAAGGAAATGCTCCTAATATAAGGCCATACCTCCTCTGTCAAAAGGATATTCCAAGACAGAACCAAAATTTTACTAAGGAAGAAATGATAATGAAAGCAACAATGACTGTAATATTTTTGTCACATTTTTGAGCGTTTACTATGTTCAGGCCTGGGCTATACTTTTTCCACAGATTATCTTAAGACACCTCATAGTTACCCTTGGACAGACATATGCTTACCCTCATCATCCACAAAAGAAAACTGTTCAGTGATGGAATTGAAGTTCCTACCATGACTCCTGACTCCTATCCTCTGTTGTCTACTATCTCCCAGTACAATCCGGTGTTTAGAACAAACTATCATTGGCCACTAAAAAATTAACTTGTTGTAACATTAGCCAGGAAAATATTTTCCATATGTAAAAGTCAAATACTATTTTGGATGTCAAAAACAAAAGCCAACCACAACCAATCAACCAATCAAACCAACCACAGCCATTTAAATAAAAGAACCTGATGTGTCTGTCATTAAACAACAACTTCCTGATAAACCGGGTATCTATGTGTTGTTTATGTTTATGATAGTCAATTTGAAGTGCTTAACTGAAAGATGCATCATTGTTTGGGATTATTAGCTGTCAGCCAGTTAGAATTTGCATAATTTCATCACTTTTATGGGACTTCCTTGGTGGTTCAGCTGGTAAAGTATCCACCTGCAATGAAGGATACCCTGGTTTGATTGCTGGGTTGGGAAGATCCATTGGAGAAGGAATAGGCTACCTGCTCCATTATTCTTGGGCTTCCCTGATGGCTCAGCAGGTAGAGAATCTGCCTGCAATGTGGAAGGCCTGGGTTCGATCCTGGAGTTGGGAAGATCCTCTAGAGAAGGGAAGGATTACCCACTCCAGTATTCTGGCCTGGAGAATTCCACGGATTGTATATAGTTCATGGGGTTGCAAGGAGTTGGGCACAACTGAGTGACTCGCTTTCATCGTTTTTATGTAAACCGTGGCCTGCAGAACCAACCTTGGTGAATGCAACTTCTTTATACTTGGCCCATGCACAATGTGAACTGAAGTTTGAAAATATCAGGGTTCTAACCAGGTTCAAAATCTCTGGGCTGTTACCAAGTGCTACCAAGTCAACACGGTTGTTCTAGGGTTGACAATGATTGACCTAAGGTAGTTTTGTTTCCTTAAACTACAGCATGTCCTCTTAAGACTGACAAAAAGCTAAAAGTATTCAAATCTTGCAAGTTCACATTAGCACCCCAATTCACCAGAATTTAGATCTCCTGTGTTTATCATACTTGACTAATAAACAACTGACTATCCATTTACAGCTGTAAGTTTTAGATCAGAATTTTTCCAAAAGAAAGCTAGAATGCAATACATTAACTCTACATAATAAAAAACTTTAAATGTAGACAAAACATGTCCCTGTAATGATAGAAATTATTCTGTTTTGGCAAATATAAATCAGTAGATGAAATAAAATATCATGCATGAAAACTGAAGTGTCTTATGTATTGAAAAATATTTCTTAATTATAGTCTTCTCCACAAGCTACCTTTTTTCCAAGAAGCTACTACACTTCTATTACAATATAACAACATATAATAATGTCTCTGAAGAATAAGATAAGGTTAAGCTTTCATGCACTGGAGAAGGAAATGGCAACCCACTCCAGTGTTCTTGCCTGGAGAATCCCAGGGACGGGGGAGCCTGGTGGGCTGCTGTCTATGGGGTCGCACAGAGTCGGACACGACTGAAGTGACTTAGCAGCAGCAGCAAGCCTAAGGTTAATGTATATAAATTGCTGACAAACTGAAGATCCTTGAGCTCAAAATAATACAAATTTTTGGTAGAAGAAGGTATTGCCAACATGGAGGAGTATATGTGATCTGTAAGGTCAAATACAGCCCGTAAAATTTGTCTCCTTTCAAATGTAAGATAGAAAAACCACAAAATGCCATCTCTCTGATGATAATGAAAGAAGTGAATATTTGAAAATATGAACTCTAGCGTTCCATACCTAGATTTGCGATACTCATATCTGTATCATCTGTATCACAATTAAACGTTTTTAAAGAAAGTAAGGATTAAATTAGGTTTCATTCAAGGTTTGGGAAAACAAACAATATTGCATTTTTAAATTTGTAAGCAAAATACAGCCTTTGTTGAACTTAATATTGAAGAAAAATCTTTGGTAACATGACCTTTTATCAAATCAAATCTTCCCTTTCTACACTATGAAGAGGTTTTGCTTTATCCCTATGAAATAAAAAGCATTTCTAGTGAAATTAAAAATTATATGGCTGAGTAATTAAATCAATATGCCTATTAAAATATAGATACTATCTTTCTCATGGAGCACCCAACTTCCTCCCAATTTTTTATATTACATAATATTAACTCCCCCTTGTATCAGTATTGGACAGACATGCAGATATCGAATCCAAAATATTAATGATAATTAAAAAATAGAAAGTATCAAGTGTTCATTATGTGCCAGGGAAAGAGCTGAGCACTTTACATATATCAGCTCATTTAATTATGTAAACACTGACTAGTAGTATCCCATTTATAAGGTAGTGAAATGATAGCCTGATTAATTTGTTCAAGGGCACAGTTTATGAAGGAAAGAGCAAGAATGGCTAATCCAGGCAGTTCCCGTCTAGAGCCTGTATTATTAACTGCTACCTGAAAAAGCAGTAATCATCATAAAAGAAAAATTTTAAGGGCTAACTTAGAGATAATTTTGCAAATATTGTTAGTTAGGGTTTCTGATTGTCAAAGTCAAATTCCATTCCCAGTCAGGCTTCTAGTCCCAGAGTTGCTCGAGCAGTGCTTTATATACGGTAGGTACAAATAAATAAATCATGGAACTGGCAAATGTGTAAATGAAGCTGTCAATCCAAAACTTGCTCTCTACACTTAATTTAATAAATGTTATGAGATCCAACTAAGAAATATTCTATTTTGTCCAAATTATTCATAAAATAATGTACACTCAATATGGACTCTGTTGTGGATTGTATCAAAATGTAGCCACATATTTTATTAAATCAAACGAGCTAATTTTAAAGAGAATATAACTAGAAACAAATAATATATTTTTTAAAATTGTGATTTAATTGAATATGTAGTTTAATGCTTAATAAGAGCTACAATGACAGCCGTCATCAAACACCTTCTTTAAGTGATGGTGGTGAAGACTCTGTAACTAAGATAATAACTTTCAAAGATAAGGCACTTTAATTTGAGTAGTTTTCATATGTGCCATCTGTGTGCTATGGGATTTACATGCCTTATCTCATTCATTCTCAGCACCACTGTAAGACAGTTATTACTTTTAGGTCTTTGGGGAAGCCTAATTAAGGAGAAGAAATATAACTTGCTCAGAGTAACCTAGTTAGGAACTAAGGAGTGGGACTAGATTCCAGAATTGGGCAGCTTGTTCCTCTGTAAACACCAAGCTCTCATTTGTATAATGGGTATCCTGAGCTCAGGGTGGAATTCAGGGCTTTTCATGTGCTGCTTCAGTCTCAAAAACCTGTAAAGCTAATAATTATTGTCATATCACTTTAAAGAAAATTGACAGGTCAGTTATTGCTGTTTATATAGATATATTTTTAAACCATATGAAGTTACTCTTTACTGCTCAATAATGGTCAAATATGTAAAGTCTTATGTATTCAAATTAATATAGAGACTGATATATGTGTAGATAAAAGGTATAAATCATACAGATAGATTTATATAGAGAGGAAAGAATCAAATCTTAACCATCATTAACTAGGAATAAAATGGTGCTTAACATTTTATTCATGGTGTACAATTATGTATTATTTTTATCGGCAAAAGTAACATTTATACTTTTCATTTTTGAAAGTGTGAACATATTGCTCTAGATCCTTTCAGAAGGATAATTAGCTTGTTTAGTGAACATATGCCCATTTGGAAATATATATTAGCAGCTCTCTATGCCCCAAACACCATTTAATAGAATTTTTATATTCAGGAAATAATTGCTCATAAGATGGTTCATCGAAGGGTTAAATATATTAGTAGAAACAGAAGCAAACTGAATATAGGGGTTTTGTTAAATCTGGCAGAACCACACATAGAATAACAATGTAGTTGTTCAAATTACTTTTGTAAAACAACATTAAATAATATGCAAGGGTCTTTACGATAGACGCGCATTGAAAGCTAGTTTCCAAATTATATATAAGCTCTTGATTATATAATAATAATATGATAGTGGAATCAGAAATCTGATATGCATATACTAAAATGTTAGCACTTAATTCTGAGATTAATTACCATGAGATTAATGGTACATTATTTTCATTACTCATATTTTCTAAATTTTCCTCTACAAGTATATATTTTATAATAAGTAAAGAGAGTCTTGAAAGAACAGTATTTTTTAAAGTTAAAAAAATTTTTTATCCAATTTCCTGCTCTACCAACAATAAATTAGATCTGCAGAAACTGAAAGTGATAACTCTCTGGTAGCTTAGTGATATAAGGAAGATGAGGCAACAATTTATTCATACAATGGATAACACTAATATTTCTACTTTTACTACATATTGTTTTTGTCACATCATCATTAATCTTCATAATAGCTAACATATTCAACATGTTTACTTCAGACACTGGGTTAAGCATTATCTCATCTTATCCTAACAGCACACCTGAGGACAAGGATACAGTGTACTTCATAATCTGTAGCATTTACTGTTGCTCTCATAGCTAAATGCAGCGACCCAGAAGATTCATCTAAGCAGCAAGTCAGAAAGAATGACTTAACTGTGGAATAAATTCTAATGTAAAATGGAAAAGGGAGACTATTTCCCTCTCAGCACTCTGCCTACTTTATGTTTAAAATAAACACTAGATTTAGTATAGCATTCAGAATGTTAGAATGGGATGAAGTGATGTGGAATGGAACACTGGATGTGTTTAAGGATACAGGGCATGACTCTGTTTATTTTTACTTAAATATGCAGCTCAGCTCCTGAAATGGGAAACGAAGAATTGCACAGTTGGTCCAGTTAATGCAGATATATCTCCAAGTCTGGAAGGCCAAGGAAATGGCAGTGAAGAAGAAATGAGATTTCGAGAAGTTGTGATGGAACGCATGAGCAACATGGAAAACAGAATCCAGTATCTTTCAGATAATGAAGCCAGTCTCCTAGATTCTAAGAATTTCCAAAATTTCAGCATAACAACTGATCAAAGATTTAATGATGTTCTTTTCCAGCTAAATTCCTTACTTTCCTCCATCCAGGGACATGAGAATATCATAGGTGATATCTCCAAGTCATTAGTAGGTCTGAACACCACATTACTTGATTTGCAGCTCAGTATTGAAACACTGAATGGCAGAGTCCAAGAGAATGCATTTAAACAACAAGAGGTAAGAGTTTTTGTACTGGAAAGTCATATGTTGGGAATGAATCCATCTGTAACCTATCTCCTCAGATAGTCCAGGGCAGAGAAAAAGTTGCAAAACCTGTTTTAACATCATTCTACTTACCTGATTTCTCTTGTAGTCTCACCAGAAAGTTCCAAATGGATTTACCTACTGCCTCTTCCAAATTCCCAGCCAAAGGGGGAATTTGTTTTTCATCAAGTATAGACTCTCTTAGCATGTTTTAATTTTATAAGTACTTTCAGAATGCCTCTTGAGATTCTCTAAACCAATTACTGTGGGTAGATTACCTTAGTTTCTTTGGACAGATAGACACAGTTTTTGCTAATTTTAAAAGAAATCCAGAATATCTTCATTATGAAAAGAATGAAAACCTTATTTACATGAGTAAAGTGTAAAATCTAAATTTTAAAATAGTTTGTCACTCACAAGAAGTATTGCTAAATTTTTATGTGTAGAGATAACTTTAAGTAAAGAATTAGAGTTTGAATAATGCATCAACATCTTGTTACCATCACAGGCTCAAACACAAGAGAGCAAGACATCTTCTAGACCACTTGCCAGCCAAAGTATTTTTGCAAAAAGGCCCAGATGTAACTGTTAGGCTTTGGGAACCACATGGTCTCTTTTGCAACTTCTCAACTCTAACACTAAAGCAGTCCTAGGCAGTAGGTAGACAAATGAGTGTAAATGTGATCCAATAAGTCTTTCTTTACAAAAATAGACTTTGACCCATGGATCGTAATTTTTCTTAGTTTTGCTCTAAATTACTCTGTGGCCAACCCTCTGGGTTACTTTGTATTGAAGAGAAGGAAATTAAGAAGCAAGTTGTTTAATTCAGAATTGGATTATTTTTTGTTGTTAGGTCATTATAATTGTTCCATTTGTGAAAAAAATAAGCTCATGGATAAAGCTTTATTACTTGTGTCAAAAAATTAATCTTCATGTTGCATGGTATCTAAGCTCTAAGATCATAATGTAAAATATGTAGATTTTCCACATTAGCTCAGGAAGGCTGCCATCTTTGTAGTATATTTTACTTGAATAGACCATGTCTTAATTAATGAGGTTGTTTTCTATACAGATACAGTGTTATGCAGTGGTGATTTTTTAAAATGGTTGTCCCTCATAGAGAGCAAAGAGAAGTCTCTAAAGTTTTAACATCACGTGAAAAACCAATTAAATTATTGACTAGAGAATAGACTAAACAGGTTAAGAAAGCACATTTTAATATTTATTTATTGTAAGATGCAATCATTGAGAAGACAATGACATTGCTGTTTAAATACAGAAACCATTGGTGAACCTCATCTCAATTCCAGCCTTGACGGTCAGTGTTGTATCCTTGCCACATCTTCCAAATACTGACTGTTACTCTCTCCCCCATGGTTAATAAGTATCTAAACATATCCAAATGTTATTGGAATATCAATGACTCAGGCTATGGAGGGTTTAGAAAGAGTGCACAAAGAAGAAACTGTCCAGAGGGCTGAGAATCTTGAGACAGAGGAAAATAAAATATCAGCTGTGGGAATAGAAACTGATTAAATATGAGGGAAAGAGGACAGGAGAGGAAATATTACTTTGTGTGAAAACAAGATTCACTATTCTAAAATCTGACTGTGTGGATCACAACAAACTGTGGAAAATTCTTAAAGAGATGGGAACACCAGACCACCTGACCTGCCTCCTGAGAAATTTGTATGCAGGTCAGGAAGCAACAGTTAGAACTGGACATGGAACAACAGACTGGTTCCAAATAGGGAAAGGAGTACGTCAAGGCTGTATATTGTCACCCTGCTTATTTAACTTATGTGCAGAGTACATCATGAGACATGCTGGGCTGGATAAAGCACAAGCTGGAATTAAGATTGCCGGGAGAAATACCAATAACCACCAAATATGCAGATTACACCAGCCTTATGGAAGAAAGCTAAGAGGAACTAAAAAGCCTCTTGATGAAAGTGAAAGAAGAGAGTGAAAAAGTTGACTTAAAACTCAACATTCAGAAAAATAATATCATAGCATCCGGTCCCATCACTTCATGGCAAATAGATGGGGAAACAATGGAAACAGTGACAGACTTTATTTTCTTGGGCTTCAAAATCCTGTAGGTGGTGACTTCAGCCATGAAATTAAAAGATGCTTGCTCCTTGGAAGAAAAGCTATAGCCAACCTAGAAAGCATATTAAAAAGCAGAGACATTACTTTGCCAACAAAGGTCCATCTAGTCAAAGCTATGATTTTTCCAGTAATCATGTATGGATGTGAGAGCTGAACCCTAAAGAAAGCTGAGAACTGAAGAATTGTTGCTTTTGAACTGTGGTGTTGGAGAAGACTCTTGAGAGTCCGTTGGACTGCAAGGAGATCCAACCAGTCAATCCAAAAGGAAATCAGTCCTGAATATTCATTGGAAGGACTGATGCTGAAGCTGAAGCTCCAATATTTTGGCCACCTAATACGAACAGCCAACTCATTGGAAAAAACCCTGATGCTGGGACAGATTGAAGGCAGGAGGAAAAAAGAATGACAGAGGATGAGACGGTTGGATAGCATCACTCACTCAGGAGTTGGTGATAGACAGGGAAGCCTGGCGTGCTGCAGTTCATGGGGTCACAAGCAATCAGATATGACTGAGCAACTGAACTAAACTGAAGATCAGAGGGGCAGTGAGACAGGATGAGAAGAAAATGAAGATGGACACAGTGAAAGAAAAATAATTTACTTGATATTGGGAATGTCCCCAAGTCCTCAGAGATTATAGATTTATCTGTGAACTGGCTTAGCTGGTAAAGAATCAACCTGCAAAGCGGGAGACCTAGGTTTGATTCCTGGGTTGGGAATATCCCCTGGAGAAGGGAACGATTACCCACTCCAGTATTCTGGTCTGGAGAATTCAGTTCATGGGATCACAGAGTTGGACACAACTGAGCGACCTCCATTTTCATCACTTTCATGAACCCACATAAATGAAGAGTTAAAACCCAATTAGAAACCATTTGGAAGATAGTAGAAGTGCTGAACATGTTTGAAGTGATACATGTGTGTGCATTTAGTTGCTCAGTCATGTCTGGCTCTTTGCAACTCCATGGACTGTAGCTCTCTAGGCTCCTCTGTCCATGGGGATTCTCCAGGAAAGAAAACTGGAGTAGGTCACCATGCCCTTTTCCAGGGGATCTTCCTCACCCAGAGATTGAACTGAGGTCTCCCACATTGCAGGTAGATTCTTTACCGTCTGAGCCACCAGGGAGCCTGGAAATGATATATAATAGAAACAGCTGGAATCTGGTAATAATCGATTATTGAGTTGAAATAAATTGCATTTTCATTTCGGAAGTGGTCCAAGCATTAGAGATGGAGGTACAAAGGAAAGGAGGAACTTGCAAGGTTAATTTTTTTTAAAGCTTTTTTTTTTTTTTTGTAAGACAGTAGTCATTTGTAGAGATTTGAAATCTAGGTAAGTGCTAGCGTGTGTGTGTGTGTGTGTGTGTATGCATGCTTACTCACTGAAAATGGTATTTACAATCTTGTTCCCATTGCTTAAAACAATTGGATTCATCTTTGACTCTTTAGCCCAATGCAGGAATAAGTAAATTAAATAAATGCCTCGATCAGTAATTGTTTGAATAAAAGGCTTATAAGTAATACCAGCATATGTTTATCAAGGACAGACCAGGCAATAATTTGAAAGAAAGAAGTATACTGACTAAATAAAAGAGAAAGGTGGGATTTATCATCTCTGTTTTACATAGGAAGGACTGTAAGAATGCAAAATTACATGTTTGTTTCTAGCAGAGCCGCTGGTGGTAGATGGACAGTGTGCACTTACTGTAGAGCAGTAGTCCCCAGCCTTTTTGGCTCCAGGGACAGTTTTGTGGAAAATAATTTTCCCTCAGATGGGAGGCAGTGGGAATTGGTTTCAGGATGATTCTTTTATTGTGCACTTTACTTTTACTTTTATTGTGTACTTTATTTCTATTATTATTACATCAGTTCCGCCTCAGATCATCAGGCATTAGATCCTGTTAGCTGGAGACCCTTGCTATACAGGACTTTTAAAGATATATCAAATGAACTTTCTCTCCTCCCAATAAAACCTATTTCAAGTAAAGTGTGGTTAATATGAGGACTATATAGAGTTTTCAAAGAAGTGGGGGAAAGACAGCCTCAGCTTTAGGTATGAAAAACATGGGTGACTCCTAAGGTTTAGGGAGCAAAACTTACCAACTAGTCCCTTGACCTTTTCTCTGTGGGTATCAGAAGCTGATCACAGGATATCTGTGGATATCCTGACAGCTGGGGCAATCTGCAGCCACATCAATGATGTCAAGCATGTTTATTATGTTCTTATGCTCTCTAAAACATCCGTGTTCATTATTTCATGTATATATGTACCATATTGTACAGAAAAGACTAAATGGAGAGGGAGGCAGCAGAGGGTAGAGACATCCTAATTTAGAACAAGGCTTTGGCTGGGGGAAGGCACAGTCAGAGTGGTGGAAACTGGTGAATCTCTATTTGAGTACAGTGCCCTTGTACAGGCAGATCTGGGTATACTTGCATTTCTTTCCAAAGGTTTTAGTTGACACTTTGCACCCTCTCACTTCAACTTGTCCAGTCCAGTCAAGTAAGGTGAAATTTTCTTTTCATACCTGGATTAAGGAACAGTACACCACTGATTTATTTCTTTGTGCAATGGGGAAATGAGAATCTATCAGCAATTAAACATAGAAGTCATTAGAAAAGCATAAATCATACAATGAAGACAGAGGGCACAAGGTAAGTAGAACAGAGAAATAGAAATGTTACCAAGATAGATGAGAAAGTTGGGTACCCTGGAAAGAGAAAGAGAAAGCTCCCAAAGGAAAACCCAGGAAATGACTTAAAAGGAAAAGTAATAAGAAAAAATATATTGTCAAAAACTTTACAACTGGATGCCTAACCTCATCACAATTTGAAAAGCCAATTGAACAAGATTTTATTATGTCTACTCTTACTCTGAAAAATTAAATGCATTGATGATACCCAGGGTGNTAAAAAGCAGAGACATTACTTTGCCAACAAAGGTCCATCTAGTCAAAGCTATGATTTTTCCAGTAATCATGTATGGATGTGAGAGCTGAACCCTAAAGAAAGCTGAGAACTGAAGAATTGTTGCTTTTGAACTGTGGTGTTGGAGAAGACTCTTGAGAGTCCGTTGGACTGCAAGGAGATCCAACCAGTCAATCCAAAAGGAAATCAGTCCTGAATATTCATTGGAAGGACTGATGCTGAAGCTGAAGCTCCAATATTTTGGCCACCTAATACGAACAGCCAACTCATTGGAAAAAACCCTGATGCTGGGACAGATTGAAGGCAGGAGGAAAAAAGAATGACAGAGGATGAGACGGTTGGATAGCATCACTCACTCAGGAGTTGGTGATAGACAGGGAAGCCTGGCGTGCTGCAGTTCATGGGGTCACAAGCAATCAGATATGACTGAGCAACTGAACTAAACTGAAGATCAGAGGGGCAGTGAGACAGGATGAGAAGAAAATGAAGATGGACACAGTGAAAGAAAAATAATTTACTTGATATTGGGAATGTCCCCAAGTCCTCAGAGATTATAGATTTATCTGTGAACTGGCTTAGCTGGTAAAGAATCAACCTGCAAAGCGGGAGACCTAGGTTTGATTCCTGGGTTGGGAATATCCCCTGGAGAAGGGAACGATTACCCACTCCAGTATTCTGGTCTGGAGAATTCAGTTCATGGGATCACAGAGTTGGACACAACTGAGCGACCTCCATTTTCATCACTTTCATGAACCCACATAAATGAAGAGTTAAAACCCAATTAGAAACCATTTGGAAGATAGTAGAAGTGCTGAACATGTTTGAAGTGATACATGTGTGTGCATTTAGTTGCTCAGTCATGTCTGGCTCTTTGCAACTCCATGGACTGTAGCTCTCTAGGCTCCTCTGTCCATGGGGATTCTCCAGGAAAGAAAACTGGAGTAGGTCACCATGCCCTTTTCCAGGGGATCTTCCTCACCCAGAGATTGAACTGAGGTCTCCCACATTGCAGGTAGATTCTTTACCGTCTGAGCCACCAGGGAGCCTGGAAATGATATATAATAGAAACAGCTGGAATCTGGTAATAATCGATTATTGAGTTGAAATAAATTGCATTTTCATTTCGGAAGTGGTCCAAGCATTAGAGATGGAGGTACAAAGGAAAGGAGGAACTTGCAAGGTTAATTTTTTTTAAAGCTTTTTTTTTTTTTTTGTAAGACAGTAGTCATTTGTAGAGATTTGAAATCTAGGTAAGTGCTAGCGTGTGTGTGTGTGTGTGTGTGTATGCATGCTTACTCACTGAAAATGGTATTTACAATCTTGTTCCCATTGCTTAAAACAATTGGATTCATCTTTGACTCTTTAGCCCAATGCAGGAATAAGTAAATTAAATAAATGCCTCGATCAGTAATTGTTTGAATAAAAGGCTTATAAGTAATACCAGCATATGTTTATCAAGGACAGACCAGGCAATAATTTGAAAGAAAGAAGTATACTGACTAAATAAAAGAGAAAGGTGGGATTTATCATCTCTGTTTTACATAGGAAGGACTGTAAGAATGCAAAATTACATGTTTGTTTCTAGCAGAGCCGCTGGTGGTAGATGGACAGTGTGCACTTACTGTAGAGCAGTAGTCCCCAGCCTTTTTGGCTCCAGGGACAGTTTTGTGGAAAATAATTTTCCCTCAGATGGGAGGCAGTGGGAATTGGTTTCAGGATGATTCTTTTATTGTGCACTTTACTTTTACTTTTATTGTGTACTTTATTTCTATTATTATTACATCAGTTCCGCCTCAGATCATCAGGCATTAGATCCTGTTAGCTGGAGACCCTTGCTATACAGGACTTTTAAAGATATATCAAATGAACTTTCTCTCCTCCCAATAAAACCTATTTCAAGTAAAGTGTGGTTAATATGAGGACTATATAGAGTTTTCAAAGAAGTGGGGGAAAGACAGCCTCAGCTTTAGGTATGAAAAACATGGGTGACTCCTAAGGTTTAGGGAGCAAAACTTACCAACTAGTCCCTTGACCTTTTCTCTGTGGGTATCAGAAGCTGATCACAGGATATCTGTGGATATCCTGACAGCTGGGGCAATCTGCAGCCACATCAATGATGTCAAGCATGTTTATTATGTTCTTATGCTCTCTAAAACATCCGTGTTCATTATTTCATGTATATATGTACCATATTGTACAGAAAAGACTAAATGGAGAGGGAGGCAGCAGAGGGTAGAGACATCCTAATTTAGAACAAGGCTTTGGCTGGGGGAAGGCACAGTCAGAGTGGTGGAAACTGGTGAATCTCTATTTGAGTACAGTGCCCTTGTACAGGCAGATCTGGGTATACTTGCATTTCTTTCCAAAGGTTTTAGTTGACACTTTGCACCCTCTCACTTCAACTTGTCCAGTCCAGTCAAGTAAGGTGAAATTTTCTTTTCATACCTGGATTAAGGAACAGTACACCACTGATTTATTTCTTTGTGCAATGGGGAAATGAGAATCTATCAGCAATTAAACATAGAAGTCATTAGAAAAGCATAAATCATACAATGAAGACAGAGGGCACAAGGTAAGTAGAACAGAGAAATAGAAATGTTACCAAGATAGATGAGAAAGTTGGGTACCCTGGAAAGAGAAAGAGAAAGCTCCCAAAGGAAAACCCAGGAAATGACTTAAAAGGAAAAGTAATAAGAAAAAATATATTGTCAAAAACTTTACAACTGGATGCCTAACCTCATCACAATTTGAAAAGCCAATTGAACAAGATTTTATTATGTCTACTCTTACTCTGAAAAATTAAATGCATTGATGATACCCAGGGTGTGAGTGCAAAAAGTAGGCATTCAGATACATTAAGTAAGATTTTTTTTTCTTAAATAGCCCTGTGTATTTATAAGGTGGTAGGGCAGTGGTGAACAAAAATTTTTATATTTAGTCCCTTTGATCAGATCCACTTCCAGGAAACTGTCCTATAAAAGTGCTTGCATAAATATGTAGATACGTATAAAATTGTGTTCATTGCAGCATTATTTATGTGCAGCTCAAAACTCTTTGTCAATAGGAATCAAATTATGAAACATACAATATAATTCTACTAAATTATAGAAAATAAAGCAGTTTTAAAATATTTTAATAGGTAAATATTCTTAATATATTATTGAGTAAAAAATAAAGTAATAATCCAAAACATGATGCCGTCTCTCTTTTTCATAGTTTTCAGATATGTGTGCGTGTATATAAATGCCCACAATCTATATGTGCATTTGAAAACATAAAATAATGAAATCTCCAATACAGAGGCAAAAAACCTGGACATAAGACATTGTTAATATGCTAGTTGAGATTTTATCAAATCTGAAAAGCTATCCTTAATGTTCATTACCACTAAGAATTATGACATTAAGCTTTGCTGTTGCTGTAAAACAATTTAATATGCAAATCTATTGAGCTGATAGAATTGGAATTACTCAAGTACAGTATAAAGAGCTTAGCTATAGATGAATTTAAAACCATGTGCCAAGTTTCAAATTTGATTTTAGTTTTAGCATTTTGACATGTAGATATTTAGGGATAGAAGCATGTCTAAGATATATATATATTTGACCTTTTTTTTTTACTGGCAGAGTATAGAAATAAGCCATTCAGTTAAAAGAGGAAATGCTTCAAAACCAAAGAATTACTGTTTTAAAGTTATTCTCTAATTTCTATATTCTTATCCCATAATATTATTGTAATATTATCCATTTTTTAAAAATTTGACTTGTAGGGCTTCGTAAACTTATACATTTGATAATTGTGTGTGTAACAGAAATTGCGGATGTTGGCTTGTGTTTCACAGGAGATGCGTAAATTAGAGGAGCATATGTACAATGCATCAGCAGAAATGAAGTCTCTAGATGAAAAACAAGTGCATTTGGAACAGGAAATAAAAGAGGAAGTGAAACTGTTGAATAATATCACTAATGATCTGAGGCTGAAGGATTGGGAACATTCTCAGACATTGAAAAATATCACTTTATTCCAAGGTAAAGTATCTTCTCATTCCTCCAGAAAATGATATACTAAGATGTACTGATATATGTAGAAATTTGGTATTGAAAATTCTATAGTTTTCAAACAGTTTTGGAGCATATATTTATTACAAATATCCATAGGAAGGAGTCTTGAGATCTTTTCAAGATGTGTTAAGGTAACTGTCTTCTGCTACATTTAAAATTGATAACCAGTAGGGACCTACTTTATAGTACAGGGAACTCTGCTCAGTGTTATGTGGCAGCTTGGATGGAGGGGAGTTTGGGAGAGAATGTATACACATATATGTGTGACTGAGTCCCCTCACTGTTCACTTGAAACTATCACAGCATTGTTAATCGGCTATCAGTTCAGTTCAGTTCAGTTGCTCAGTAGTGTCTGACTCTTTGCAACCCCATGGACTACAGCACGCCAGGCTTCCCTGTCCATCACCAACTCCCTGAGCTTACTCAAACTCATGTCCATTGAGTCGGTGATGTCATCCAACCATCTCATCCTCTGTCATCCCCTTCTCCTGCCTTCAGTCTTTCCCAGCATTAGGGTCTTTTCCAATGAGTCAGTTCTTCGCATCAGGTGGCCAAAGTGCTGGGAGTTTCAGCTTCAGCATCAGTCCTTCCAATGAACACCCAGGACTGATTTCCTTTAGGATGGACTGGTTGGATCTCATTGCAGTCCAGGGGCCTCTCAAGATTCTTCTCCAACACCACAGTTCAAAAGCATCAATTCTTTGGTTCTCAGCTTTCTTTATGGTCCAACTCTCACATCCATACATGACTATTGGAAAAACCATAGCTTTGACTAGATGGGCCTTTGTTGGCATACTAATGTCTCTGCTTTTTAAAATGCTGTCTAGGTTGGTCATAGCTTTTCTTCCAAGGGGCAAGCGTCTTTTAATTTCATGGCTGCAGTCACTATCTGCAGTGATTTTTGGAGCCCAAGAAAATAAAGTCTGTCACTATTTCCACTGTTTCCCATCTGTCTGCCATGAAGTGATAGGACTGGGTACCATGATCTTAGTTTTTTGAATACTGATTTATTAAAGAAATGGTGAAAACTCTTAATCTCAGAGGCTGAGAGTCCACAGCTAATCTGTGTCCCTTGTTTCTTTTCTCACGCTGTATAGTTTTTCCTGAGATATCTGTCTTGGTTTAGGGCCCTAATCACTGAACTGAATCACAGTCTTTGCGTATGCACTCTTTCTTTCAAAATTCATCCTGGAGTACTGTAGATTTGGTTCCCTTCAATTTGCTCAGCAAAATTCAAGCTGCAAATTGAGTCTTTCTGGCCTACTTTCCTGCTCTGTTGTCACTATGCAGAGATGTCACTATAGCCATGTTCACAGCTGTGAGGTTAAAACCCCTTTGTTGGGAAGAAGTACTTGCTGCAGGAATAGGAGATGCATGGATTCCCATTGATATAGAACCATGACATCACTTGTGGACGCCTAAATATATGTTTCCAACATTAAGCTATAGCTTAAGAGAACTTGCTAGTTGTAACTACAGCTATTTAATGCCCAGTGGTATGTAATTTACATGATGGTTATATTTTTTAAGAAAGAGGCAAAAAATATACAACACAAATAGAAAATTTAAATGTTAGTGGTTATTCTCTTAAAATGATAGAATTATGAATTAGATTTTCCTCATTTTGCCTAGGCTTTTACCCTTCCTATAATATGCAGTTATTATTGTAATGAAAATGCAATAAAACATTATAGCCCAGTGGTATATATGAAGGGAAATGGAAAATGTGCCATTGAAATGGAAAATGTGCCATGGATATTTGGAGAATTAAGTTTTCAGGAAAGGAAGGTCCTAAAACCCAATTTGGACCTTGCAAAATCAGAAACAATTCAGGAAAATGGAGAAAAGCAAGGACAATATTTCAAAAGAAGCAGAGAAAATGGACAGAATATACTTACTCATCAGATTATCTTTATTTATGTAGCCCTTTCTTAGAATTTTTCAGGTCTTACATCTTCCCACCTGATTACAATTTGTAAACGAGTGCTGTTTAACCAGTGACACTAACTATGACTGTGTATTGTCCTTGGGTTGTGTGGCTGAACCACAGAAATTGAAAAATGCTTCTTTTAAAACATTGCTATGTTTTCGAGATTAATACTTGTCCTGTGGCACTCTATGAAGAAGAGGGACATAGTGCCATCTGTTTCTTGGACACAGAAAATTCAAGTGACTTAATCAGTGTTGATCAGACTCAGTACTGGGGGACACTGTGGTATTAATGATTGCCGTGTCAAATAGTCAAAATTTCCCCTGCAACCTCCATCTTATTTTATAACATCTATATCCAACTTGGGATTCTACTTAATATTATACTCGAAAAGTTATTCCTTTACTCATTTTCACTTTACTGTCTTTTCCTACATCTCTCCTACTTATCCAGAATTCTCTTTCTTCTCATTCTACCCATTCTTCAAAATCCACTCCAATCCTACCTCCTCAATCAAGTCTTTTTGACTACTGCTCCTCGTGCTGACGTGCATCTCTCTGACAAATACCCAAGGGTATCATTTTCAACAATATGGTTTTTGGTTATCTACTTTGTAGGGACTTCTATTTCCTTTGACGGTACCACACATGACTCTACTTGTACATTTTCCACAGAACATCTAACTTAATATAGTGAAATCTGCCCGGTGGTGAGGTAACAGGGAGATGTTCCCAGAAACTTAGTCATCAACCTTCTGGTTGCAATGAATCTGGGGTCTCTGTGCTAGTGGTCCACACATAGTCACCATCCTCCACCTCCATGAGCAGCTTGGTGTCTGCAGATCAACTCAGACACGTGTCAGATTGCTGCATTTATTGCTGGGGAGGAGCTAGGGCTCTGAACTTGAAGCTGCCTTGCTGGACTACTGCTTTCTATCTGCACCCCCTCACTTGTCTCATTGTTAAACGCTTATGCCTGCTTATTGGGGCTCAAGGAAGGCCTAGGAAACTAAAGACTTTTCTCTACAAACAAGAAACAGGGAACCTGGAGAGCCTTGGGCTGGGTAGGTCCCAAAGATCCTGCTTGATCCCCCTTTTCTTTGATGCTCCTCAATCCTGAGGGGAGCATGGGTTAGACAAGAAGGGGAATAAAATATTGGATAGAGAGGTTAATCATAAACTCGGCAAGGAAACTCAGTTTTGGGGCGCTGGGTTTCATTCCCAGTAGGTACACAGTACTAATGTGGACTTGTCCTGTCATTGACTCAGTGTCTCTCTCTGCCGCCAGGATCTGAGAACGCAGAACAGTGCTCAGCACACATACGTATTTCACACGTAAATCAGGCTGTCTAGTTTAGGGCTGTCTCTTTGTAGTACTCAGTGGCTGGCTACACCGCTTCCATCCAGGAAGGTCAATCTCGTTCGTTCTTTATAACAGTGCAACAGACAAAAGTCTTTGGATTTACCTATGTAACTGTCTTGACAGGTGACAAATTTATTTTACCCTTGCTTTAAAACTATGATCAGTAATTGTCATTTATCTTTTTAAAGGTCCTCCTGGACCTCCTGGTGAAAAAGGAGATAGAGGCCCTCCTGGACTAAATGGTATTCCAGGCTTACCAGGTCTAAAAGGTATGGTAATAGTAACTACTCCACTATGTAACACAGAGCTGAGTAGTATACAGCCATGTATGAGGAAGGAGGGTTGAGGTATTTGATTGGTTCTCTGTGGGGTGTGTGTGTGTGTGTGTGTGTATTGAGGGCATATTGAGTGTGTGTATTGAGTGTTTGGGTAGCCTCATCACCTTTAGATTCAGAATGGTAAGCACTGATTCTTCATTTTCAAAGAATGTTAACAATATGAGGTTGTTTGTTAATTCTAGGGAGGGCTGTCTATATCGCTGACTACAAACAGTATTTGGCAGAACTAGTTTGAAGTCACAAGTGAATGAAAATATGAAAACTATCTTCATGTTGAATATATTTACAAGTTGTCTGGTTTTAAAGACACACAAAAATAAAACAAATGAGTCAAAGGCAAATTGGATCATATTCTTTATATAGTCCTTAACTGAACATACCTGCTTAAATCTCTGCTGCTGCTGCTAAGTTGTTTTAGTCATGTCTGACTCTGTGTGACCCCATAGACGGCAGCCCATCAGGCTCCCCTGTCCCCGGGATTCTCCAGGCAAGAACAATGGAATGGGTTGCCATTTCCTTCTCCAGTGCATGAAAGTGAAAAGTGAAAGTGAAGTCGCTCAGGCCTGTCCGACTCTTAGCAACCCCATGGACTGCAGCCCACCAGGCTCCTCCGTCCATGGGATTTTCCAAGGCAAGAGTACTGGAGTGGAGTGCCATTGCCTTCTCCTAAACCTCTGCAGTTTCAATATAAATATGGACTAGAATAGGGATGAATTTTACCTTTGCTGTCAGTTACTCTCTGTATCTTACTTGGAGCAAACTGTTTCAAATTACTTTCTTCAGTCTATTTTGTAATCTTGAAAGCAGTATTTTGAAGGAAGATAATAGAAGACAGAAAAAGAGAAAGATCATGAACTCTTTTTGCTCTCAAAAAAATAAAGAAAATAATAATAACATGATCACCATGTTATTCATGGCTCAGAATCAAATACCTGTATGATTTCTGAAGGTGGGGAGTACATTGTACAGTCTAATTACAACTAAAATGGTTTGTTCTGCCCTCTCCCAAAATACCTAAATACTAAGGATTTCATCTTATTTTCCTGTCTTTTGATTATATAAAATGTCCTTCTTTCTGTTCAATGTATTGACCAGCCCAGTTTACATCAGAAAAACAGTTTTTAAAAATGAAAAGCATGAATTTGACACAGCCTGCCCTTTATGTCATAGAGCTTAAAAAGCCAATATATAACGTTTACATTTTTTTAAATTAAATTCCTTTAAAGAAAAAATAATATATATATATATATATATATATATATATATATATATAGGGTGAATTGTTGCTATGCCTTTGAAAGTAATACCAGGCAAGATCCTTTATTCAGAAAAGTCTTTCCACTTGACTAGCACCTGGCAGAGCTTAGCGATGGTGTGTTAATGTCATGAGCAGGGGAAGTAACCAGGGTTATATTATCTGCCAGAGTGGCTATTGTCAAAGGTCTGTCAGCTCTTCCATTACAAATTGCAATTGTCAAAGCTTTATAACTCAACCATAAAAGTTCAGTCTGGGCTACAACTTGCTGTCCAAAGCTTCATCTTGGGAACATCTTTTGCAGCTGTTTCGAAACTATGGATGTATTAAATAGAAAGAGGGATTTAAAAGTTTCAATTTTTGTTAATACCATAAACAGATACTGTTGCAAAGCTGCTTTGATTCTTTAAGTGAGGCTTTGGTCTGTGGCTATTGGTACTGCTCCTGTACACAAACAAGCATTATCTGGCCCCTCTAAAGAGAAGAAGATTTCACTGTGGGAGTGATAAACTGACTCTCTTAGATTACTAGGTTGCCATTTGATTTGGTGTACTGCAGCAAAAACATTCAAGTTATAAGGCATCGCTCCTAACTAATTACTGCATTCTGTTCTGTTCTTTGCCACATTGCTCATTTGCTTCATGTGGAGAACTGGAATCAGGAGCTTAAAAGTATATAATGGACTGTCTTGATAATTCTACTTTCTGATTTAAGCAGGTTTATTAAAACCCCACAAATACATGCAGTTTAGCCCACTAAACTCAGTTTGACACTCAACCACGATATGAAAGTCTAAGAAAAATAAGTGTTTATCCTAATGTTCAGTTTCCAAGTTGTGTCCAACTCTTTGCAACCCCATGGACTGCAGCTGGCCAAGTGCCTCTATCTGTGGCATTTCCCAGGCAAGGATATTGGAGTCCATTATTTATCTTAGTAGTTTTAAATAATCAGTACAGCAAACATATTATAATTGTTGCTTATGTACTGGGGTGGATATTACGTTAAACTGTGCTTTATTTCAAATAATATAATAAAAAATCATTTCAGTGTGCTGATTCCTAGGCAGCATGTCAAGGAGAATGACCTACGACCTTTTACTTTAAAAATTTATTTTAAAAAGTTTTTACTGAATACTTTCCCTGTGCCTGGGAGACACACACACACACACAGTTACATTATTGTTTGGGATTACAGTGGAGTAGAATGGCACCCCACTCCAGTACTCTTGCCTGGAAAATCCCATGGATGGAGGAGCCTGATCGGCTGCAGTCCATGGGGGTCACTAAAAGTCGGACAGGACTGAGTGACTTCACTTTCACTTTTCACTTTCATGCACTGGAGAAGGAAATGGCAACCCACTCCAGTGTTCTTGCCTGGAGAATTCCAGGGACGGGGGAGCCTGGTGGGCTGCCATCTATGGGGTCACACGGAGTCAGACACGATGGAAGCAACTTAGCAGCAGCAGCAACAGCAGCAGGTATAAACAAGAAATTGGGAGATAGAGTAATACATTCCTTCACTAGTATCTAGTTTTTTTTTTAATAAATATTCTTTGATATTTCCCATTTCTTGAGTTGTGATACCTCTGAGACAAATTTAAAAAATCCAATTTTTAGCTTACATTTCAAAGTTATCACTTCAGCCACAGCAAAATCCTTCCATTTGAAGATTCCTGATTAGACTATATAAACCTTCTAATTAAAACTTTAAGATTTGTTTCCTCATGTGTTTTTATTTATATTAACAATATGTTACCTATTGACTATCTGCTGTGTATGCACTAATGTTTCTCCACTTACTGTTGATGTTATCTATCAGTTTCTATACATGAAATTTTAGGAAAGACATTATTCCTCCACCTTGGAGATTCACCTCTTATATCCATTAGTGAAATTAGATTGTTTCATTATTTTCTCAAATTGTTATGAAAAATGAATTATTACTACTGTTTTTTTTTTCCCCTTCATTTACCATGTAGGTACTCCAGGTCTTAAAGGTGATCGGGGGATCTCTGGTTTTCCTGGAATTCGAGGATTGCCAGGACCAGTGGGGAGGACCGGGAAGCCAGGTATTCTGATAATGCATATTCTCTCTATAGAACATGAAAATAAATACCAGATCGTTGATATTCCTATCAACTTCTTAGATAACAAAAACAGTGGTCATCATGATATGAACAGTAGCAGTTACATGCAGTTTATTTGTGATCTGAAACATTTTGAAACTGATTTCTGTCCATGTGAGCAAGGCTTCTATCTACTACAGGAAAACAGTTTAATATAAAACCACAGCAGAGGATCTATCGGCTCCACATCACTGTAAATCACCATCTATCATAGAATAAAGAGAGTGGGAGACTGGCAAAGAAAAAAGCAAAATACAAACCAAATAACCAATATTAATAAACAATATTAACCCCCCTTTAACCAAAACCCTTCAAATCCTAAGTTATAATTATCAAAACACAGGTAGACCTGAAATCCTATCCTTTGTGAGATAATTTGCCTCCTACTGTATCAGTTCATTTCAGTCTCTCACTCGTGTCTGACTCTTGTGACCCCATGTACTGCAGCATGCCAAACCTCCCTGCCCATCACCAACTCCCGGAGGCCACCCAAACCCATGTCCATCGAGTCAGTGATGCCATCCAACCATCTCATCCTCCATCGTCCCCTTCTCCTGCTGCCCTCAATCTTCCCAGCATCCGGGTCTTTTCAAATGAGTCAGCTCTTCTTCTCATCACGTGGCCAAAGTATTGGAGTTTCAGCTTCAACATCAATTCTTCCAATGAACACCCAGGACTGATCTCCTTTAGAATGGACTGGTTGGATCTCCTTGCATTTCAAGGGACTCTCAAGAATCTTCTCCAACACCACAGTTCAAAAGCATCAATGCTTCTGTGCTCAGCTTTCTTTATAGTCAACTCTCACATCCATACATGACCACTGGAAAAACCATAGCCTTGACTAGATGGACCTTTGTTGGCAAAGTAATGTCTCTGCTTTTGAATATGCTATCTAGGTTGATCATAACTTTTCTTCCAAGGAGCAAGCATCTTTTAATTTCATGGCTGCAATCACCATCTGCAGTGATTTCAGAGCCCAGAAAAATAAAGTCTGACACTATTTCCACTGTTTCCCCATCTATTTGCCATGAAGTGATGGGACCAGATGCCATGATCTTCATTTTCTGAATGTTGAGCTTTAAGCCAACTTTTTCACTCTCCTCTTTCACTTTCATCAAGAGGCTCTTTAGTTCCTCTTCACTTTCTGCCTTAAGGGTGGTGTCATCTGCATATCTGAGGTTACTGATATTTCTCCTGGCAATCTTGATTCCAGCTTGTGCTTCCTCCAGCCCAGCATTTCTCATGATGTACTCTGCATATAAGTTAAATAAGCAGGATGACAATATACAGCCTTGACGTACTCCTTTTCCTGTTTGGAACCAGTCTGTTGTTCCATGTCCAGTTCTAACTGTTGCTTCCTGACCTGCATACAGGTTTCTCAGGAGGCAGGTCAAGTGGTCTTGTATTCCCATCTCTTNGATCATAACTTTTCTTCCAAGGAGTAAGCATCTTTTAATTTCATGGCTGCAGTCACCATCTGCAGTGCTTAGTTATATCTTTACCCAAATGGTGGTCCCACAGGTTCATTCACTTTTGATCCCTCATTGAGATATAAACTTGTGATTTATGTCCTCAATAATGTGTATATGTTTATATAAATTTGGCTGTGTTATACCTTAGTTAATTTTAAAAATTAAAACAGAAACATATAATTTGTGTTCCTGTCAGAATAGAACTGTGTTTATTCATTTTTGGCTTGTGAGAAGCATACAGTAAATGTTCACTGAAGTGAGAATTGCTAATAGCCAGCTCTGTAGCAAGATAAGGGCCAGTGAAGAGTAATGACTCTGAATTAGCTTGAAGAGTTTATTGAAGACTTTTGGGAAAGTAATTTTGGTATGTAATTTTAGGAAGTAATCATTTGAGACGTTTTCATGGAAAAAACATAGATCTTATTTTGAAAGGCTAATTGGATCTCATAAATGGTGTGAACTGGCAAATAGCTATTCATATTTGAAGACAGAAGGAAAAGGTTTTTTGGTTAGCTATTAAGAGCAAGATATCACAGCTATTTTGAAATGATATTGTTTAATTTGATTCATCAGACAAATAATTTTGTCTTTTACCTGTGTCCGTTCTTTTTAGATGTTACGCTGTAAAAGGTTATGGACATATTAGCACTGAGTAATGTAGACATGATATAGGTTTTATTGGGGAAAATAACCAGATATAATACAATGTAAGCAGCCCCTCAAACTCTTCCCTCCCCGCCCCCATGGCTTCGGCCAGGCTTGGATAGTCTTCATGCACTATGGCCAAATGACCTTCCTGTAGAGAATGGCCTTTACCTTTGTAATATTTTGCATATGTGTAGTTCAGGGCTAGGAAAGTCTAATTATGTAACAGAAATTAGAAGGGGGCCTAGGGACATGGATGGGCCCATTCTTCCTTAGAGCTAACAACGTAGACCTACTCGGCATCCTTGCTGCTAAGTTTATAAAAGGGGTTTGGAAATGAATCTTCAAATCCATCTAGATTTATCTTCCATCATATGTTTCCCCTATTAGAAGATGAGGTAGAAACTTCTTGGACTAGTATTAAACGTCTACTNTGTAACAGAAATTAGAAGGGGGCCTAGGGACATGGATGGGCCCATTCTTCCTTAGAGCTAACAACGTAGACCTACTCGGCATCCTTGCTGCTAAGTTTATAAAAGGGGTTTGGAAATGAATCTTCAAATCCATCTAGATTTATCTTCCATCATATGTTTCCCCTATTAGAAGATGAGGTAGAAACTTCTTGGACTAGTATTAAACGTCTACTGCTGCTGCTGTCTCTTCAGTCATGTCTGACTCTATGCGACCCCATAGATGGCAGCCCACCAGGCTCCCCCGTCCCTGGGATTCTCAAGGCAAGAACACTGGAGTGGGTTGCATTTCCCTCTCCAGTGCATGAAAGTGAAAAATGAAAGGGAAGTCACTCAGTCGTGTCTGACTCTTAGCGACTCCATGGACTGCAGCCCATCAGGCTCCTCCGTCCATGGAATTTTCCAGGCAAGAGTACTGGAGTGGGTTGCCATTTCTCCAACTTCCTTATCAGGGCTTTTTGCCACTAGTTCTAAATAAATTCTCTCATTTATTGAATTATCTTCTAATAAATGACTGTTTATTCCAAGCTTCTCATCTGTGCTCATAGTACCTAATTTAGGATTCTTTTCCCTCTCTCTAAATTCTCATTTAAGGAGCTTCTTTTGTCCCATCTCCTCTGTGATGCCTCCCTTATGATCTCAATTCTTATACCAAATATTACACTTTTCAGATATTGTCCAATATTATTTTTATTTGTACATTTCTTTCTCTCCATCTAACTGGTAAATTCCTTAAGGATAGGAAATGTGTATTAGATTACTTTGTAACCTCTATAATACCTTAATGGTCTTGTGTCTCAATGCTTGATAAGTAATTAATGATAAGAATGTATGTTCTTATAATATGCTTAAATTATAAAATGTTCATAACATTTTAGGGTTCTTGATGCCACCTTTAGACTCTGAATATTAATTATTTTTAAGTATAATGCTGCATTCTTTATTGGAACATCTTTTTTTATTCTGTTGCAATCAATTCCAGTTTTTAAAACTCATTTTTTTGAGATTGGTATCAATTATTGTCTGTTGGTTACTCTCTTAGCCAGTTTAGTAATTAGATTCCTCCATTCTACTTTAGCAAGAAGTTGAGAACTTTAAGAAGCTAAATCTCATTAGTAAAGAGCAGTTTGAAAACCTAACACCTGAGCTTCCTTTTGAGCCAAACCAAGAAGTTCCTGTAGCAGCTTCACAGTCCAGGCAAGGTATGTAAGTCTGCTTTTCTGTAAGTGTCTAAATAATATTAAAGCAGTTCTAAATTGTTTTTAAAGTTTGCTGCTTTGTTATTTGTGGAAAACGTTTAGATGTCTGATAAAAGGCTAGAATTTTAAAACTCAGCTTTTATTTATCCTTTGATGAACTTCAAAACATTTTAAAGCCTTAAAAAATACAGATTGTAAATTTGGTAAGAAATGAACATTGTTGAAATCCCTTCTTACTCTTGGTAAAGTGAAGTCCCTCAGTCGTGTCTGACTCTTTGTGACCCCATGGACTGTAGCCTACTGGGCTCCTCCATCCATGGGATTTTCTAGGCAAGAGTACTGGAGTAGGCTGCCATTCCCTTCTCCAGGGGAACTTCCCAACCCAGGGATCGAATCCGGGTCTCCTGCATTGTAGGCAGACGCTTTACCGTCTGAGCCAAACAGGCAGGTAATCAATGACACAGGTGAACCAGGAGTTGTCTATTATATTACTAGATCATGCTGAAACCCAAATGCTTGCTTAAAAAGTAAGCTGAATTGGTTGGTTCTTTATGTGTCTTTCTTGATTTTAAGTTTGCTAGGAATCCTTCTCCATGAAATAAGGAAAAATTTTCACTGACTTGCTGATTTCTTAAAATATACCATCAGTATAATTCTTTTGCTTTAAAGCCTTAGCTTTGTGTGAAAATGGAAATACATTTGGGAGATTCATAAATTAAATCTGACATTTTCAGACAAGTGTAACTGATTTTATTATAGTTTTTCTGGAAGGCAGATTAAAGAAAAACTTTTAATTTGGAAAACTTCAGACATATGCAAAAATAGAGCAAATTGTATAATGAAACACCATGTACCCATAATCTACCTATGCATTAGCTACTTAATCATCTTGTAGCCAGTTTTATTTCATCTTGACTCCACTCATTCTCTTTACCTCCCATTGAATTATTTTGAAGCAAACTCCAAATCATATTATTCATATTTTTTTATTTGTAAGTATTTTATATATGTTACTATATGTTATCTATTTTAACACATAAATAACTCAGTACCATTATCATACTAAAATTGTTAGTAAAATTCCTTAATATGAAACATCTAGTTGTGTTCAAATTTTCTCATTCCTCACTTAAAAAAAATCAGGATCCTTAAAAGTTCCAAACATTGCAATATGTTGATATATCTCTTTTAGTATATAGGTTCGTACTGGTTTTTTTTTTTTCCCCTTGAACTTAATTGTTGTAGAAACTAGATTGTTTGCCCTGTGTAGTATCCCACATTCTGGATTTTGCTGATTGCATCCACATGGTCATTGAGCCATTTTCTGGTCCTGAATTTTCTTTATTTTCTTTATTTATTTTTTTAGTCGCTCAGTCGTGTCTGACTTTTTGCGACCCCATGGACTGTAGCCTGCTAGGCTCCTCCGTCCGTGGGATTCTCTAGGCAAAAATACTGGAGTGGGTTGCCATTTCCTCCTCCACTGAATTTTCTTTAATTGTGATTTTGATACAGAGGCTTGAACAGACTGAGGCTCACATTTCTGTAATAATATGTCATATATTGTTTTGAAAACTACAGCATGAGGCACATAATGCTTAATTCTTTCTTTGTGTTGGTGTTAGCTATTGACAGTCATTGCTTGTAGCTTTTGGTTCACATAGGGCTTCAAAATAGTGATAACTCTGTTTTCATAATTCTTTCTTAATTTAGTAGGTTATATCTGTAAAGAGAATTTCCATTAACTGTTTATCCTGAGATAGAGTCATAACAGGAAAAGGAATAAATGCTTAATTCTTTGTTTTTGTTTACTGTTTCCAAAGTAATGAGCTGGTTGTCTACATCCTTCTTTGGTGAGCAATGAGGAGTCTTTTTAGTTGTGATTTTAAATTTTTAAATTTAATAATTAATGATTTTAAAACTATCACTATGATCAAAACTATTCATTCGTCAATAAATTTGGTAGAGTTGTAGGATACAAAATTAATATATATATAGATATCAGTTGCATACTATCAACAAACTATCAGAGAAATTAAGGAAACCATCCCATTTATAATTACATTAAAAATAATAAAATACCTGTGAATAAACCTGCCTACCAAGGTGAAAGACCTGTACTTGGAAAACTGTCAGAAACTGATGAAAGAAATTGAAGATGACAGAGACAGATGGAGAGATATACCATGTTCTTGGATTGGAAGAATTAATATTGTTAAAGTGAACATACTATCCAAGACAATGAACAGATTCAGTGAAGTCCCTATCAAAATACCAATGACAAACTTCCATGGTATTCCAGTGGTAAAGAATCTGCCTGCCAATGCAGGGGACACAGGTTTTGATCCCTGGTCCAGGAAGATTCCACATGCTGTGGGGCAACTAAGCCACTGAGCCACAACTAATGAGCCTGATCTCTGGAATCCACAAGCTGCAACTTCTGAGCCCATGAGCCACAGCTCCTGAAACCCTTGCACCTTAGAGCCGGTGCTCCACAACAAAAGAAGCCACCACAATGACATACCCACACACCACAACTGGAGAGTATTAGCCCCTACTCTTCACAACTAGAGAAAGCCCATGCATAGTAATGAAGACCAAGTGCAGGCCCCCCAACAAAAAAAATGCCAATGACATTTGTCACAGAACTAGAATAAATTGGAAGCATGAAAGGTGCAAAATGATTATTTTTCAAGACTCAAAACAATCTTGAGAAAGAATAACAGTTGGAAGAATCAGAATCCCTAATTAAGACTCTACTGCAAATCTATAGCAACCTAAGTGTCCATCAACAGATGAATAAATAAAGAAGGTATGGTACATATAGATATATTCAGTTCAGTTCAGTTCAATCACTCAGTCGTGTCTGACTCTTTGCGACCCCATGAACCTCAGCACGCCAGGCCTCCCTCCCTGTCCATCACCAACTCCCAGAGTTCACCCACACTCGTGTCCATCGAGTCGATGATGTCATCCAACCATCTCATCCTCTGTCGTCCCCTTCTCCTCCTGCCTTCAATCTTTTCCAGCATCAGGGTCTTTTCCAGTGAGTCAGCTCTTTGCATCAGGAGGCCAAAGTATTGGAGTTTCAGCCTCAACATCAGTCCTTTCGATGAACACCCAGGACTGCTCTCCTTTAGGATGGCCATAAAAAAAAAGAGCAGTTTTGTGATTTGCAGCAACATGGATAGACCTGGAGGGCATTATACTACATGAAATAAATCAGACAAAGACAAATACTCTATGATATTTCTTATATGTAGAATCTAAAAAATACAACAAACTAGTGAATTATAACAAAACAAGAAACAGACTCATAGATACAGAGAACAAACTAGTGGTTTCCAGTGGGGAGAAGGAATGGGGGAGATTATGAGGTTAGGGGATTAAGAGATACAAACTATTATGTGTGATATAGCCTCAAGGGTATAGTGTATAATATGGGGAATATAGCCAATATTATTTATAATTATAAATGGAGTATTATCTTTATAAAAATTGTAAATCATTATATTGTATATCTCCAACTTATATAATATGCATCAGCTATACTTTGATCAAAATATCACTATGATCTCTTAAGTGTATTAGATGAATTATACTCTCGTCTTATTGATACTTGTCCTGTTTATCAGTTTATTGACTTTATCTACCTTTCATTGCTTTGTTTTGTGATAATGGAGTTGGATTCTTAACTCTTATTTGCCAGCTGGCCTGATGTTAATTAAGCTTTTTCAGTATTCTAGTTGCTACTGAGTTGCTTATTGTTTCTAGGCCTTTTCCACTGAAAGAGCTTGGAAATTTTTTTAAGGAAAATTACATTATGAATTCATGTTAATAATTTTTTGTTCACATTTAAGATTAAAGGTTATAATTTATTAGATTTTATATTTGTACTGCTTTTTGTTACGCCCCACTTTTTACTTACATAAAAAAATATTCCTATGCACAGTAACAAAATTGTTTATCCTATAATAATTTAAGAATAACAATAATATTACTGTAAATACTAAAAGAAGCTTACTTGTTTCAAAGTTCTTTAAACATTTAAAATTGAATTAAACTTTAAAAATGTTCTTAGGAAAAAAAAAATGTTCTTAGGGTATTCCACTAGGGATCTTTAGAGTAATTTTAAGATTTTTCATGTTGTTTAATTTGAATACCTTAAAATTAACAATTTATGCTCCTCCCTACATCGTAAGGTATATTTTATTTAATTTATTTATTTAAATTCTTGGGATCCACTTTTAACTTTTTAATAAATTATGCTATGCTATACAATGCAGTTTTAAAATTCAGTGACTCAAAGTCATTTAAAGTGATTATTGAGGTCAGAGTTAGCATGTGTATTTTTTTCATGGTTAAAGAAGTGACCATGTTTTCATTTTATTTTTAATTGCATAACAATTACTTTACAATATTGTGATAGTTTCTGCCATATGTCAATATGAATTAGCCATAGGTATACATATGTCCCCTNCCCTTCTCCTCCTGCCTTCAATCTTTTCCAGCATCAGGGTCTTTTCCAGTGAGTCAGCTCTTTGCATCAGGAGGCCAAAGTATTGGAGTTTCAGCCTCAACATCAGTCCTTTCGATGAACACCCAGGACTGCTCTCCTTTAGGATGGCCATAAAAAAAAAGAGCAGTTTTGTGATTTGCAGCAACATGGATAGACCTGGAGGGCATTATACTACATGAAATAAATCAGACAAAGACAAATACTCTATGATATTTCTTATATGTAGAATCTAAAAAATACAACAAACTAGTGAATTATAACAAAACAAGAAACAGACTCATAGATACAGAGAACAAACTAGTGGTTTCCAGTGGGGAGAAGGAATGGGGGAGATTATGAGGTTAGGGGATTAAGAGATACAAACTATTATGTGTGATATAGCCTCAAGGGTATAGTGTATAATATGGGGAATATAGCCAATATTATTTATAATTATAAATGGAGTATTATCTTTATAAAAATTGTAAATCATTATATTGTATATCTCCAACTTATATAATATGCATCAGCTATACTTTGATCAAAATATCACTATGATCTCTTAAGTGTATTAGATGAATTATACTCTCGTCTTATTGATACTTGTCCTGTTTATCAGTTTATTGACTTTATCTACCTTTCATTGCTTTGTTTTGTGATAATGGAGTTGGATTCTTAACTCTTATTTGCCAGCTGGCCTGATGTTAATTAAGCTTTTTCAGTATTCTAGTTGCTACTGAGTTGCTTATTGTTTCTAGGCCTTTTCCACTGAAAGAGCTTGGAAATTTTTTTAAGGAAAATTACATTATGAATTCATGTTAATAATTTTTTGTTCACATTTAAGATTAAAGGTTATAATTTATTAGATTTTATATTTGTACTGCTTTTTGTTACGCCCCACTTTTTACTTACATAAAAAAATATTCCTATGCACAGTAACAAAATTGTTTATCCTATAATAATTTAAGAATAACAATAATATTACTGTAAATACTAAAAGAAGCTTACTTGTTTCAAAGTTCTTTAAACATTTAAAATTGAATTAAACTTTAAAAATGTTCTTAGGAAAAAAAAAATGTTCTTAGGGTATTCCACTAGGGATCTTTAGAGTAATTTTAAGATTTTTCATGTTGTTTAATTTGAATACCTTAAAATTAACAATTTATGCTCCTCCCTACATCGTAAGGTATATTTTATTTAATTTATTTATTTAAATTCTTGGGATCCACTTTTAACTTTTTAATAAATTATGCTATGCTATACAATGCAGTTTTAAAATTCAGTGACTCAAAGTCATTTAAAGTGATTATTGAGGTCAGAGTTAGCATGTGTATTTTTTTCATGGTTAAAGAAGTGACCATGTTTTCATTTTATTTTTAATTGCATAACAATTACTTTACAATATTGTGATAGTTTCTGCCATATGTCAATATGAATTAGCCATAGGTATACATATGTCCCCTCCCTCCCACCTTTTTTCCCCATCCCACCCCACTAAGGTTGTCATAGCGCACTACTTTGGGTTCTCTGCATCATAGAGCAAATTCCCACTGGCTGCCTATTGTTACATATGGTTGGTAATGCATGTGTTTCAATGCTACTTTCTCAAATCATCCTACCCTCTCCTTCCCCAACTGTGTCCAAAAGTCTGTCCTTTATATCTGCATCTCCTTTGCTGCTCTGCATCAGTACCATCTTTCTAGATTCCATATATATGCATTAATATACCATATTTGTCTTTCTCTTTCACTTCACTCTGTATAATAGGCTCTAGGTTCATCCACCTCATTAGAACTGACTCAAATGCATTCCTTTTTATAGCTAAATAAGATTCCAGTGTAAACTTATGTGTATGTATACCACAACTTCTTTATTCGTTCATCTGTTAATGGACATCTAGGTTGCGTCCATGTCCTTAGCTATTGTAAATAGTGCTGGAGTGAACATTGGGGTACATGTGTCTTTTTCAAGCATGGTTTCATCAGGGTATATGCCCAGGAGTGGGATTGCTGGGTCTTATGGTAGTTTTATTCATTGTTAAGGGATCTCCATACTGTTCTCCATAGTGCCTATATCAATTTACATTCCCACCAACAGTGCAGGAGGGTTCCCTTTTCTCCACATCCTCTCCAACATTTATTGTCTGTATACTTTTCGATGATGGCCATTCTGACTGGTATGAGACAATAGCTCGTTGTAGTTTTGATTTGCATTTCTCTAATGTTAAGCAATGTTGAGCAGCTTCTCATGTGTTTATTAGTCGTATATATGTCTTCTTTAGAGAAATGTCTGTTTAGAAGTGACCACATTTTAAATAAACAAAGGTTTCATGTTAGCATCTTTGGTTTGGCACCTCGGACTATATCCTCTGAGAACTATTAAAGAAATATGTAAAGTCTTGGAATAAACTATAGATTACACTCTGATCCCCTGATAATATCAGTCATTTTTATTGTTAACTGGGCAAATGTATTGCTCTGTGCAAAGGGAGAAAATATAGCACTCTACTTTCAAAAGGAAAGAAGCATAGAGGATATGGTTCACAGCTACAAATACAAATATATGTAATTCATTTGAAAATGGAGCCGTCTTAGAGACAGTGATCTGGTCAACCATCAGTATCTTCTGTTGCCAAAAACTAAATATTCTCCCATATGCAGTTTAAATTGCATCATATCTGCCACTCTTCATGTTACTCATTTTACTTAATAACATACTATGGGCACATTCCTAAACTGTTATGTCCCAAAGAGATAACTTTTACAGTGCATAAAAGTAACAAAGAGTTAGAGGGAAGGAGTGGGTTAAGGGAGATAGGGGTATGAGATTAGGAGAAACGTGTGTGTGTGTTAAGTTGCTTAGTTGTGTCCATCTCTGTGACCCCAAAGACGTAGCCCACCAGCCTCCTCTGTCTGTGGAATTCTACAGGAAAGAATACTGGAATGGGTTGCCATTTCCTTCTCCAGGGGCTCTTACTGACCCAGGGATTGAATCTGGGTCTCCTGCATTGCAGGCAAATTACTTACCATCTGAGCCATAGGGAAATCCCTAGGAAAAACATACTCCTATGTATAAAATTGATAAGCTACATTATACATTATAATGTACAGTACATAGGAATAGAGCCACTGTTTTGTAATAACTTTAAATGGAACGAAATCCATAAATATGTTGAGTCACTATGCTGTATGCCTGAAATGAATAAAATATTGTACACCAACTATACTTAGATATGAATAAATCAATATGAAAAAAGATAAACATCAGTTGAAAAAGTAGTAAATGAAACAAACTGGAGCTCCACATAGACAAAAATTATATGGTAATAAATATGAAAAGATACCATACTCTTTGCTGAGATTTGCCAATTAAAACCACAGTGATATACCATATTATAAGTCAACAGTTTCACTTCAAGAGATACTCTTGCAAATGCTACCGAAAAGAACATTTGTAGCAGCATTGTTCATAATATAAAAAACAAATGAAAACTAAAAAGCACCAATTGATAGTAGAAATGCTGTGGTTCAGTTCAGTTTAGTTCAGTCGCTCAGTCGTGTCTGACTCTTTGTGACCCCATGAATTGCAGCATCCCAGGCCTCTCTGTCCATCACCATCTCCCAGAGTTCACTCAAACTCATGTCCATCGAGTCAGTGATGCCATCGAGCCATCTCATCCTCGGTCATCCCCTTCTCCTCCTACCCCCAATCCCTCCCAGCATCAAAGTCTTTTCCAATGAGTCAACTCTTCACATAAGGTGGCCAAAGTACTGGAGTTTCAGCTTTAGCATCATTCCTTCCAGAGAACACCCAGGGCTGATCTCCTTTACAATGGACTAGTTGGATCGCCTTTCAGTCCAAAGGACTCAAGAGTCTTCTCCAACACCATAGTTCAAAAGCATCAATTCTTTGGCGCTCAGCTTTCTTCACAGTCCAACTCTCAAATCCATACATGACCACTGGAAAACCATAGCCTTGACTAGATGGACCTTTGTTGGGAAAGTAATGTCTCTGCTTTTGAATATGCTATCTAGGTTGGTCATAACTTTTCTTCCAAGGATTAAGCGTCTTTTAATTTCATGGCTGCAATCACCATCTGCAGTGATTTTGGAGCCCCCCCAAATAAAGTCTGACACTGTTTCCACTGTTTCCCCATCTATTTGCCATGAAGTGATGGGACCAGATTCCATGATCTTCATGATATGGGGAGGGTGGTGGGAGGGGGCCTCAGGGTTGGGAATTCATGTACACCTGTGGCAGATTCGTGTCAATGTAGGGCAAAACCAATACAGTATTGTAAAGTACAAAAATAAAATAAAAATGTTTAAAAATTTTAAAAAAAGTAGAGGATGTAAAAAATCAGTTCACTAAATTTAGTGCTGTCTTACATAAAATTCATGGATGTATGGATAGCTTGTAGAAACCATAAAGAGCAAGGGGAATTAATTTTAAAAGTTTAATATAGTGTTTCAGTTCAGCTGCTCAGTCGTGTCCGACTCTTTGCAACCCCATGAACTGTAGCATACCTGACTTCCCTGTCCATCCCCAACTCCTGGAGCCTACTCAAACTCATGTCCATCGAGTCGGTGATGCCATCCAACCATCTCATCCTCTGTCATCCCCTTCTCCCACCTTCAATCTTTCCCAGCATCAGGATATTTTCCAGTGAGTCAGTTCTTTACATCAGGTGGCCAAAGTACTGGCGTTTCAACTTCAACATCAGTCCTTTCAATGAATATTCAGAACTGATTTTCTTTAGGATGGACAGGTTGGATCTCCTTGCAGTCCAAGGGACTCTCAAGAGTCTTCTCCAACACCACAATTCAAAAGCATCAATTCTTCAGTGCTCAGCTTTCTTTATAGCCCAACTCTCACATCCATACATTGACTACTGGACAAACCATAGCTTTTACTACACGGACCTTTGTTGGCAAAGTAATGTCTCTGCTTTTGAATATGCTGTATAGATTGGTCATAGCTTTTGTTCCAAGGAGCAAGTGTCTTTTAGTTTCATGGCTACAGTCACCATCTGCAGTGATTTTGGAGCCCCCCAAAATAAAGTCTGTCACTGTTTCCATTGTTTCCCCACCTATATGCCATGAAGTCATGGGACCGGATGCCATGATCTAAGTTTTCTGAATGTTGAGTGTTAAGTCATCTCTTTCACTTTCATCAATAGGCTCTTTCATTCTTCTTCACTTTCTGCCATAAGGGTGGTGTCATCTGCATATCTGAGGTTATTGATATTTCTCAATAACTCTTTGCTGACCCAGGGATTGAACCCAAGTCTCCTGCATTGCAGGCAGATTACTTACCATCTGAGCCATAGGGAAATCCCTAGGAAAAACATACTGCTATGTATAAAATTGATAAGCTACATTATACATTATAATGTGCAGTACATAGGAATATAGTCACTGTTTTGTAATAACTTTATTTTTTTTGTAATAACTTTAAATGGAATAAAATCCATAAATATGTTGAGTCACTATGCTATATGCCTGGCAATCTTGATCCCAGCTTGTGCTTCATCCACAATATATATATATATAGTGTTTAATATATATACAGTGTTTAATTCCTGAGAAACGGATGGAATTCTGTCTGGAGAGTGCAAATGGTTTGCCTGCATCTGAAATTTATGTTTTGGCCTTGGTGGGTTTGTGGGTACCAACCTGGTACTGACATAAAATGATTATGCTCTTTAAGTAAAGTTTCAGATATTTACCAAAAGATTTTTTTTTTAATATAGTGTTTTTGGAAAGCTTCAATTTTTCCATACTTAGTTTCTTGTTCTCATTTTCATTTCTAAATCAACTGTATTTTAAAGTCTGTGTGTGTGTATAAAAACCTTCATGTCCTATAATCTCCAATTTTTAAAAATATGAACAAAAATAAAATTAAGCACAAATTAAGAAGACAGAAATCAATCCAATATATTGCTAAGAAATGTTGAATAGATTAACTTTCAGTTAGAAAGACAGTTATGGATTGGATTTAAAGGATATTCAGCTCTATGCTGTTTGTGTGTCATTAAGTATACACAAAGATTGAAAGGTGAAAGAATGGGAAATGCTGTAAAACACTGATAGTAATAAAAGGGAATTGCTGTTGCTTTAAAAAATAGAATTTGAGGAAAAAAAAAAAAGTATTTTGTTTTCACTGTCATTAATATCTATCTTCCTGTTTATCCTCTAGACCTGATCCAAACACACTTCCGGCCCTCACACCCCAAATCAGCTTTAGCTAGTGCCTCTAGAGATCTTTGTGTTTAAGATGGGTCAAGTCAATCATCATCTTCCCTGACAGTAATGGATCAATCATTCTTTGTCTTGAAACATTCTTCTTCCTAGACACTGTTTGCTTAGTTCTCATTCAACTTCAAGGAGTCTTTGCTGCTTCTTTCCCATTTCCCCAGGCTTTGGATGCATTAGCACTTAATTTTCTTCTTTCTGATTTCTTCTTTCTGATTCTCAGTAACTCTGCAGGTAATAGTATTTAGTTTCATGTTTTTAAATGGCATCCTTATACTAATGAGTATCAAATTTATATGTATAGATTCCATCCTGTATTCTGAATAAATAACTGTGTATCAGCAGTTTCACTTGGATATTTTATAAACATGTCAAACTTCATATGGTGAAAATTGAAAGTCTGAATTCCCACCCCTTTCCAAGGAATTCTCCCAGACTTCCACATCTCTATGATATGTTAACTGTATCTTTCTAGTTGTACAGGGAAAAAAAAAATCTTGATGTTATTTTTGATCTCTTTCTTTTTCCACCTCTTATTTCTTATTCCTTGGCAGATTATTTCCAATATCCTTTAAAATATATCCAGAACCTAACCACTTCTCATCTTCACTACTTCTATCACTCTCACAAAAGCTACCATCATTTTACATTGGTTAATTATAATAACTCCTAATCTGTCTCCTTCCTTTCATTCCACTTTAGAGGGGTCCAGAATTGTCTTTTTTATTTCTTTTTTTAAAGGATAAGATATCATTTATACTCAGTAAATTTCACTTTTTGCATATACAGATTTGAGAATTTTAACAAATGCATAGTCTTGCAATTACCACCTACTCAAATTACACCACAGTTCTATTACTCTGCTCAAATTCTCCTATGTCTCTTTGTAGCCAACCCTATGTCTAGCCTTTGGCAGCCTGTTTTCTGTTTTCTACTCCTATAATTTTGCCTTTACCAGAATATCATATAAATGGAATTGTATAGAGAGTAACCCTTTGTGTCTGGCTTCTTTTGTTTACTGTAATGCATTTGAGATTCACCATATTTTATGTGTCCTTTTTAATTGGTAAGTAATATTTCATCACATGGATATAAGCAATTTACCATTAGTTGAAGAATGTGTGGGTTGTTTTTAATTTTTGGTGATTGTGACTAAAGATACTATAAATATTTGCTTAATAGGTTTTGATAAAACAATAAGTTTTCATGTCAGTTAGGTAAGTACTTGGAGTGGGATTGCTGGGTCTTGTGGTAAGAGTTTTTAGCTTTATAAGAAAATAATTGTTTTCCAAAGTGGCTATGTCATTTTGCATCCCCACCAGTAATGTATGAGGGTTCCCATTGCTCCATGTCTTCAGCAGCACTTGGTATTGCAAAGTTTTAAAATATTTTTGCCTTTTATTAGGTATGTAGTAGTGTCTCATTATGACTAATGGTGCTGAGCTTTTTTTTTTTTTTTTTTTNGCTATGTCATTTTGCATCCCCACCAGTAATGTATGAGGGTTCCCATTGCTCCATGTCTTCAGCAGCACTTGGTATTGCAAAGTTTTAAAATATTTTTGCCTTTTATTAGGTATGTAGTAGTGTCTCATTATGACTAATGGTGCTGAGTTTTTTTTTTTTTTTTTTTTTGGCTATTGGTATATCTTTGGTGAAGTGATTGCTCAAGTGTTTTGAGATTTGTTTTTTTCTTTTAATTGTTTCCTTGCTGAGCTTTCAGAGTTCTTTATTCTAATCCAAGTCTATTACCTATGTAATTTGCACATATCTTCCCCCAATCTAAAGATTATCTTTTCATTTCTTAAGAATGCCTATTGGGAGTTCCTTGGTGGTCTAGTGGTTAGGATCCAGGACTTTCTCTGTTGTGGCCTGGTTTAATCTCTGGTTGGAGAACTGTGATCCTGTAAAAACTGAGTGATGTGGCCAAAAAAAGAGCGCCTTTTGAAGAGCGGAACTTTTTTTTTGGTTGTATTGGATCTTTGTTGCAGTGCAAGGTGGTTTTTCTGGTCACAGTGCACAGGCTCTATAGTTTCAGTGCATTGATTTAGTTGCTCTGTGGCATGTGGGGTCTTAATTCCTTGACCAGGGATTGAACCCACGTCCCCTACAGGAAGACAAATTCTTAACAGGACCACCAGGGAAGTCCTTATAACTGTAATCTTAAAAATCAATATGTGCCATCCACCTTTTTTCTCTTTTTATTTCCAAAATATTTTGACTATTCTAGGTTCCTTGCATTTTCACATAAATTATAAAAGTAGCTTATCTATTAAGCTATTTTTATATTAAAAAAGTAGCTTATCTATGTCTATAAAAACTCCAAATAGTATTTTGATTGGAATTGCATTGAATCTACAGTTTAGGAAGAATTATAAAATTTTAACAGTATTGAATCTTCCAGTCTATGAATATGATATACTTCTCCTTTTAAGTATTTATTTGTTCTTCATTGTTTTATAGTTTTTGTTGTATTTTGTACACATTTTGTTGCCTGTGTCCCTAAGTATATTATGATTTTGGTATCGCTATAAATGGTGCTTTAAAATTTTTATTATCCATTGTTTATTGCTATTACATAGAAATAGGATAGATTTTTTTTTTCATATTATTCTTTGTGATGTTAATTTTAAGTGTCAGCTTAACTGAATCAGAGGATACCCAGATGTCTGGTTAGACATTGCTTCTGCGTGTCTCTGTGATGCTTTTTCTACATGAAATAAGTATCTGAATTGTTGGGCATGGTAGATTGCCATCCTCAGTATCTGTGGACATCATCAAACCCATTGCAGGTCTTAACAAAAATGTGGAGGAAGGAGGAATTTGCTCCAAAAAAGGAGCTGTCTCATTGAGCTGCTGCTGCTGCTAGGTCGCTTCAGTTGTGTCTGACTCTGTGCGACCCCATAGATGAACGTCTCATCTCATCTGGGACTGGTATTTATATCATTGACTTCCCTAGGTCTCAGGCCTTTGGACTCAGAGCTGAATTACACCACTGGCTTTTCTAAGTTTCCAGCTTATAGATGACAGATTGTGGGATTTCTCATCCTCCATAATCATATAAGCCAATTCCTCATATTAAATCTTCTTTTCTATCCTATTGGTTCCTTTACTCTGGAGAATCCTGACTAATACAATTTTGTATCCTGTGATATTGATAAAATTACCAGTAATAGTTCTAGTAGCTTTTTCTGTAGATTCTTTGATATATTTTACATTGATCGATTTCTGCATAGTCATGTTGTCTGTGAATAGCTGCAGTTCATTTCTTATTTTTATATATTTTCATTTATTGTCTTATTACATTGACTGGGAACTCCAACATGATGTTGAATAGAAGTTATAAGACATCCTTGCATTGTTTCTGATTTTAGGAGGAAAGCATTCAGTCTTTCACCATTAAGTATGATGTTAGTTGTAGATTTTATTTCTAGTGTACTGAGAGTTTTTAAAAAAATTTTATTTGAGGCTAATTACTTTACAATATTGTGGTGGTTTTTACCATACATTGACATGAATCAGCTATGGGTGTACATGTGTCCCCAATCCTGAACCCCCTCCCACCTCTTCCCCATCCCATCCCTCTGGGTTGTCCCAGTGCACTGGCTTTGAGTGCCCTGTTTCAGGCATCGAACTTGGACTGGTGATCTGTTTCACATATGGTGACATACATGTTTCAATGCTATTCTCCTGAGAGTTTTTAATCATGAATGGATGCTGATTTTGGGTGGTGAGGGGGTATTTTTTCTGGGTCTTTTGAAATGATTATATGTTTTGTCTTAATTAGCTTATTTATATTGTGAATTGCATTGAATTATTTTCAAATAATGAGGCCAGGATAAACCTTATTTGACTGTGACATATTACCCTTTTTATACACTGTTGGATTCCATTTGCTTTTTTTTTTTTTTAGAGGAATGAAGAATATTGGTTTTTCTTGGATTATCTTTGCTTGATTTTGGTATCAGGGAATACTGCCTCATAAATGAGTTAGTAAACATTCCCTCCTCTTCTGTATTTTGGAGGAGTTTATATACAATTGTTATTGTTGATTCCTTATAGGAGTGGTAGAATTTGCCAGTGAAGTCATCTGGCTCTGAAATTGTTGGAATGTTTTTAACTACTAATTAATTTTTTAAAGAGACATAGGCCTATTTAGGTAATCTAGGTTTTCTTGACTGAACTTTTGTAGTTTATATATTAAAGAATTTGTTTTGGGGGGTGTTTTTAGTAATATTCCTTTTTTATTCTTTCAATGTTTATAGTGTCTTTAGAGATATAGGCATACTTCAGAGATATTATGGATTTGGTTCCAGACCACCATAATAAAGTAAATACCACAATGAAGCAAGTCAAAAGAATTTTTGGTTTTACAGTCTGTATACAGTGTGTGTACACTATACTGTGGTCTATTAAGTGTGCAATAGCATTATGTCTAAAATAAAAATGAGCATATCTTAGTTTAAAAGTATGTTATTGCTTAAAAAAATGATAACCACCATCAGAATCTTCAGTAAGTTATAATAATCCTTTTCCTGGTGGAGGGCCTCACCTCAGTGTTGATGGCTGTTGACTGATCAGGGTTGTGGTTGCTGAAAGTTGGGGTGGCTGTGGCAGTTTCTTAAAATAAGAGAACTATCAAGTCCACTGAATTGGTTGACTTTTCCTGTCATGAACAAATTTCTCTGTGACATTTAATGCTGTTTGATAGCATTTTACCCACAGTAGATCTTCTTTCAAAATTGGAGTCAGTCCTCTCAAATCCTGCCTCTGCTGTATCAACTAAGTTTATACAGTATTCTAAATTCTTTGTTGTCATTTCAACATTCTTCACAGGATCTTCATTAGGAATAAGTAGATCTCATCTTAAGAAACCACTTTCTTATGAGATTACAGTGATTTAGTCACATCTCCAGTCTCCACTTCTAATTCCAGTTCTCTTCCTGTTCCTGCTGGTTGGGACTACACTTTGAAAATTAGTACTTTAGCCTAATCCTTGAAATATCAGTCTTCTCTGATAAACTTTTAGCAGAAACTATATGGTAGACGATCACAATTGATGATCCCAAAGGTAGATGGCCTGGTCTTCTGTGTTTTAAAGCTTTTTTGAGGTATAATTTACACAAAATTAACTCACTTTAAAGTGTATAGTGTGATTAATGTCAGTAAATTTGTATATTTGTACACCAGTGCCATAATTTAGTTGTTTTGTTTTTGTTTTTAAAAATTTATTTGACTGTGCTGGGTTGTAGTTGCAGTATGTGGGATCTAGTTCCCTGACCAGGTATCAAACCCAGGCCCCGTGCATTAGGAATGTGGAGTCTTAGCCACTGGGTCACCAGGGAAGTCCCCCATAATTATTTTTAAATTGCATCATGCTAAAAGTTACTTCACAATCATTTGCAGTCAGTGTCAGCACTCAGTTTCAGTCTGATGTAATCAATGATCTGCTTTCTGTCTTTATGTTTTTGCATTTCCTAGAAATTTTATATAAATGGGATATATGATTTGTAGTCAATGTGTCTGGCTTCTTTCAATTAAAATAATATTTTTGACATTAATCCATGTTGTTGCTTATGTTAGTACTTCTCTCCTTTTTGTAAGGTGTAGTGTTCTGTAGTATGGACATATTTCATTTTGTTTATCCATTTGGAAATAGGTGTATATTTGGTTTTTTTTTTCCACTTTTGGCTATTATGAAAAATGCCATTTTGAACATTCACATATAAGAGATGGACCATGATTTTAATTAAAAAGTTATAATATCTAAATGATATTTGTATGTCATCTTTGTATTTTATAAAAAAATACTTTTTAATATATTATTTCCTAACTAGTTATATTTCTAGTAATATAATTTTTATACTGAATATATTTTATGTACTTGCAATTTTCTTAACTATTTGTCAAAATATTATAAATTGGTAAATGATAAACTATACAAATTTTGTAAAATGTTTCTTTTGATATAACAAAAAGTACTCTATAGATCTTAATTTTCATAAAATTGGTATATCTGCTCTTGGTGATGGGTCAAATTCAGACCAAATTCAACCTGGAAGAAAGTAAATGTAAAAGTGAAATAAAACTTTAACTTTTTAAATATGAAAATGTTCAGATAAAAATAAAAGCAGAGAGAACTGTTGATGAACTCCCATGTACTTATCTTGGGGTTCCCCTTGTGGCTCAGCTGTGAAAAATCAGCTTGCAATGCAGGAGACACAGGAGACTCAGGTTCAATCTCCTGGATCGGGAAGATCCCTGGAGAAGGAAATGGCAACCTACTTCAGTATTCTTGCCTGGAGAATCCCATGGACAGAGGAGCCTGGAGGGCTATAGTCCATAATATATGGACTCTCTCTTTGAGAGAGTTGGATAGGACTGAAGCACCTGAGCATGTTTACTGATGTTATCACTGAGTTTAGATGTTATCAGCCTGATCTATTCATCATAAAGTTTCCCTTAATTTTTTTTTTCCCCCGAGGCTTTTGTTGCTAGAGCAGTCTTAGGCTGATGGCAAAATTTAGAGCAGGGTACAGAGATTTCACATTTACACCCTGACCCTAGCTTACTAGCTATTACCCATCTGGTGAAAGAGGTTACCTCCTCAGAGCAACAGCCCACATCAGAGTGGTACATTTGTTACTATTGATGAGCCTACATTCACACATCATAATCAGCAGAATTCCATAGTTACATTAGCATTTACTTTTCTTTTTTTAGTTTCTGTTTTTCTTATTCTTTAAAAAAAAGTTTTAATTTATTTTTGGCTGTTCTGGCTCTTTGTTGCTGTGTGTGAGCTTTCTGTATTTGCAGTGAGTGGGGCCTACTCTAGTTGTTGTGTGAGGGCTTCTTATTACGGTGGCTTCTCTTGTTGCAGAGCATGGGCCCTAGGCCTATGGGTTTCAGTAGTTGCAGCGTGTGGGCTCAGTAGTTGTAGCTCCTGGGCTTAGCTGCTCTGTGACATGTGGAATCTTCCCAGACCAGATATCAAACCCGTGTCCCCTGCATTGGTATGAGGATTCTTAACCACTGGACCACCAGGGAAGTCCCAGCATTTACTCTTGGTGTTGAATATTTCTGTTGATTTGGATAAATGTATAATGAGATGTAGTCATCATTATAGTGTCATATATAGCATTTTCACAGCCCTAAAAATTTGCTCTGTGTTCTACCTATTCATCTCTGCCACCAGCCCCTAGAAACAACTGGTCTTTTTTATCATCTCCGTAGTTTTCCTTCTCCAGAAGGTCAAATAGTTGGAATTTTGGAGTGTGTAGCCTTTTCAGATTGAATCCCCTCACTTAGTAATATGCATTTAAGGTTCCTTTGTGTCTTTTCATAGTTTGATAGCCCATTTCACTGAATAATTATCCATTGTCTGGGTATATGACAGTTTGTTTATCCATTTATCTACTGAAGGATATCTGGTTGCTTCCAAGTTTGGGCAGTTATAAATACTACTACTGTAAATAACCATGTGCAGATTTTTGTGTGGACGTAAGTTTTCAGCTCCTTTGGGTAAGTACCAAGGAGGGTGACTACTTGATGGTATGTAAGAGTATGTTTAGTTTTATAAGAAATTTCCAAACTGTCTTCCAAAGTGGCTATACTATTTTTCATTTCTACAATACCACTGTGAATGAGAGTTCCTGTTACTTCATATTCTCATCAGCATTTGTTAGTGTTGTCGGTGTTCTGGATTTTGGCCAGTCTAATGGATGTGTTGCAGAATCTCATTGTTGTCTTACTTTTCAGTTCCCTGATGATATCTGATGTGGACTATCTCCATGTGCTTTTTGCCATCTATATTTCTTCTTTGGTAAGGTGTCTGTTAGGTCTTTGGTCCATTTTCTAATCAGGTTTTTGTTGTTATTGTTGTTGAATTTTGACAGTCCTTTGTGTATCTTGGATAATAGTCCTTTATAATATGTGTGTTTTACAAATACTGTTTGACATTCTGTGGCTTGTCTTTTTATTCTCTTCAAAGTGTTGTTCTCAAAGCCGAACTTTTTCCTTTTACAGAAGTTAGTATAGCAATTATTTCTTTCATGTGTCGTTAAATCTCTCAGCATTTTACCAAATGATTTTAGCAGATATTGATGAATATTTTCCTGATCCTCTCTATGCAATATGGTCATCTTCTAATTTGTTATTCCTTTTATGTTTCTTAACCTAGAATTCTGTAAGGAAGAATTTTTTCTTTTAATTAACTCTTTATTTACTCTGGAATTCAATTTACCGAAAAGGCAGGTTAAATTCTTTTTTCTTTCATTGTATTCTATTGATCATTTTCAGAATAATGAGCTGGTGTCATAGCAGCCTAGAAATTTGATTAAGTTTTACAGTAACCATTATGAACTCATGGGGTCTGTTTATTTGATGTTCTTAGGCCAATTCAGTCATTGTTTTGACTGGCAGTGTCTCCTAAAGTTTGCTGCTATGTCTTCATGAACCATGCTAATATTTTCATTTTTAACTTCATTGCTTTCTGGCTCAAGATTTCCTAGGCTTTTATAATACTTTGTGCTTCCGACTTTTTTTTTTTTAAGGAGACTGATCAGTGGGAAGTGGAATTTAGAAGCGATAATCTAGATGCTAGGAAGCTTACTATTTCTGGGTTGTTACTGCTCCTAGATCTTTGAATATTTCTTTCACAAGGGCACTGGACTTACCATATTTTTCAGTGTACGCTCCTACTTTTAACCCCTGAGATTGTGTATCATCTTACCATACAGAAAAATACCATTAACACAATTCAGTTAAGTTTTTCAGTCATTGGATGGGGATATACTTTTTCCTAGGCACAATTGTAGATCCCGGTGTACATATATAGATTGTGGCCCTTGCTTTCAGAGAAGCACTGAGATTTACTGCTAGCATTTAATGGAAGATATATAAGAAAATAAATTTCAATTTAACAAATCTAAAAATAAATGGATAAAAATGCAAAGGTGGCACAAAAAATAATTGGTTAATGATTAATTCTGTTGGCAGAAGATGTTTGAAGAATGCTACACATTCCCAGAGAAAGTACTCAGCATTTGTGCTGGATTTTAAAGGAATGATATGAGTCTAATTGGGTGTAAAAAGATGAGGGAAGGGACTTTTAGATACAGGAAAAAGCATATGAAAAGATATGATGCAAGAAAACAAGAGCAACAGAAAATAGGAATAACAAGTAGGTTGCTATTTGGGGCACCAAGATTGAAATGGAGAATGACAATAGAAGCAAAACTGAAGCAAAATAGGAGAGTATTATATGCCATGATAAAGAGCCTATGCCTCTCCTAGAGGCAATGGGGAAAACCTGAAAATTTTTAAGTAGAAATATGCAATGACCTAATTTGCTTCTCAGAATAATTATTCTGGCAACAGTAAAGATAATAGGCTAGGAAGGAAAATACCAAGATAGTGAGACTAGGTAACAGAGTGGGTTAGTTCCCTTTTGAGTTTACAAACTTGTATCTAAATAGTACTTGGAATATATTAGGTTCTCAGTAATATTTGTTGAGTGAACAAAAGTTTATTGTATGAATCAAAAGAAGTTGATAAGTCTGAAGAAAAACCACATAGAAATAGAGCTTGCAGTTTTGACACTTTAACCTGATTTGTTTGCTTGCTTACTTAGTGTTTTACCTTAAGATTTTCACAAACTAATTAATAAAAACAACCCAACAGAAAAATGATCAAAAGGATATGAATGGCAAGCTCACACAAAGGAAATCTGAGTGCTGACTATATAAAAATATGCTCAACTTCACTAGTAGCCAAAGAAATACAAATACCTTTTAAATCCCCTGAGATGGAAAAATATTTAAAAGTCTAAGCAAAACCTAGCCTTGACCAGGATAACTGCTAGTCAAAGTATGAATTGGTGAAACCACTATAGAAAGCAGGTTGGCAAACAGTATTTAGTAAACCAGAAGATGCATATTGCACTTGACTCAGTATTTCCATTTCAGATATAAACCCTAGAGAAATACTCATACTTGTACAAAGAGATATGTTCAGCAATGTTCACTGTAGCACTATTGATTATACCAAAAATGTAAAAACACTGTCTTCAGGAGAATGAATAAATTTTAATATTTTGTATACAACATGATATTCTGGAGTGTAAATGAATAAACCAAAACTGTATGAATAGAACTTGAATAATGGTCACAAACAAAACATTGACTGAAAAAGCCTGCAAAATGATATTATACTGTGATGCCATTTATATCAAGTTAATTATGCAAAATAATATTACTACATATATAGAGTAATAGATAAAAAATATCAAATATAAGAGCCTGGTNTATTTATTTTGGCATATGGGTTCAGACTAGGTTTTTCTAGAAAGTTTTGCCAGTGTTTGTTTTTTAAATAAATAATTTATCCATTCTCCTTAGAGGTATCTTTTTTTTTTTTTTAAATACCAGTTTCTGATGTAGAATTAAGTCTGTTTCTGGTACTTGAATTCTGTAGATATACACTTAAAAAAATGTTTGTCAGGGCAGTTCCCCAGTGATTGCTATTAATTTTCAAAATTTCTTAACTGATATAATATCATATGTAATATATAGTATAATAACATCTATTCTTCAAAATGAACATGAGTTTCTTTTTGTTAAGCATTTGAACACTCACCCCTTTGGTTATTTGTGCATTGCAGTACCTTTATACAGTATTTGGAATGTATGTATAAATAGAAATTTTTGTGCTTCTATGATTACTTTAAATACCAGGTAGTTTATTCTTTAAAGCATCTATTCATGCTTATATCTTACCCTTTCTCCTTATCTCATTGTTTGTTTGAGTCCCTTTCTCTGTCTTTGCTTTCAAATCCTTTATTACTCTTGCATAGTTGGTTGCTTTGTAACCCTTGCAGCCAATCAGATGCCTAGTGGTAGATAGCACATGTAAGGCAGATTTTGCTATTAATAAATAACATGAGTGTGTTATTTATTGGAGTTGACCTATGGACTTCATTTAGATTACTCTTCCTGTTTTCATTATGACCGGAGAATTACTTGTTTGCTTTTTCTGAGGATGTTTATGTCATACGTTTTTCTTTCTTCATGTTTTATGGATGTCGTCATATAGTATTTTCAAGTCTATAATACTGGTCTAGATCCTATCATCTGTTTAGTTCTTCAGTGTATTTCATATAGATATCTTCTTTTAATAAGAAAAAACACACAGGAGAAACTGTCTAAAAATTCTTATGATGTATAAAGGCAGAGGATTCAGTGATGTGAAATTATAGTGTATTCTTCAGTATTTTCAGAAAATTGCAAATATTAACCCTGAGAGTAATTTTTTTTTTCTTAACATGTAGTTGGTAGGGAACAGTTTAGTAAATTGATGCTTCTGTCAAAAGTCTAGATGAGTAGGATCCAGGCTCTTTCTGGATGTGCCGTTAAGAACCCTGCAACTTTTACTAACTGTAAAAAAAAGGAATCTATTTTATATTCCATTAAACTGTTACACATCCTAAATAATTTATATCAGGCGTATTCCCATCTGTATCAAATGTAATAAACTAGTCACTGTAAAGATTTAAAAAAATGAATATAATAGTATTCCTTTCTTCTCCTGCATTTTCCCTCTCCCAGTCTTTCTTCCCATTGGAAAGAACTGTACGATCTTGAGTGGTCCCAGCCAGGCCTAGAACTGTGATCAGGATCCACTCAGGACACTTCAGGAAGTCAGGTGACTCAGGGTGCTCCCCTGCTCACTGAATACATATAACTTTGGCCACAGTCAGTCTTCCTGCATCTCAGTTTCCTTCTCTTTCAGTCCAACATAGGCACTTCCAAGGAGTTTTTGAGAGTTCAGAGATATGTGAAAGTGCTTTGTAAACTGTGTGAACTCTGTAAAATGGACCATAAAGAAGGCTGCAGTAAGTGACATGAAGGTTACTCCATTGTCTCGTACCGGTTGTGACCCCATGGACTGTAGCCTGCCAGGCTCCTCTGTCCATGGAACTCTCCAGGCAAGAATACTGGAGTGGGTAGACATTTTCTTCTCCAGGGTATCTTCCCTACCCAGGGATTGAACCCATGACTCCTGCATTGGCAGGTAGATTCTTTACTACTGAGCCACCAAGTAAGCCCATTAGGAGAATAGAAGATAAGAAATAAGGAGGTTATGGTTGAAGACATGGGATGTCAAATCAAATCTTTCAGTGGAATGGAGCCTGCAGTCCTACAGCCTAGGAGTAGCTCTAATGGTGAGTGGCTGATGATCTTAGAGGATGTGTTTTAAAGAGGATAAGGCAAGCCGTGGTTGAGAGCTGAAGTGTAGTCATGCTGGGCAGCAGGGAGAGTCTCGGTAGAGCGCAGTGGAGGCAGAAGCTGCAGCCATGCCAGGGACTAGCCTTGCACGAAGGCTCTAAGAAATGTGGATGTGGTACCTTGTTTTAAATTCAGTCTTCAAGAATGACTTTGAATCTGAGAATTGTTGCCACAAGCAGGGAACTTAGCCACTGCTTCTGTTAGACAGAGTCACAGGTTTGACAGCAAGTTCAGAGAACTGCTGCCCTGCCATAGCCTTTCTGGTATATTTGGCCGTGCAGATCGTAATGCCTGAGCAGTTAGCATCATGTAAGAATGGATAAGAACAACAAGCCTTAAAGTAAGGCACCGGTAGGATTGGGAACTGTCAGGTGTCAGTAATTTGAGAAGCCCTCGAGAAAGTGGCTTCTTTGGTTATACTGGAACTTGGATCTTGGGTGTGAGTTCTAAGGGGTCTAAGATGTCCCCTGCTCTCTTTTGCTAGAAATGGAAACTGACCGGGTGAGTAAAGGAGTACCGTAGTTCCATTTGTGAGTAGTAAGAATAATAGTACCATTTTCTTTTCTTCTTATGCCCCTATTCCTAACTTTACTGACATCCACTGAATATATTTCTTAACCACTTTGGTTATTCTGCCATCCCCCCAGTGATCCTTGGAAGATACAGTAAACTCTTGTATGTGTGTGTGTGCCAAATCGCTTCAGTCGTATCTGACTCTTAGCGGTGACCCTATAGACTACGGCTTGCCAGACTCCTCTGTCTATGGGATTCTGCAGGTAAGGATACTGGAGTAGGTTACCATGTCCTGCTCCAGGGGATCTTCCCGACCCAGGGATTGAACCTGTGTCTCTTACGTCTCCTGCATTGGAAGATGGGTTATTTACTGATGGCACCACCTGGGAAGCCTACAGCAAACTCTTAAGCTGAAGTAAGAAATGGGATCTGTGACATTAAAGGTGTCAATATTAATCGTGGGAGAAATGACTGCTAAAAAACATTGAAGGAGGAGACAAAATATAAACAGTGGGAACTGTATTAAATTACTCCAGTGTTGTGTATTCCTAATAATGATCTTGATTCATCTGTAAAACAAAACCCTAAACTCAACAGCATGTCACTATGCTTTCCATTCGGTTGCCTATAAGGGAAACAGGGAAATAAAATACTCAGAGGAAAGATTTTTCTTACAGATGGCCACAGATGTAATCAGGGATTTAGGATGCATGAAGAGATAAGCCTCAGTTATGTAGAAAATGCACTTACGTGGAACAGTTTATTTCCCACGGACACCAGATAATTGAGTTACACCTAAAATCTTGACCTGTATAAGACACACGTGTACACGTCTAGTTTCAGTGAGCTGAGAGGTGTTAAATGGTTTGAAAACTGTAATTAAATAGCTGAAATTGTGCTGCAAAATCACTATCAGCATCTCCTTATTGTAGTATTTCAGCATTAAGTGCTAAAATTTAATCTGAGTAGCTGTGACTAATCTAGTCTTTATTTGTAACACATTCAAATTAAGAGGTGTGTGTTCTTGTTCATGTACTTTCTCATTAGCACTAATATTGCTAATGGGAGTGACAAATGTACTGTGTTTTTGCCTATCACACCTTTTAGATAGCTAGCTCCTTAGACAAGGCAATTTCCCATGTGATACATTTACGGAGCTTGTATTTAATAGTTTCCTCAAAAGATAATACGTCCATGGGGACTGTTTATTAGTTGATGGGCTCTGGGGAAAAGAGTTTGAATTAATCAGTTTGAACCATAGAGGAAATTATGATGGCAATTAATATAAATGAGAATATTACACACTCATTTGTTCCTATAGATCTTTCAGGCTCTTTTCTCCTCTTATTTGTTATGAGATTCAAGTTTTTTTCCCCCAGACTCTTGACTTTGATGCTTGAGTGGCCCATCTTTATTCCTCTCCTCCAAATCCTCCTGGTTGTTCAAAGGACTCCTTAATGTTCAAAAGAGTAACTGAATAGTTCTTAGTATTTAAAACGATGTGAAGCCATCTTCTTTCGTGAATACTCAGTAAGGGCTAGTATGTTCGGTTTTTGTATTCTCTCCAACCACCTTAGCAAATACTCTGGGGTTGTTGATTGAATTTTTAGTGTGAGATATCCAGAGTGGGATCTCTTCAGGGAACTTTTACTGCTGTCCAGGGTCTGCAGCTCCCATGACACACTCTCCACACACTCTCTCTCACACACACACACACACACTCTTACAATTTATTCCCCTCCCCCCACTCCATACCCATTATGAACAGTGGTTGTCACACAGACGTCCACACGCGCACACACTCCCTCCTCCGCTTCTCTCATTCACACTCGTTACCCCCTCACACACGCTGTGGAGCAGGAGCCAGGCAGTTCTCCCAGCTCCAGCTCTTCTTGGGGGCTCCTTCTGTCTTTTCCTCAGGGCTCAGAGAGCTGAGTTTCCTGCCTGGAGAGCCTTCTCCAGACACTCACTGGGGACACAAGTGTGAGCAGACAGAGGAGGAGCCCTGTCATTCTGGCCTGTAGGCATAGCTTCCTGGTATTCCTGTTTCCGGTCAACAAATTCTCTGGTTTCCTTAGAGACAGAGTTACAAAGAGTGCTTAGGTTACCTAGGGCATTTTCAAGGCTGTACATACAGGTCAACTGTATCATGAATTTAGTAGCAACTTGTCTAGACAGCTTCGGGACCTAAGACATTGATTTCCCAAAACCAAATTCCAAATGACCTTTGGGAACAGCCCATTTCCAAATTGTGTACTGTCTGCATTTCTGACTCAAATTATTTACTCATGTCCTGGAAATAGATGAATCAAGTCTGAGGTGTAGCAGAGAGAGAGAAAGAAAATGTTAGGCTCAAGAAATGAGGATGAATCCTTCTCTTAGTAATTTTACATTCTTGGGTGTGAGCCTAAATATTTCTGCCTGTTAAACAGAGATGATAAATAGACACAGTAACTTATTTCCCAGGACATTTTAGGAGATAATCCACATGCAGGTGTTGGTAACTTGACAGGAAGGAATGTAAATAAAAGGGACAACTATTTAATAGTTGGAAACAGAAAACAGCTATATTTTGCAGATCTCCAAAATACAAATTTTAAATTGTTGAGGAATTTGCTAAGACTTTTTTTTACTTGTGCCACTTTATAACATCACTGTTATATTATTTTTAAGTAATACAGGTTTTTAATGAGTTAATTTTCTTAATAGCAATAGGCAGTAGGTAAAACGTCTTCAGTTCAGTTCAGTCACAGTCGTTTCCGACTATTTTCGACCCCATGAATCCCAGCATGCCAGGCCTCCCTGTCCATCACCAAACCCGGAGTTCACTCAGACTCATGCCCAACGAGTCAGAGATGTCATCCAGCCATCTCATCCTCTGTCGTCCCCTTCTCCTCCTGCCCCCAATCCCTCCCGGCATCAGAGTCTTTTCCAATGAGTCAGCTCTTTGCATGAGGTGGCCAAAGTACTGGAGTTTCAGCTTTAGCATCACTCCTTCCAGAGAAATCCCAGGGCTGATCTCCTTCAGAATGGACTGGTTGGATCTCCTTGCAGTCCAAGGGACTCTCAAGAGTCTTCTCCAGCACCACAGTTCAAAAGCATCGATTCTTCGGCGCTCAGCCTTCTTCACAGTCCAACTCTCACATCCATACATGACCACTGGAAAAACCATAGCCTTGACTAGACGGACCTTAGTTGGCAAAGTAATGTCTCTGCTTTTGAATATGCTATCTAGGTTGGTCATAACGTTTCTTCCAAGGAGTAAGCGTCTTTTAATTTCATGGCTGCAGTCACCATCTGCAGTGATTTTGGAGCCCAGAAAAATAAAGTCTGACACTGTTTCCACTGTTTCCCCATCTATTTGCCATGAAGTGATGGGGCCAGATATCATGATCTTTGTTTTCTGAATATTGAGCTTTAAGCCAACTTTTTCGCTCTCCTCTTTCACTTTCATCAGGAGGCTTTGTAGTTCCTCTTCACTTTCTGCCAGAAGGGTGGTGTCATCTGCATATCTGAGGTTATTGATATTTCTCCCGGCAATTTAAAGACCTGATCTGAGCCACATACCTAATAAGTGGCCAAGCGAAATAATTCAACATGAAATTTTAAAATGATTGTTATTATCCCAAAGCTCATGAGTTTTTGAACTCTGCTTTCTGAGTTCTTAGATGAAAAGAGAGCAGTCTTTATTTGTTATTGGAGGAAATAAAGAATGTTAATAAAGATTTTGACTTAGCGCTAGATGGCACTGTGATCAGTCATGCATTTTATACCAGGAAGGTTATTATTTGTAAGACAGCCAACTGAGGACCCTTGGAAGGAGAATAAATAAAAGCAGCACCCCTCTCATGAAACGAGATTGTCCCTCATGAAGTCTCTTGTTGGAGCTAAGGACTGATCCTCTGGATCAACCTTTCCGAATGAAATCATGGGTGAAATAGCAACCAATTAGCAAAGAGCAGGGTCCTAGCGATGTTTCTGTAATTATCTGAAGCCCTAAGCCTTATTAGAATACCTTTTGTACCACATCTCTAACTATGTGAATGAAATTTCACAAAGCTAAAATTTCTCAAAATTTCTTGAAGCCTAGAAGTTTAGACACCCCCTTAAACCTTCCCAGCTTTCCCCAGGACTGAGGTAATCAGAATCTCAGCACTCCCAGTTCTTTTCACCGCTCAGTCTTTGAGAGGCTCCACACAAAAGAGAAAAGAAATAGAGAGTAAGATAGAAAAACTGTAATGGAAATGGAAAATCAAAGTTTGGGATGAGATGGTGGACACTAGACTTTCTGGGAAAGGGAGGAAGACACAGGTAAAAAGGATAAAATGGAGCATGCATAAGCCCCAGACAAACTGCTTACTCTTCAGTTTTGCTTACTTTAGGAAAATGGAACACTCGATGCCCTGGTAAGGAATCTGAGATATTGTATGTAAAGGACCTACCCATAAAATGCCAAGTGCATACCAGCCTTCTAAAATGACAGCTATCATCATCATTATCACCATCAACATTCTTATGTCTGAGCATCTGCAGGTTGTTACACACTGACGTTCTAGATGACCTCGCCATGCTCTGTCTCCGTTTAGGGCAAGCATTGTGAATTGCCTAAAGTAGTATTTTTTCCCTTTTCTTTTTTTTTTTTTTAAAGGAATTAATGGACAAAAAGGCCAGAAGGGAGAAAAAGGGAGTGGAAGCATGCAAAGTAAGTTTATAATTTCTCGGTTTGTTTCCTCTGTGCCTCTTTAGTAAACAAGCTTGTGATGGCAGTGGGCTACTCTGGCGGTAGAGAATTTCAGTGTTGATCCATAGATGCTCTGAAAGTCAGCCCCAGTTTTCTACAACTAAACTGTGCTAATCGGAATAAAGCAAATAGATTAAATTACACCACTCTAAATCTCATTACCCATTTGTATTTAGTTTTTGTGATGGGCGTAATTTTCTAAAAATTTCACACAGAAAATTGCTCAATTTTCAAGCCAATTTCAATCTGCTGAAGGAAAATCAAGCTTATGAATAGAAACAACTACAGCCTCCTTACCTGCTAACCGAAATAACTGAAATGTTACATATAGGAATTTGCACAATCTAAGAACCCTGACAGACTAATTCTGTGACAGCTGGGATTTTTTGTGTTTTGTTTTGATAAAAACTTGACAAGTAATATTCAATATCCCAGACCTTCAAAACTGCAATAGCATAGATTTCACAACAAGACTCTCTGTGAATGGAATGGTGATTTTATATTTTAGTGTAGAGAATCTGTAAATTGGACCTTGAAAACTAAATATTAGATGACTTATCTTTATAAGTCAACACCTGTATGTCTAGTCTGAACCTACCAGATATAATGACAAAGTTTTGAAAGGAAATGAGGAATTCACATTTGACTTCTCAGAAACCAGTGTGTTCCTCCTCTGCATTTGCACTAGGCACTGCATGTAGTGTGTATATGTGTGTGTGCTGTGAGAATAGGTGATACACACAGAGATGATCATAATCTTTACCCATCAGGAATCTGACTGAGACAGATTTTGGCAAATCCTTTCATGGGACCATAAAAATCTAGCAGTTCTCTATTGTAATTATTGTTTTAAAAATGCAGTATTTTCTGTCTTATTAAAAATAATTATTTTAACCTAATCGTGTGTGTGGATGACACATTTAGGCAACTTAGGGTCACCATTGTGAATGCTAGCCATTTAAGTTTGGTATAACCACATGATGCTTTCTACAGACGTTTCCGTAATTGCTTCATTGTTGAACTGTGGGTGCCCTTAAATTGAACAATACTCAGAGTATTGTTTATCCTCCAAGTGCTTTAGTGTGAGTATTAGTGTCGTTGTTATTGTGTTGAGGGCTTCTCAGGTGGCTCAGTGTTAAAGAATCTGCCTGCCAATGCAGGAGATTCAGATGTGGGTTTGATCCCTGAATCAGGAAGATTCCCTGGAGAAGGCAATGGCAACCCACTCCAGTATTCTTGCCAAGATAATCCCATGGACAGAGGAGCCTGACAGGCTACAGTCCATGGATAGGAAGAAGTCTCCTTTGTGTCCACTTTTTTTTGATATGATCCCTTTGATCAGCTGTTTACTTTTTATTCCATCTCTTCCCCTTTCCCCTGTCACCCACTTATTTTCACTGAGCTCCTGTGTAATTCTTCTCTATCTGCATGTTTATCTCAAAATTTATCTCTTCCTTTGGTGGTGGTTTAGTCACTAAGTCCTGTCTGACTCTTGTGACCCCAAGGACTGTAGCCTGCCAGGCTGCTCTGTTCAAGGGACTCTCCATCTTTGGTTCTTTATCTCCTTCTTGTCTTTTCTTAAGACATTCTCTGAGTTTCTTAATCTTGACTCTGGCCAAGCTTGGCAAATAAGGGAAACCTTTATTTTGCAGCCTGTTTAACCAAACATCCAGCCTTTCTTTTGTTACCTGAGGCTTTCAAATGCTTTGAACATTTTTTGTTTTCAGATGTGTTCAGAAATGTTTTCAGTTACAGGTATTTTCATGGCTGTTTTGAAGTTTATGTGCTTCCTTTCTTTGAAGAAGTGTTAAGAGAAATTTCCATGTATAAATGTGTGTACACAGCCTCCAGATTCCTCTCCATGTGTCCTCCCATGGAGAGTATATAATTCCATAATGTTTCAAAAACACAGAAAGAATCATATCCAGAAACATCTACACAGTGTAGTCTGTCTTCTTATTTAAGTTAGCATACCAATCATCTGCCATGGCAATACTTATGGTACTTTTTTTCTCTCTCAGTGGCTACACACTATTCCATTAATATAATATGCTACCCTAATTAATATAATATGCTACCCTAATTAGCATAATGTATCATTCAATTCCCTAATGATGAACACTTGATGATTTTTGTTTGCTTTAGCTTGGCTTTAAGAAACAATGCTACTTTCAGCACTCTTACATGATCTTTTGGGAATGTTTTTTAGTAGAGAATTTGCTAGAAGTAGAATCAATAATTCAAAGGTGACATGCATTTTACAATTTGGTGGATTCTTACAAATGGCTCCTAAAAGGTTGCACCAGTTTATTCTGTATGAAAGTGCCTTATTCTCCACATCTTCCATTAATGCTGATATATGAAAGTTGATGTTGAATTATTTTACTATAATTTTTAAAAATGTTTTTCAAATGGGATTTAAAGATAATGAAAATAATCATTGACTTCCTATTTTGTTTTGGGTGGGGGTTCAGCTTTTTTTAAATTAAGTTTTATTTGATATAGTTGATTTGGTTTCCCAGGTGGCACTAATAGTAAAGAACCCACCTGCCAATATCGGACACATAAGAGACTTGGGTTCAATCCCTAGATCGGGAAGATCCCCTGGAGTAGGGCATGGCAACCCACTCCGGTATTCTTGCCTGGAGAATCCCATGGACAGAGGAGCCTAGAGGGCTACGGTCTATAGGGTCGCACAGATGGACACAACTGAAGCGGCTTAGCGCACACATGCATAGTCAATTTATAGTGTTGTGTTAGTTTTTGCTGTACAGCAGAGTGAATCAGTTATACATATACATATATCCACTCTTTTTTAGATTCTACTCCTTTATAGATCATCACAGCATATTAAGTAGAATTCCTTGTGCTATACAGTAGGTCCTTGTTAGTTATCTATTTTACATATAGTGGAGTATATATGAAAATCCCAGTCTCCCAAGTTATCCCTCCCCCCTTCCTCCTTGGTAACTGTTTTTTTTTTTTTTTTATATATTTTTTTTCTTTTCTGTATCCGTGACTCTGTTTCCATTTTGCATATAGGTTCATTTGTGCCATTCTTTTAGATTCCACATATAATCAGTATCTTATGATATTTGTCTTTCTGTGTCTGACTCACTTCATTTAGTATGACAGTTTCTAGGTCCAACCACGTTGCTGCAAACAGCATTACTTTATTCTCCTTTATGGCTGAGTAATTTTCCACACCACCTCCTCTTTATCCACTCCTCTGTTGATGGGCATTTAGGTTGTTTCCATGTCCTGGCTATTGTAGATAGTACTGCAGTGAGCAGTGTGGTACATGTGTCTTTTCCAGTTATGACTTTCTCTGGATATATGCCCAGGAGTGGGAATGCTGAATCATATGGTAGTTCCATTGTCAGCTTTTTAAGGAACCTCCGTATTGTGCTTAGTAGTGGCTATACCAATTTAGATTCTCACCAGCAATGTGGGAGGGTTCTCTTTTCTTCACACCCTTGCAAGCACTTATCATTTATAGATTTTTAAATGATGGCCATTCTGACCTGTGTGAGGTGATACCTCATTATAGTTTTGATTTGCATTACTCTGGTAATTAGTGATGTTGAGCATCTTTTTATGTGCCTCTTGGCCATGTGTGTATCTTCTTTGAAGAAATGTTTATTTAGATTTTCTGCCCATTTATTGATTGGGCTGTTTGTTTCCTTGGTATTGAGCCCCATGAGCTGTTTGTATATTTTGGAAATAAATCCCTTGCTGGTCACTTTGCAAATATTTTCTCCCATTATGTGGGTTATCTTTTCATTTTGTTTATGATTTTCTTTGCTATGCAAAAGCTTCTAAGTTTAATTAGGTCCTATTTGCTTATTTTTGTTTTTATTCTCATTACTCTAGGAGGTAGGTCAAAAAAGATTTTGCTGTGATATTTGCCAGAGAGTGTTCTATGTTTTCCTCTAAAATTTTGATAGTACCTGGTTTTACATTTAGGCCTTTAATCCATTTTGCATTTATTTTTGTGTATGGTGCTGGAGCATGTTCTAATTTCATTCTTATTTCCTCTTTCATATATGTGTCAGGACCAGCGTAACTCCCTGATCGTATTAGGGCAGGCCCCTTTGAAGATCAGGTGGGTTGGGCGGGACACCCCGTGCTACCATCTCATTAAAAGGCCCTTCATCTCTGGACAAGTCATCAGCACAGCTGACTCCAGGATCCCCTTGTGGCTCCTCCAAACGACCTTGGTTCCTACATGGTGTCAGCTTCCGCATGCCTTCCCCTCCTGGTCCTTTGGTGCTGTTGGGGCCTCTGCTCCCCTGCTCATACCTGCCCGCTCTCCAGCACCTCTCCATGACCACTGTCCCTGAGCTGGGATACCTCCATGGATTGACTTGCAGACTGCTCTCTCCTATCCTCTACAGAGCCAGGCCAGGATCACCCTGCCACCCACTCATCTAGTGTTTCCTGAATCCGTTGGCTCCCAGGAGAAATTTCATGATAACAGATTATATGTGAGTTCTCTACCCTCAAACATATCAGTCTCAGCCAGAGACAGCAATGCCATAAATGAATCCACTTGTTTGTTCAGCATATGTTTACCATATACCTTCTGGAGATAGACTTAATAGCTAATAAGAGAGCTGCTGTCTCTGGCCTTCCAGAACTAATTGTCCCTGAAAAACACAGACATGGACACAAGCAGTTATGCATCAGAGCAGGGATAGATGGGAGAAGGAACTGGGCTCCGTGGGTGTTCAGAGTGGATCAAGAGTCTTCAATTCCTTAGAATTTTTAAAAGGTAAATTAACTTTGATTTGCTTAGTTTACCTTCTTGTTTTCTTTTCTCCAGTTTATGTTTTTCAAGTTTTATCATGAAGTCAAGTGGAGCTGGGGCAGTTCCTTCAACATTTTTTAGCCAAAAAAAAAAAAAAAAGTCAAAATTTGTTGCCTTAAATTGCCTGGCTCTTTCAAGCAAGAATATTTTGATCATAAAAAAAAAAATGCTGAAAAAAATGCTGAAACTATTTTATTCTATAAAGCTCTTTTCACCAGCCTGCTGCATTTAATATCCTTGGTAAAACACATGTAAAAACAAAGTTTATAAGTGTGTTAGTTATGTTACTCAATAAAAACTATAAAGAAAAACATTTTTTAAGCAATTTTTTGTGCTTTAAATATCCTGTATAGATCCTGGAGAAAAAGAAATATTTCAGTAGACCTGGAGATATTTTTTGTAGGTAAAAAAGCTGAAAATGAGAAAGGAGAAAAAGTAGGAAAAGACAAACTACAAAAAAAGAAAGCTATGGGATTCCTTCTTCATTTTGAATGTCTCTCTCTCTCTCTATTAATCAACAGATGGAATTTCCTCACCTCTCCTTCCCTTCAAGTTTCAACACATATAGTCCCAGGATTCAGGACATTAAGGTTCTAGGAGAATTCTCAGTAGCGTCCCTATGTGTCTGCCCACTTTCATTCCCTCGCCTGTGAAATGGGCATGGTATCACTCACCTCACAGGGTTGTCATGAGAGTCACATAAGATACTCCATGTATGTAGATGGCTGTGTAAAATCATGAAGTGCTTAACACTCGTAAGCCATAGTTCCCGGTGGGTCTCTCTAACCCGGAGCTATTCTTTCTCACTGGTCTAATGCAGACATTTAAATCCATAATCAGAACATGAGTGTGTGCCAAATGAAAATGCAAGAAGCCAAATAAATGTCATGGACAAAAAGGAGAGATGCTGGAGACTCGGATAAGATTTTACATTAGATAGAGCAACGCAAGTGTGACCAGATCACAAATCAATGAGTTTGTCTGAGCCGAGGAAAAGAGCGTGTTATAAATAAAAGGAGCAACTAAACAGAATGCCCACCAGAGGGCAGAAGCTGTCAACACAGGTCAGAACAAAATGTCAGGCTAATAAAACGAGTTCCAGGCTCTGAGGAAAGAAGTACGAGCCCATGATGCTGCTGATGAGAAAGCTCAGGAAAGGCTGAAACAAATTAGAGTTGTCAGTGGTACTCTGGGTTTGTGCCGGCTGGATGCTAAGGTCTCCAGGAGAAGAGGGGCAGGGAGCAATCAGACCACTCATCCTCAATGCTAATTAAGGAGCCAATTATTGCAGACGTCTGAAGATGAGTCGGATCTCTTTGCCTGTGGTTTCATTGAATGTCCTACCTTGTTCTGTGCTGGGGGCCAGGCGACGGCTGGGAGCCATCTCTCCTTCCAGCAAGACTTGGTCTCCATTGGCCTCAGGATGACCCTGAACCCAGACACCCTGGGACACCATGCTAGGGGATTCAGTTCACAAGCTATCTGGCTCCCCAGACTGCAAAGAACTTCTTACGTGTGTGAGATACTAACCTGAACTTTCCACATTAGGGTAGAAGGACTTTTTCTCTAGACAAAAGTAGATGCTGAATGCCCAGTTCAAATGCACACATGACATCCAATTTAATAACATATACTAAAAAGAAAATAAGTCTGGATCAAGTTCTAATGCTTGTCCTAATAGTGTTCTGTGTTCTCACCCTAACTCCAAAGTGTATGTGTTTCAGGCAAATGGAATTCCTGCTGTACAATTAAATACTTTGTGTGATGCTCTGTCCTAAAGATACCAACTACTAATGTCTGTGTTTTCTACTGTGCTTTTTGCCCATTAAGACTACATACAATGAAACTCATACCACGATATGAAATATCAGTATGTCTTTCATTTGATTACTGCTGAGGACTCAGCACATACTTGAATGAATCCCAGTCTTTCTCAAAGCAATCAGCTGACCAAAGTCAAGGCTTCTTCTCCAACCATAAAATAATTATAATGAGTGTTTGGAGAACATTTGCTCAGCACCAGGGGCTTTAATGCATTATCTCATCTGATCTTCAGAAGAGCCTTTGAGGTAAGTCTTATCATCATTCCCATTTTACAGATTAGAAACTGAAGCTCACCTCTAATAAGTGGTGGAACAGAAACAGAAAACCTGTTGTGTTGATCTGCAAAGTTCCAATTTGTTTCTATGACTCCATCCAGTACTCCCACACTAGTTTTCTATATTTTTATATATAAATACCATGAATATATCATATGGAGGTGTGGAGAGAAGGAGATTTGTAATCAGCAATTTGATTATCTAAGATGGCGATAATCATTTGAAGGCTTAAGGAAGAAAAAGTTCTTAGAACATAGATTCCACTAGGTCAGATTCCAAGAAAGCTTTCTCGTTTAATCTCTGTTTATGTTTCTTCCTTCATATCCTGTTCCAGCCACTGCCTCCAGTCTCTCCCTAAAGAATATTAACTCAGAAACATAGTCTTTCTGGAATGCTCACCAAGCTTCCATTACCTTGCTGAGAGCTACTCATGTGTGCCAGGGGAAGACGCTACCTGTTAATATTCTCTCTTTATTTCAGTAACTGGCTCAATTTGAACACTTTTTTTTTTTTTTTTCAATTATGCTGCTGCTTGGATGTCCCATTTCTTTCGTCATGTTTCTTGTTTAACTGCTCACTGTCCTTTCCTCAGTGGCCCAACCGGGCTTCAGCAGAGCAGTGTCCCTGAGCTGTGATGGCTCCATGTAACTTACATAAACACTGATCATTCTCAACAGTTATGTGGTGTTTTCAGCTTTATATGATTCCACAAATGGTTGCTAAAAACACATAGTGTTCCATTAAGAAGCAATAGATGTATTCCTTAATAGTGTGTATAACTAATATGTCTTGCAAACTGAAATAGAGATTTAGATCAGTAATGAGTCGAGGGCTTAGCACTGGTCCTGTTTAGGGCCTATCCCAGCTGCCTCACAGCTTGACTCTCAGCAGAGATAATGAGAAGGAATACAGTTCCAGCCAGGTCTTTTGCATCAGCAAAGTTTATAATTCACTCAAGTATGTGCTAGAGTTCAGGTAGAGCAGAGAGACCCAACATGCCACTTCCCATGTCTCCACAAGCTTGGAGGCCCAAATGACTTTCCTTCCGTCTTCAGAGAACGGGGTCCTGGCTTCCTGTTCTGCAGTGAACATCATCTTACACTAATACAAGATTGTTTCTTTTGTGAGTGCACAGAGGCCTAACCACTGGACCACCAGGGAATTCCCAGGTCACAATGGATCATTTGCCCCCTTAACCTGGTTCTCTGGCTACTGTGCTCCCAACAATGTGAATCTCAAGGTTAGATTCCTTAGAACAGCCAGCAAGGTTACTTACTTGCACATGAAGTGTCCCAGAAATATCTCCCACTGTGGCTTACCCTACAGGACCCTTCCTGAACACTGGTTACCCTCACCCCCTGCTTCTGCTGTGTTCTCACTCATATCTGGCTTAATCCACTGCAAAGTAAGAACTTTTAAGTTGTAACAGATTTACTCCGTATCGTCTGAGTTTACTGCCATTTATTTTGGTGCAACACATTCTCAATCTCTTGGTTATTGAACTATGGGTGTTTACTATCATCATTGTTAATTTTGCTAAGTCACTAATTTCCAGTGCAACCAAATGTCTACTACCCAGCTATTCCACAGTCCTGAAATCGGGCGGGGTTTGGGGGGGTGGTGGTCAGTCCTTTAATCCTGAAATAAAATTGTAATAAATTGTTTGAGCACCACCCTCATATTCTAAGGCAATTCCAGTGCCTCCTGTCTAAAGCAGTTTAATGAAAATATGAAAAAATTATATTCCCCTTCATCTCCTCTTTCAAATCCCTGTGACAACTGTGATAGTGAGCTTAATAGGATTTCTAGCAATTTCTTTCCACCTGAAACCTTACTTAGATTGTTCCTTTATTAAGAAGTAGGGTCTTTGCAGGTGTAGTTAAGCTCAGATGAGGTCATACTGGATTCTGGTGGGCCCTGAAGCCACTGATGGACATCTTGGTAAGAAGAGAATGCCATAGAGACACAGTGAAGACCACGTGGAGACAGAGACAAGGATTAGAGTGATCTAGTCACAAGGCAAAGGATGCTAAGACTTGCTGGAGCCATGAGAAACTTAAGACAAAGAAGGATTTCTCCCCAGAGGCTTCAAAGAAAACAAGGCTCTGCCACCATCTTGATTTCAGACTTCTGCCCTCCAGTACTGCAAGAATAAAATTCTGTTGTTTTAAGCTGCACAGTTTGTGACCATTTACTATAGTTCAGTTCAGTTCAGTCACTCAGTTGTGTCCAACTCTTGGCGACCCCATGAACCACAACATACCAGGCCTCACTGTCTATCACTAACTCCTGGAGTTTACCCAAACCCATGTCCATCGAGTCAGTGATGCCATCCAACCATCTCATCCTCTGTTGTCCCCTTCTCCTCCTGCTCTCAATCTTTCCCAGCATCAGGGTCTTTTCCAATGAGTCAGCTCTTTGCATGAGGTGGCCAAAGTATTGGAGTTTCAGCTTCAACATCAGTCCTTCCAATGAACACCCAGGACTGATTTCCTTCAGGATGGACTGGTTGGATCTTCTTGCAGTCCAAGGGACTCTCAAGAGTCTTCTCCAACACCACAGTTCAAAAGCATCAATTCTTCGGTGCTCAGCTTTCTTTATAGTCCAACTCTCACATCCATACATGACTACTGGAAAAACCATAGCCAACTAGATGGACCTTTGTTGGCAATGTCTCTGCTTTTTAATATGCTGTCTAGGTTGGTCATTTATTATAGTAGCCTGAGGAAACTCACACACCCACACATCTTTGTTGTTGCTTCTCCCCGACATCTCTCATTCCAACAATGACCACCACATGCCTCCCTTCATTTGAGAATGTTCCCTAGTTCTACCTGGGGATGTAAGAGAATTTTACTGAAGAATCATGCCTAACAGGTAATGTGAGCAGAAGAGTCTACAACTTCAAGCTGAACCTTGAACTTGACTCTGTTGAAAACCAACTAGATTACATACCAAATTTTCCTCACTGGCCGCTATCCTCAGACTCTCCCCTCCAGCCAAAAAACTTTACACACCCCTGCTTTGCTGGTATCTTCTCCCTCCTGTTTCTCCTCTTTACTTTGTTTTGGGATTTCCAGAATACTTGTTTCCTTCAACTTCCAGATCAAGATTGAAAATCTGTTAAATTATTTTTCCAAGAAATTCAACATATTTCTGCAGATATCTGATATCCATTGTAAAAGAAAAACTAATCCATCAATTGAAGGAAAAAATGGAAAATTTCATTTGAGCCAAATTTGAGGATGGCAGCTTGGGAAAAGCATCTCAGAGAGCTCCATTAGAAGTCAAGGCCCAGTTGCATAAATCTTTGAGACAGAGGGATGTACATCAAATGATGTTACTATTGATAGTTTACATAATCCAGATCTTCAGGTCATCGTGCTAGGTCATGTGACCTCTTACAATCTCTAGAGCGAACGTTATCTTTAAGGAGTTGTCTTGATGCTAGGACACTGTTGCTCTTTATTGTTGAGCAGGTATTTCTGCTGATGGATGAGATACGGTTGATGCATAATGCAAGATATACAATGAACATTAGGGGCAGAAGAGGCCAAAGGGCAGAAAAAATTTTATGTTTAAATTTTTTGATCTTGCCATAAAGTATGAATTTGATTTCACACCGGATTGTGCCTTTCATAGTTAAATACTTCACTAGACTAATTATCTTAAAAAAAAAAAAAAATCAGGTCCCTTTCCAGAGGAATTTTGTTTTATTACAAGGACTTCTGGGTCAACTTGCAACTAGACTTTTACAAAAATTTTTTTGCTACCTTTGGAACTCAAATACAATAATTACCATTGGGTAATAAATTTAACCCTAAATCATAATTCCATTAAGTGATTTAAAGTAAAGAAAGCATGACAATAAGGCAAGCAATATGATAATAATTGAAATTAAATAACTACACTCCTCAAGTCATTTTAACCTCGGTTCTTTTCTTCCACTCAAGGAGCAGTGATGGAGAGATGCCTCAGAGTTCACATTCTTCTTGACTTTTCTTTTCAAATTAAAAATTTGAAAACTGGAGCTTGTTGCAGGAAAGAAAGTAGGGTGTAAAAGGATGGTCACATCTCGGGTCTCAGGCAAGTCCCTGGGACGATGCCTAGTGTGGGTTCTTGGCTTCCCTCAGGAAAGAATTCAAGAGTCATAGTAAAGTAAAAGATGGCTAATTCAGGAAGATACACACTCCACAGAGTCTGGACCATCTCAGAAGATAAGAGGCCCTAAGATATGGGGTGGTTAGTTTTTATAGGCAAATGAGTGGGAGGATTATTCCAACTATGTTGGGGATGGAGTGGGGATTTCCAGGAATTGGGTCACTGCCCACTTTTGGCTTTTTATGGCTGGGCTTAGAACTGTCCTGGTGTCTGTAGGTGAGTTTAGCTTTCTGATGTATTATAATAAGTGTATAATGAGGCTGAAGGTCTAGTGGAAGTTCACTCGTCCAGCATTTTGGACCTAGTTGGTGCTAACCAGTTTATGCTATGTCCTCAACATCTCTGTCATTCTTTTAAAGGTTGTGCCCTGCTGCCTTCCTGGTCTATGCTATGCAGAGTCATAATATTTTTTCCTAACTTTTAAGAAAAGACTTACATATGAAGCACTTCTATAATTTATTTTGGGCTCATGGATGGCTCCATCAGTAGCCCTGTGAACATGAGACTTAAAATAGATTTCTTTAAATAAAATGGATTTCAAATATAAAGACAGGAAGAAAGAACATTTACAACAAAATAGGAGATACCACTTGCATTTCAGAGGTGTTGTCTTTCTACCATACTGACTGCACGTATTTACTTTTTTTAAGAAATATGCTAACTTGCACAGCTGAAGTCCCATTTATGCTTGCCTGTCTTGTTTTCTAGGTTAAACTTCCATCATGGAGTTTACATGTTTGTTTCCTTTCATGGTTCTGTATATTTACTACATATGTATGCTTGCATACATGGTAGATGGTATTATTTTCTGTTTTATATAAATAACATTATACAAGATCTCTCATTCTAAGCTTGTTCTTTTCCTCAGTTTGACAAATTTTGGCTTTATTTGAGTAACAGACCCTTTAAAACAGTAAGGACATTAGTGAGTATCTGGCTACCACTTATTTTAATTAATCCTAATTTTAAAAATACTACAATTTCAGAAAATAAAAATATTTTATATTCAATTCCTGACCCCTATACAAAATTACTATCAATATTCTTGGATACTTCCTTCTAGTCTTTTTAAATATCAACTTTTTGGCATAGTAAAATAAAATATTAATACAGTCACTTAGTTTTATATTATCATTTTTTTTTCATTTTCTATATTATTCCTTTGATAGTTATGTTTAATGCCTCTAAAACTATCGATCTAATGTATATACATAATTAATTTAGCTGTTCTTTTAGTCCAGATATTTAATGTAGTTGTTTTACTTCTTCCTTTAAAAATAAGCCTTCAATAAACAAACAAACAAAAAAACCAACAATGGCCATTGAACTTGTTAACTTGCACTAATTTGAAGTTATTTTCTTTTTTTTTAATCTTTTTTTTTAAGTTTAAATTTTTATTTTTTAGTTTGTTTTGCTTTACAGTACTGTACTCATTTTGCCGTACATTGACATGAATCAGCCACAAGTGTACCTGAGTTCCCAATCCGGACCCCCCCCCTTC
>SJYA01003144.1:1196146-1353166 GCA_006410615.1 Neotragus moschatus | reverse complement strand
ATCCACCTCATTAGAACTGATTCAAATGTATTCTTTTTGATGGCTGAGTAATACTCCATTGTGTATATGTACCACAGCTTTCTTATCCATTCATCTGCTGATGGACATCTAGGTTGCTTCCATGTCCTGGCTATTATAAATAGTGCTGCGATGAACATTGGGGTACACGTGTCTCTTTCAATTCTGGTTTCCTCAGTGTGTATGCCCAGCAGTGGGATTGCTGGGTCATAAGGCAGTTCTATTTGCAATTTTTTAAGGAATCTCCACACTGTTCTCCATAGTGGCTTTACTAATTTGCATTCCAGTGTGAAGTTATTTTCTCAGATTAAAAAACCCTTCTTCTGTAAATTACCTGCTCTTTATTTTTTGTTTGATACCTTATGATTATAGACATATGAATGAGCTATTTGTATAATAAATATTTCACATATTGTTTTTATCTTTCTTATAGACTTTTAAAAATATATAAAAATTATCAGTACTCTACTCTTCTTTGCAACCCTAGGAAATAAGTATAGTAAGACTGCCTTTAGAATATTAAACCACAGTGGATCAGAGCAGAGATATGTAAAATCCCCTAACCTGATGAAATATATTAACATATAGAAAGAAAAATGTGTTAAGCAAAAGATCACGGGCCAATCCCAGAGGCAAAATCTCACTGCTATGCCTCATTGTAAATTAATAAATTAATTAAATGAATAATTCACTGATTGTGATTTGACTTCTTGCACAGATTGCCCACAGAGACAAAATGGCCTTGTCAAGTAGTTAAAAATATTCCTGTTTTTTGAGGCAATTACATTTCTGGTTGTAAATCGAATTGCCATTTAGTCCCAAGATTCTGTTTAACATTAGTCTGCCACTAAGAGATAAATCCACTAAACCTACAAAATCAGGCTTTGGAATTTGTGAGGCTTCTGATCAAACCCTCCCACCAGACCATTCCACATTAGAGGGCTCTTAGTGGATGACCATGTAGGTTTTTTATTCCTATAATAGGACTTTTTTTTAAAATCAACCTTCCCTGCGCAATTTCCTTTACTGCTTCTGTGCATAGAAACAACATTCTCTCTAGAGACGGATGACATACTAAATTCTATTCCTTTCAGTGTTTGGTATTTTAAACATTTGCCAATTTAATCCACTCAGGTAATAGAGATCACATATCAAGAAGAGCTCAAAATTCATTCATTCATTTATTCCATCACGCTTCATCAAGTGATGTTTGGTCAGGTATTGAAAAGATAACTGGAAGGATGTCCATACAGGGCCAAAAATAAACCAATTTCCGGTACTTTGTAGGTCAGCAGTGCTGTGCTTCCAGGTAGCTCAAACAGTCAAGACTCTGCCTGCAATGTGAGAGACCTGGGTTCAATCCGTGGGTGGGGAAGACCCCATGAAGAGGGAAATGCCAACCCACTCCAGTGTTCTTGCCTGGAGAATCCCATGGACAGAGGAGCCTGCTGAGCTACAGTCCATGGGTGGCAAAGAGTCAGACAAGATGAGTGACTAACACTTTCAGTGCTGGGCGAGCTTGAGAAGGGTATCTATCAAAACTGGGCGCTGGGGTGAAGCAATGGGAGGTGTTGGTGGGGGCTGGAAGGAGGAGAGGGTGTGGGGGATCGAGGCACCAAAGCCCCAGGAATAAAGGAGGGAAAGCTTATTTGGAAATGTGAGTAATTATGTAACTGAAGTAAAGGGAGCAAGAAAGGAGGGGCAAAGAGGTTTTCAAAGTGTTCAATTGCAAAAGTAGGTAGAGATTCATTATAGTCTTATTGGTTCCAGGGGTCATGTGGCAGGTTCTTCCCTACTGAAATCAGCTATCGTACTAGTCTTGTGTTTTCAATTTTATCAGGTGTTGCCAAACTTTTTCAGAAAAGAGCCAGCTGGTAAATATTTTTCGTTTGCGCATCAGAAGATCTCTGTCAGACTATTTAACTCTGCTGTGTAGTCTGAAAGCAGACTTACATCATATGGAAACAAACAACCATGGATGCATTCCACTAAAGCTTTCAGTTGAGTTCAGTGAGGTCACACAGTCACGTTCAATTCTGTGCAGCCCCATGGACTGCAGCACGCCAGGCTTCCCTGTCCATCACCAACTCACTGAACTTGCTCAGAATCCTGTCCATCAAGTCAGTGATGCCATCCAACCAACTCATCCTCTGTCATCCCCTTCTCCTCCTACATTCAATCTTTCCTAGCATCAGGGTCTTTTCCAATGAGTCAGCTCTTCTCCTCAGGTGGCCAAAGTATTGCAGTTTCAGCTTTAGAATCAGTCTTTCCAATGAATATTCAGGACAGATTTCATTTAGGATGGGCTGCTTGGATCTCCTTGGAGTCCAAAGTGCTCTCAAGAGTCTTCTCCAACACCACAGTTCAAAAGCATCAATTCTTCGGCACTCAGCTTTCTTTATAGTCCAACTCTCACGTCCATACATGACTACTGGAAAAACCATACCTTTGAATAGATGGCAAAGTAATATCTCTGCTTTTTAATATGCTGTCTAGGTTGGTCATACCTTTGCTTCCAAGGTGCAAGTGTCTTTTAATTTTAGGGCTGCGGTCACCATCCACAATGATTTTGGTCACCTGATGGGAAGAGCTGACTCATTTGAAAAGACTCTGATGCTGGGAAAGATTGAGGGTGGGTGGAGAAGAGGACAACAGTGGATAAGATGGTTGGATGGTATCACCGACTCAATGGATGTAAGTTTGGGTAAACTCCAGGAGATGGTGATGGACAGGGAGGCCTGGCATGCTGTGGTTCATGGGGTCGCAAAGGGTCAGACACGACTGATTGACTNACCTTTGAATAGATGGCAAAGTAATATCTCTGCTTTTTAATATGCTGTCTAGGTTGGTCATACCTTTGCTTCCAAGGTGCAAGTGTCTTTTAATTTTAGGGCTGCGGTCACCATCCACAATGATTTTGGTCACCTGATGGGAAGAGCTGACTCATTTGAAAAGACTCTGATGCTGGGAAAGATTGAGGGTGGGTGGAGAAGAGGACAACAGTGGATAAGATGGTTGGATGGTATCACCGACTCAATGGATGTAAGTTTGGGTAAACTCCAGGAGATGGTGATGGACAGGGAGGCCTGGCATGCTGTGGTTCATGGGGTCGCAAAGGGTCAGACACGACTGATTGACTGAACTGAACTGAACTGAACTGATCCTTGGAAGCAAAGCTATGAGTAACCTAGACAGCATATTAAAAAGCAGAGACATTACTTTGCCAGCAAAGATCCATCTAGTCAAAGCTATAGTTGTCCAGTAGTCATGTATGGATATGAGAGTTGGACTGTAAAGAAAGCTGAGGGCCTCGAAGAATTGATGCTTTTGAACTGTGGTATTGGAGAAGACTCTTGAAGAGTCCCTTGGACTGCAAGGAAATCCAACCAGTCCATTCTAAGTGAAATCTGTCCTGAATATTGTTTGGAAGGAGTGATTCTGAAGCTGAAACTGCAATACTTTGGCCACCTGATGTGAAGAGCTGACTTATTGGAAAAGACCCTGATGCTGGAAAAAATTGAAGGCGGGAGGAGAAGGGGACAACAGAGGATGAGATGGTTGGATGGCATCCCTGACTCAATGGACATGAGTTTGTATAAGTTCCAGGAGCTGGTGATGGACAGGGAAGCCTGACATGCTGCAGTCCATGGGGTTGTAAAGAGTCAGACATGACTGAGTGACTGAACTGAACTGAAAAGTCTCCACTAATCTTTGGAAGACTGTAGGATTTTCTGCACAAATGTGGCATGGTTCATTTTACAGGCTTGGTAATTTCATATGCTAATGAGTGGGAAAATTATTCCAACTATTTTTTGGAAGTGGTGGAGATTTCCAAGAAATCGGCCACCACCCACTCCTTAGTCTTTTGACAGTGCCTTGGAACTGTCATAGTGCCTCTGGGTGTGACATTTAGCTTGCTGATTGATGATCAAGTTGACTTTGTCTGACATCTTGAAGCCTTTTGATACTAATCAGTTTATGTTGTGTCCTTGATCTACGTCTGATAGCTAAGTTGGTAAAGAATCCTCCTGCAAGGTGGGAGACCTGAGGTCAATCCCTGGGTGGGGAAGATCCCCTGGAGAAGGAAAAGGCTACCCACTCTAGTATTCTGGGCTGGAGAATTCCATGGACTGTATAGTCCATGGGGCCGCAAAGAGTCAGACACAACTGAGTGAGTTTTACTGGGCTATGTAATTCTTTCCAAAGTTGTGCCCTCCCCTTTTCCCTCCTATTACAAAAGTAAGCAAAATAATAACCTCAAAAATACTTGAGTCTTGAGGGCAGGGTACATGCTTTATTCAAATAATTCATAGAACCAAGGAAAATGCCTGGCACAAAGAAGTGTTAGATGTGTTTAAGTAAAGGGAAAACATCATGTACTCTTTCTTAACAGTTGGAGAATTTGGTCTTAGAGGTTAAACTGTCTAATAGCTCACAAGAACAGAGTCAGAGGAAAAGGTAGAATCCAGATTATCTAATTCTTGCATTTTAAATTTCAGTTATACTCTACAGTCAGGGATATGAAAAAGAACACAAGGCTAAACATATAGTACAATTATTAATCATAAATACGCCAAGGTTATTAAAGTGTCTTATGAACTGGGCTTACTGTCTTTGCTCAAAACTCACCTTCCACAGGAAATGCCTCTTTCCTTCCCCCATTCCAAGAATGCCATGTGAACACAACTGACCATGTCTTTGGCCCAAGCTGTTGAGGCCATAGATGGAATCTCACCCAAATGAGGCCATCAGAGGACTTCCTATTTTAGAATTGTCTATAAGAAAGAGAATATAAAATGTAAATTTAAGAGTTGATAACAGACATGTTCACTGAAGAACAAAAATATCCAGCTGGCAATTAAAGAAAAGAATGAAGCAACGTAACAGAGACTCTTGGATAACAGTTGGAGAGAGTCCTGAGCAGGTTCAAGTCTCGATTTAGCTGGTCTGGATGCCTTACTACTCTTGTATCACTGAGTTCCGAGAGAATCCTGTGGTCTTTGACATGGGGAGTTCTTCCCATTTTGATTTGTGTTTCTGTTTTTAGCCAATTACAAAGTAATAACTAATATAGAGGGTCATGAAGTGGGCACATTGTGTTTATCTGGGTTTCTGCGATTTGACTCTAGAAAAAAAAAATCTACATTTAATAAAGTGAAGAAAGAAATTCAGATAATGACCCAGAAAAAAAATCATAAAAGTACTCTTCTGAAATCTTAAGTACAAGGCAAAAGTTTCCCAGTTAGGAAAAAAAAAAAATCTGTCTGACTATATTAGTGTGATGCTAAGGCATTATTTATATCCACATTCATGGAAAATTCTGATCTACCATCTTATAGAGAAACATGCTGTGATTGAGGCTCTTCAAAATGATAAAGTGAACTTTTTTCCAAAACAGAGTAGTTGCATGTGTGATACTAACACTTGAGTGAATCTCTTGACCTGCTTCTTTTCATTCTATTAGTTCAGAGATGATCAGGGATCATCAAAGTGTGATCAGCTACCAGCAGTTGATTTATAACTCAAAATATTTAAGTGAGAGATAAGCATAGGCATGTCCAGATGTATTTGGCACCTTAAAATCCTACAAGCACAGGGAATTTGGAATAAATCTATAACCCATTCTTTTTCAAATAAATGAGGTCAAAGGATTGAATACAAGCATCAATAGTTGTTTCTTATATAGCATTCTTTCTCTTTAAAATGTATAATATGATCTTTAGGGTAGTGGTTTTTGAAGTATGGAACCTAATAGAATCAGCATCACTTGGGAACTTGTGTTTTTTTTTAAATTTTTTTAATATGGACCACTTGTTAAAGACTTTATTACATTGTTACAATATTACTTCTGTATTATGGTTTTGTTTCGTTTTGTTTGTTTTTTTGGACCACAAAGTATGTGCGATCTAGGGTCCCCAACCACAGATCAAACCCACACCTCCTGCATGGGAAAAGGAAGTCTTAACCACTGGACCACCAGAGAAGTCCCTGGGAACTTGTGAAAAGCACATACTCTTGGGTTCTACTCAAATCTCACTGTATCAGAAACTCTGGGTGTGAGACCAACAGTCTTTGAACTCCCCTCCTCATATTTATATACTGAAACCATAATGTGATGGTATTTGGAGGTAGACTTTTAAGGAGCTAATTAGGTTTAAGTGAGGTCAGGAATAGGGTCCCTGTCATGGGATTCAGTTTGGTTCAGTTGCTCAGTCATGTCCGACTCTTTGCAATTCCATGGACCCTAGCATGCCAAGCTTCCCTGTCTATCACCAAGTCCCAGAGCTTGCTCAAACTCATGTCCATTGAGTTGGTGATGCCATTCAACCATCTCATCCTCTGTCATNAAACCACTAGACCATTCAGGTATGACCTAAATCAAATCCCTTATGATTATACAGTGGCAGTGAGAAATAGATTTAAGGGCCTAGATCTGATAGATAGAGTGCCTGATGAACTATGGAATGAGGTTCATGACATTGTACAGGAGACAGGAATCAAGACCATTCCCATGGAAAAGAAATACAAAAAGGCAAAATTTGAAAGTTTACCCATGGTATTTTTACTACCTCATTTTTTCCCCTTACACTGGCATCTTATATTAGGTTTTATGTATAATTTAACATATATAAGTTCTGAAGGACAGGTTAGAAGAAAGTAGCCATATATAGATAAAGTAGAATTTTAAAGTCAGTATTTCTTCTTTATTCTTCTGTCCATATATGATGAGTAACTAGTATCTCTGAAGTTGATGGTGACCAAAAAAGAGAGAAAGATCTAGTCACCTTCATCTTGCATTATTATTCTTCTAGAGAAGTACTATAATTATATGTAGAATTATAGACATAACATAGCAGCATTACCAGGTATGTAACACAGGGATGCCTGGTATGCTGCAGGCCATGGGTCATAAAGAGTAGGACACAACTGGGCAACTGAACAATTACCAGGTGATCTTATGTGTAATAATAAAATAGTGGAGTATGTCAAATTATTATATCAAAAGACTAAACAAGAGAGACTTCTTAAATTCATGAAATATTAATGAGACATATTGTTAATCCTCTGTCCGTGGGAGTCTCCAGGCAAGAAAACTGGAGTGGGTGGCCATTTCCTCCTCCGGGAGATCTTCCTGATCCAGGGAGTGAACCCACATCTCTTACGTCTCCCACACTGGCAGGCAGGACCTTTATCACTAGCGTCACCTGGGAAGCCTGTGTTTAGTACCATTATGCTACAATTTACTGAGGAATAACTCTCTGTCATGCATTGTGCTAAACACATAAGCAGTATTAATAATAGATCACAATTATATCCTTTATTCCTTTACCTAAATGAATTTATTATATCAGATTTAAGAGATGAATTTCAGAAGGAATCTAGATCCCAAAGTCTTTAGAGACCAGAAGGATAATTTAACTTCATAAAGAGGCTAAAGACAAGACAGAAAGAAAGTGGTGATAGTGAAAGTTTCTGTTCTGTTTTGTTCAAGCCCCTGGCCACCAGTTTTTAATTTATGTGTTAAAGCTCTGAATAGAAGAAACAAAGGAAATAGAAAATATCCATAAGTTGCCACCACCAAATAGATTTTTGGAATTTCCAAATTTTTCCATTTACACTACACTTTTAGAACTTCCTCAGCTTGAAAATTTTCAGACCAAAATCATTCATGTACCTGTAAAATTTACCTCCACGTGAAATGTTTTAAACATTGATAAGCTAGATTTATTTTTTCCCCCAGAGAAGGGAAAAAGAAAAAAAAACCCCAACTCTTCATCACTAGAAAATCAAATGAATCAGTTAACTGTTTAGGAAGACTAATCTACCAATCTGAGTTTCTATAATGTTCTTTTCAGAGAGATTCCATTTCTATGCAACTAAGATCTGTAGCATGAAAGGCCATTTATTTAAAATACATAATCGTATAAAAAACATTTCAAATATGAACTGTAGGAGGAAACAGAATAAGACGTTATACCCAGGCTCTACTCCTGTTCTGAATGTGGAGCCTTGCTATAGATTTCAAAGTTGTTTTCCCATTGAGGTTCAAGCCTGTACAGTCAGTACACAACTGGAGACTATTATCTTAAGATTCCATTAATTTGAAGGCCTAGTTTCACAAGTAAAATACTCTTTCCCCCCAGATTTTATTCATTCTTACTTATACCTCTAGGGATTTCTAGTCTAAAACACTGGTAAGAAAGGAATAAAATAAATATTCTGAAATACTAGCCAAAAAAAAGAGAAAGTTATTATTTAAATAGGAAACAATTGAGTTTAGTCTCAAGTGAAATGATTCATCTGGCTGTATGGAAACAATCATCTCAAGATTTTTCCGAGATAACTGACTACTTCTCTAAAATGAGCATCCATTTTCAGTGAGGCTATGTATTTACATNAAATATTCTGAAATACTAGCCAAAAAAAAGAGAAAGTTATTATTTAAATAGGAAACAATTGAGTTTAGTCTCAAGTGAAATGATTCATCTGGCTGTATGGAAACAATCATCTCAAGATTTTTCCGAGATAACTGACTACTTCTCTAAAATGAGCATCCATTTTCAGTGAGGCTATGTATTTACATTAAAATTAAAAGATGCTTGCTCCTTGGAAGAAAAGCTATGACAAACCTAGACAGCATATTAAAAAGCAGAGACATTAATTTGCCAACAAAGATCCATCTAGTCAAAGCTATGGATTTTCCAGTGGTCATGTATGGTTGTGAGAGTTGGACTATAAAGAAAGCTGAGCGCCAAAGAATCAATGCTTTTGAACTGTGTTGTTGGAGAAGCCTCTTAAGAGTCCCTTGGACTGCAAGGAGATCCAACCAGCCCATCCTAAAGGAAATCAGTCCTGAATATACATTGGAAGGACTGATGTTGAAGCTGAAACTCCAGTACTTTAGCGACCTGATACAAAGAACTGACTCATTGGAAAAGACCCTGATGCTGGGAAAGATTGAAGGTGGGAGGAGAAGGAGATGACAGAGGATGAGATGGTTGGGCAACATCACTGACTCGATGGACATAAGTTTGAGCAAACTCCAGGAGATGGTAAAGGACAGAGGAGCCCAAAGTGCTGCCATCCATGGGGTTGCAAAAAGTCGAACATGATGGAGCAACTGAACAGCAAAGATTTGTTTTGAATCTGAAAAGAAGTGGCATCTAGAAAGTACCCAGTTTGAAGCCAGACTCACTGCATTGCTCATGAGTGACAAGATCACAGGGTACCATCCTCTTTGAAAGGTGAAATTCGCTGAGTCATGTCCAACTCTTTGCAACCCCATGGACTGCAGCCTGCCAGGCTCCTCTGTCCATGGAATTCTCCAGGCAAGAATACTGGAGTGGGTAGCTGTTCCCTTCTCCAAGGGATCTTCCCAACCCAGGGATCAAACCCAGGTTCTCCGCATTGCAGGCAGATTCTTTACTGTCTGAGCCACTGGGGAAGCTGAAAGTCGAAAGGTAGGTAAGTCAGATTGGTGTTACACTGTGGAGTGACATTCATGATGTTTCAAGGGTGGAAAAGTTGAATGTGGTTTTCTGCAGTACAGAGGTGTGACTTAAGAACATTCTGTGTAACATTCTCTAGTAAGGTCCCCGCTCCGGTGCACACACACACCCAGCACTGTTTCAGCTCTCTGTGGAGATTCAGCACCAAACAACTGAAGAATGATGATAAGAATTTTAAAATAGTAAAGCAAGGTGGACTGGGAGAAAAATAGAACTGAGGTGATTTGTTCTGAAGAAAAAGAATCTGAAAAATGAACTTCATGATCTACTTCAGTGTATGAAAAAAGCAGGCTTACAACATAAACCAATTCTGGATTAGTCATGGCAAGCCATCATTTCATGTGAAGCTGTTTAAACTCTTCCTTTTTCCATTTTAAATTTACAGTTTTACTCAGGAGGTAAACGAGAAAGCAATTTTGACTGCGAAAGAGAAGCAGGCAAGGAAACTTAGAAGTATGAGTGGGGAGGGGTAGAGCAGAGAAGAGGAGGAAGGTGCATTAAAGTTTTAATTATATGTCATTCTCATAGGAAAGTAAGAAGAATCAGATTAATGCTATATGGTACATTATTATCAAAATGGAAACAAGAAGATGAAAGTTTAAATTTATCTCCTTTGTATAATTCTCCTGCTAAAGAATGAATACCATTTTCTGGACACAGTCTCCCACTCTCCTTTTTTTTTTTTTCCTTCTCATTTTAAAGTAGCAAACCTGGCTTGTTAGATATAATCCTTATTAGCTTTTTAAGAACAATCAGTGTTGCAAGTAAAATGATTCATAGGAACAAAGCTTAAAGCTCACTCCTTTAAATGGGTTCTTTCATCTGGATGCACCTTTTGCGTCAAGTGGAATGCTCTTTCTTTTTCCTGAGGAGACTAAAAGGTTAAATTAAAGAAGTGCTGAGAAGCTTCTGGTGCTTGCTGTTGCATGGAGCAAGGAGGAGGGAGGGAGCCTCTTCTCTCCCAGTGGGCTCCCTGTAGCAAACTTGGATGAGCTTTATCAAGGGATGGCGGTAGTTGGGAGTTTGTTCCAGGCATGTCTGAGCTCAAGGCTGATGAGCTAATGAACGAACTAAGAACTGGCTCTGGAGCAGTCATCCCATCTTCTCCTAAATTTAAAGGAGTTGGTGCTGGAGCTCCAAATGTAAAAGCAGAAACAGAAGAAAATTCTAAACATAAATGCTATCTTTTGTACATTACCCCTTTCACTTTCCATATTCAATTTTCTGAGTGGAATTTTAAGAATTATAAAACTAAACTGAAGGAGATCGAAAATAAAACTCTGTGTCTCTGAACTATCCCTTAGTGATTGGGAGTAAAAACAATCTCAAAGATAAATATATCACTAGATTAGAACTGCCAGTTCTTACATACTGATCCCTGTGCACAGAAAGTTTTCAAATGTTTATGTGTTAGGTATTATGGAAGCTGGTATAGAAGCAGGGCTTCCCTGGTGGTTCAGATGGTAAAGAATCTGCCTGCAATGCAGGAGACTTGGGTTCGATCCCTAGGTCAGGAAGAGCCTCTGGAGAAGGAGAATGGCTACCCACTCCAGTATTCTTGCTTGAAGAATTCTATGGATAGAGGAGCCTGGCAGATCCAACTGAGCTATTAACGCTATCACTTTCACTTTCATAGAGCCTGATAGAGTTTGCAACATGTCTGTTCTATATCTAACAAAGAAATACTAAGTATGAAATAATATTGTTTATCAAGTGTTTACTATGCAATCTCATTGAGTGCTCACAGTGCTTATGAGAAAGGTATTATAGCCCTATTCTTCCTAGAAAACTAAGGAAATCTAACAGAACTGTCAGAAAACACCCACATTTCCATAGCTGTTATGGTGATTGTGAGGCAGGGGTCAACCTTCATCCCTTACCTTGTCTCTCCACTAGACAGAAAGTCCTTCTAAGTTCTTTAACCTTAAAAACCTTATTTCTAAAGAGCTTGCTTCTTCAGAATCTTAGAATTGTAAAAGTAAATGAAATCTTAGAGCTATTTCAGCCCCACCCCTCTATTCTGCATATATAATAAAACAGAGAAAATAAGTGGCTTCTCCAGAACCCCAAAACTAGAATCTAGAACTATAATCTAAATTTACTCATTCTTTAGTCTGATTCCCACTTCATTTTTAACATTGGCCCCCACTCCCTAAAAAATAAAAAGCATAATGCTTTTCTCAAAGAAGAAGCTGTTGACAAAGCACTTCCCAACTAGAAGTCTAAAAAGTGATATAAATGCATGTCACCCAGCCTTGACTGGATGTAATTAAAATTCATTCAGAGGCTTTAACCATTAGTGATTTTTTGCTTCTTCACTTCTCTTATTCAGCAGCTAATCTCAAATCTCATCATGTCACTGTGTATCTGGCTACTGTTTGAAATATGATTACTTTTTAAAAATAAAAGCAGAGGTTATGAAAGATTAAAGAAACTCAAGTCCCTCAAAGAAATATCAATATTTGTCTTGTTTTAAAGAGGTATTAGGAGGAAATGGTATCATCTGTCAAGCACGCTGTTAAGCATCACAAACCAAGCTCATAAAACTCCAGAAACCATGGACGACAGTTTTTGTTGTCTGCTTTTGGAAACACAAAATCAGTTTTTCCTTCCTATACAGCTTTCACATTGTAAAGGAAATTGTAGCTATATAGATGTTTAGGTAGATAGAGAAATAGATGATAAACAGGTAGAACTAGAGAATAAAATCATCCCTAAAATACATATATCAGTTTTTCATGGTTTCCACTAGTAGAAAGGATTGCTCAGAGGCAAAAATACCAAGGACAGCAGCAACGACAAAAGTCCTTCAGTAACTATTGTTACCTACAGAAATAAAAACAGATCTGTATTTTAATCTTTGAAGTGCATATGAAGATAAAATTTTATGAATTTATTTTACCTTGGCATTAATTTTTAATGCAGAAAACAATTTGGAAGAAGATGGGAAGTAAGTATTAAATAAATTTCTCCTTAGTGTTGATAGTCCTGAATATGTTAACATAAAAATAAAATAGCAAATACTTGAAAATAATTTTTATAACTCTATTTGGACTTCTCTATAGTCAGTGAATAGCACCAAGTTTTAAATGTCATCATATTCTGTTGCTTGCCCCTATTTTCTCTGTTATTTTGAGAAAATCATACATCCTTTCTGAGTCTCAATTTATTTATCAGTGAAATGGAAATAATTGCCCATATTTGACAAAGATATTAGAAGTAAATTTGTAAAATTATATATGAAAAGACCCAGTATGTTCACTGTGCCTGAGTCTTCAGCATAACACCAGAGTTACTAAAATATTTATCAAATCTTTGTGTTCTCAGTGGGAAAAGCATTGTAATATGAGGTTAGTGGGAGCTTCCCAGGTGGCGCAAGTGGTAAAGAACCTGCCTGCCGGTGCAGAAGACTTAAGAGACGTGGGTTTGATCCCTGAGTCAGGAAGATCCCCTGACCCAGGGAGGAGGGCATGGCAACCCACTCCAGTATTCTTGTCTGGAGAATCCCATGAACAGAGGAGCCTGAGGGACTATGGTCCACAGGGTTACACAGAGTCAGACATGACTAAAGCAACTTATCATGCATGCATGAGTTAAGTGTTCTAAATACAGGAATCAGCTTTGCCACTAATTATCTATGTGACCTCAGTTGCTGCATTCACCTAAAACAAAGGTCTTCACTAGAAAGTCAGTCCAAGAGAGGATGGATTCTGATTTTGTTCACTCATATAGGCACTGCAAGGAGATTTGTTAAATGATGGAATCTAATAATGCAAGGGAGATTTCCCAGGTGGTGCAGTGGTAAAGAATCCTCCTGCCAATACAGGAGACATAAGAGATGTGAGTTTGATTCCTGGGTCGGGACGATCCCATGGAGGAGGGCATGGCAACCCACTCCAGTGTTCTTGCCTGGGGAACCCAATGGTCAGAGAAGCCTGGAGGGCCACAGTCCATGGGGTTGCAAAGAGTTGGGCATGACTGAGCACACAAACACAACTCAGTGAGGCAAGGGCTTGCAGTAAATCTCTGATGAAAGGCCCTGGCACTAGGCAGATCCAGGGTGGGAATACTGGCTCCATCATGCATTAGCTATGTGACCTAGGGTAAAGTGACTTCCTCTCTCTTTTCACTTTCCATAACAGTATCATGACCCCAAAATAGCATTTATTAACTTTTTAAGATGGAGAATTTAGTAAGGTAACAGCTCAAAAGGACTTTGACTATTTTCTGCCATACAATAAATCCTTAAAACAGTGAGCTTACAGGTTCATTTTTATTTTTTACTACACCTTTGTCATTCTGATATTCATGAATTTCCCTACTATGGTTTCTAGAAACTTAGACTCACATGGCAGCACATTGACTGAATAATATCTGTCTTCAGTTGCCCCTGTGGGGATGGTCCTTCTGGACGCTTCAGCTATTGAGAGGATCCTCATACTTAATTCTCTTTTCCTGGATTGTAAAAATTCTGCACTGCTGAGATATAAATCTGGTGACAAGATCTACAAATTGTAGAATGAAAGCATCACAGTCCCCAGGGTGCAGAGGCCATGGAACAATGGTGTTCTCGTGCTGTCAATCACTACAAAACCAAAAGTTTCACTCATGCTTATTCATATAAGTTATAATAAATAACAACCCTTTCAAAAAAGATCTTCACAACCCAGAGAGTCACAATGGTGTGATCACTAACCTAGAGCCAGACATCCTTAGGAAGAATCACTATGAACAAAGCAAGTGGAGGTGATGGAATTCCACCAACTGAGCTATTTCAAATCCTAAAAGATGATGCTGTGAAAGTGCTGCACTCAATATGCCAGCAAATTTGGAAACTTTAGCAGTGGCCACCTAAGAAAAGGTCAGTTTTCATTCCTATCCCAAGGAAAAGCAATGCCAAAGAGTGCTCAAACTACTGCACAATGCTAGTAAAGTAATGCTCAAAATTCTCCAAGCCAAGCTTCAACAGTACGTGAACCATGAACTTCCAGATGTTCGAGCAGCAGAACCAGAGATCAAATTACCAACATTGGTTGGATCATCGAAAAAGCAAGAGAGTCGGAAAAAACATCTATTTCTCCTTTGTTAATTATGCCAAAGCCTTTGGCTATGTGGATTATAATAAATTCTGGAAAATCCTTAAAGAGATGGGAATACCAAATCACCTGACCTGCCTCTTGAGAAGTCTGTATGCAGGTCAGGAAGCAATAGTTAGAACTGGACATGGAACAACAGACTGGTTCCAAATTGGGAAAGGAGAATACTAAGATCATGGCATCTGGTCCCATCACTTCATGGCAAATAAGTGGGGAAACAATGTCAGACTTTAATTTTGGGGGGCTCCAAAATCACTGTGGATGGTGACCGCAGCCATGAAATTAAAAGATGCTTGCTCCTTGGAAGTAAAGTTATGACCAACCTAGACAGCATGTTTGAAGAAGGCAATGGCAACCCATTCCAGTACTCTTGCCTAGACAATCCCACGGATGGAGGAGCCTGGTAGGCTGCAGTCCATGCGGTTGCTAAGAGTTGGACACGACTGAGCATCTTAATTTTCACTTTTCATTTTCATACATAGGAAAAGGAAATAGCAACCCACTCCAGTGTTCTTACCTGGAGAATCCCAGGGACAGGGGAGCCTGGTAGGCTGCCATCTATGGGGTCGTAGAGTTGGACACAACTGAAGTGACTTAGCAGCAGCAGCAGCAGACAGCATATTAAAAAGCAGAGACATTACTTTGTTATCAGAGCTATGGTTTTTCCAATAGTCATGTATAGAAGTGAGAGCTGGACTATAAAGAAAGCTGAGCGCCGAAGAATTGATGCTTTTGAACTATGGTGTTGGAGAAGATGCTGGAGAGTCCCTTGGACTGCAAGGAGATCCAACCAGTCCATCCTAAAAGAAATCAGTCCTGAGTATTTATTGGAAGGACTGATGGTGAAGCTGAAACTCCAATACTTCGGCCACATGATGTGAAGAACTGACTCATTGGAAAAGACTCTGATGCTGGGAAAGATTGAAGGTAGGAGGAGAGGTGGATGACAGAGGATGAGATGGTTGGATGGTATTACCGACTCAATGGATGTGAACTTGAGTAAACTCTGGGAGTTGGTGATGAACAGGGAGGCCTGGCATGCTGCAGTCCATAGGGTTGCAAAAAGTCTGACATGACTGAGCGACTGAACTAAACTGAACTGAACCCATAAATACAATTTATAAATGCCCCACTGTTTTGGCTCCCTTCCACATTAGCAGGGAAATGGCTTTATTATTTGTCCAGCTGTTGTTATTTGCTTATCTTGTTGAGTAGCTCTTTGGGTCAATTTCTCAAAAGTTTAGATAGACCTTATATATTTAGAATAAATGCACACACACACAAATGTGCTCATACACACAATTACTCACAAACACAAAATGGACCACAATATACCTAGTCAGAGCAATTTGAAAACCAAAGAGTATTACTGGTCAGGCTTCTGATTTTAAGATCATATTCTTCTAATCTTTTTTCCTTTTTATCTGCCTTAAAAATTCAAATTGAAAAGGCTTATTACTCTTATAAACATTTCATAAACTAATTGAGCTCTCCAAGTTGCTACTCATAATTGATCAGCCCAGGAAAACCTTTTCTTGTCTAATAGAGACGTTATTTGGATACTAATGATTTAATTACTATTATGTGAAATGAAAAATATACTATTCCCAGTTACTTTGATAATATAAACCTAAATATTATTAATATTTGTCTTTATTTGGATATTTCTAGTGAAAGCACAAACTATTCAAAAATTAAGTAAGTGCACCTATTTATTCTATATATGGAACTTACAATTTCCTAATTCTAAAAGTAAATAAAAACATGTCTTTATAGAAAATGTCTATGTAAACATCCTGTTAAGTGTTCCTTTAGCTTACAGATTTTTTTCTTCTTCAATCCATCTTCCACATTTCTGCCAGACTTACAATTCTAAAATATAGTTCTGATGATGATATTAATTTTTTGGTGGCTTATAATATACAGTCCAAAAATGTTTATAGCATGGTCCTAGCTTCCTATCCAACCTTCCCAAAGAGTCCTCCTCCCCCCATTAATGGACTCTGTAACAGATGCCAGAAGACTATTCACAGTTTTAATACATCGTACATTTCATGATGCCCCCACTATACGGAATTACATCTTTTCAATAGATGGAAAACTTTCATTCATTTTTTAAGCTTTGGTCAAATATAATCCACATCACGATTACAAGATTTCCAGTACCTGCTAATTTAGTTGTATATTATAGGCACATCAGTTCAGTCAGTTCAGTCGCTCAGTCGTGTCTGACTCTTTGTGACCCCATGAACCACAGCACGCCAGGCCTCCCTGTTCACTACTATACAATTATACACACCAGTCATGCATATATTATTAACTTTTATTTAACTCACAGATTATTTGAAAAATCAGTTAAGAGTAATGGAATTATATGTGCCATTTTATATTCCTCTGTAAAAAACAAATCTTCATTTAGCTTTTAGAACTACACAGAGGTATGTTTCTAGGTTTTGAATTTGCTTCTAAACATGCTTTATATAGTTCTTGTGACTGAAAGAGAACCCTGTAACATCATATTGATCCAAATGGAAAAAGAGCATTATTGATTATACTTACAGTATTAAGATATTTATTTACCAATCCACAGTTTTGCAAAGGTGTTTGTTGGAATTTCACTGCTAAATCATCAGTTTCTTGATGACATGAAATGTTCTTGAAAATTCATCAGGAGGTTTGCCATATTATATGTTTAACAAAGCCAAATGGAATCATTCATTTATAAGTTGTTCAAAGAGTCTATTCCCAAGTGTCTTACGTATGAAAGAAAAAACTGTTATATCTGATACAGTTAAAAAAATCTTTAGAGAATATCAGAAAAACATTGCCGAACATTCATTTTAAAGTTATCTTTTCTTGCCGTGAATTCCTTAAAAAAAAAAAAGAAGCTGTTTTCTTATTCACTGATAAAATAATGTTCTTATCTTGAAAGTGGCAGTTAAGTTTGTTTAGTTAATTACCTTCTAGGTAGCCTATGCCGACAGCCTGTTTTTCCTTCTCATGTGTCTGAGGAAGATTTCAGACAAAGAGTGTAAGTGTTACCTCTGCCATTTTCTTGTTTGCTTGTGTTTGCAATTAATAATCTGTAGCCTTCTTGGAAGATAGTTTGTAAGCCCTTTGCTGATCGTATTTGTCTTAGTTTAATTAAAAATAGATAATATACCTGGTAAACCAGACACATGTAGACTGCAACACACAGGAAGCTAAGAAAGAACTGCAGAATCGCTTATGTTCTAGATATGCCTCCTGCTGCTGCTGCTAAGTCGCTTCAGTCGTGTCCGACTCTGTGCAACCCCATAGACGGCAGCCCAGCAGGCTCCCCGATCCCTGGGATTCTCCAGGCAAGAACACTGGAGTGGGTTGCCATTTCCTTCTCCAAATATACCTACCAGATACATTTAGATCATTAAGTTATAGCATATATCCATTGTTAGTAAAGCTTATTTCCTTCCTTATTTTTAAAAATAAAATTAATTTATTAAATCCTTGGAGAAAACCAATAATTAATTAATCTATGATTTCACAAGAGTCTGTATGTAGAGCTGAACTTCATGATAGCTCTTATTACTTAGTATTTTTGTTATTTACACACTGACAGAAAATAAAATTTTCTGGGGTAGGGAGTTAACTTTTGTATCTTAATATAGGGTGCAGAGCTTGCATGTGGATAATGAGCAACACATTTTTTGTTAAATTAGTGAATCAGTTCTAATGAGGTGGATGAAACTGGAGCCGATTATACAGAGTGAAGTAAGCCAGAAAGAAAAACAGCAGTACAGTATATTAACACATGTGGAATTTAGAAAGATGGTAATGATAACCCTGTATGTGAGACAGCAAAAGAGACACAGATGTATGGAATGGACTTTTGGACTCTGAGGGAGAGGGAGAGGGTGGGATGATTTGGGAGAATGGCACTGAAACATGTATACTATCATGTAAGAAACGAATCGCCAGTCTATGTTTGATACAGGATACAGGATGCTTGGGGCTGGTGCACGGGGATGATCCAGAGAGATGATATGGGGCAGGAGGTGGGAGGGGGTTCAGGATTGGGAACTCATGTACACCCGTGGTGGATTCATGTCATTGTATGGCAAAACCAATACAGTATTGTAAAGTAAAATAAGTAAAAATAAAAATAAATAAATTTAAGAAAATTAGTGAATAAATTAATGACTCTGTTCCATGCAAACATAAACATTAAACTATACTTATTAATACAGTTGTATCTGATTTTTGCAGGTACAGGTCCAATATGGCTGAATGAAGTATTTTGTTTTGGGAAAGAATCATCCATTGAAGAGTGCAGAATTAGACAGTGGGGTGTGAGAGCCTGTTTGCACGACGAAGATGCTGGGGTCACTTGCACTACGTAACGCATCATATTTTCATTCACATTTTTTAAACTGTTACAATGTGATTTTTTTCCTTTGCTTCACTAAAATCAGTTTAATTAATATTTAAGAAATTAAGGATTTTGTCCACAGAAAGGGAATATTTAAAAATCACTGGATAAACATATAAAATAGCTTCATATTTGCTTCAAATACCAGAACCATTTCAACTTCTCTAGGTTTTTAAATGGCATTTTCTAATATAATGACAGATATTGAATTGCATATATTGAAGTTTAAGGCTTCTGGATTACAAATGCCAGTGATAATGGAAACACATCCCAATCACTGGCTACAATTTGTATCTTCATTACAAGACACAATTCTTGCCTTCTTTGTAATCTTTTTAGTTGGTTTTAGTGTGATTACTTTTTGAATAATGAGAGAGTTGGAAAGTTTTCTTTTTTGCCAAGTTGGCAAAATCTCCAACCCATACACATTTCTAAACGAAGAATCTTAGTTCAAGATTTCTGTGCAGTAACTTGGCAGTTTGATAATAATGTTTATGATATGTTTTGGCCACGATGAAAAACTCATCAGGTTTTACCTGCTCAAATATTGACAAAGTCATTACTAACATGACTAATCACATGGTCATTAACAATAATATGATTATTTGACATGGTCAAGTGTTGATAGTTTTGTTGTTTTTATTTTTTTCTTTTTTTTTAATTTTTAGTTTGTTTTGCTTTACAATACTGTACTCATTTTGCCATACATTGACATAAATCAGCCATAAGTGTACCTGTGTTCCATTAACTTAGTTGAAAGCAAGACATATGGGAAAAAGCAAAGGCCCACCATATAATTAGGAGGTCAAAAATGTCATTTTATAACATTGCTATTTGCTATTGTTATTGGATATTGTTTGCTATTATTATTGCTTTTCTTTGGGTATGTTTGGTTTTTGTTTGTTTTTTTCTTGTAGAGGTTTGTTTGTTGTTTTAGCTCCTAGCATTCAAAAACACTAGCTGAACATAAGCTAAGAAACAGAAGCCTTAGTGACTACCCACAAGAAACAGGTTTTGCAAAATTGTTCAGGGAAGTAACAAGAAAAATAGACTTCTACAGCCTTAAACAAACAAACTACTCAGCAAATCACTGGGAAAGGGGAGAAGCTACTTTTCAGAGGTACCATATTATAATATTCAAATGTCCAGTGTTCAACAACAACAGCAAAAAGAATCACAAGGTGTATAAAGAAATAGAAAAGTATGATTTAGTGAAAGGAACAGTATGACCTTTGACAGAAAAGGTCACTGAGGAAGTTTCAATGTTGTTATATTTGACAAAAACTTTAAAACAACTGTTTTATGCTAAAAAAGAAAAAGAATTAAAGAAAACTGAAAAGAGTGTACTAACAAAATCAGAATATCAGTAAAAAGAGTTTAAAAAAGGGCAGAAACTTTGGATTTGAAAAGTACAACTATTAAAGTGAAAAATTCACTCAAGGGATTTAATAGTACATTTAAACAAAATGAAGAATTAGCTAAGAAAAAGTAAAAGTATGGTGTAGGGTGCATGTAAGTACTACATGTAAGTACTTGGAGGGTGCCCAAAACATGCATTATGGGAATCTCAGAAATAGCAGAGAATGAAGGAGAGAGAGAAAAAGGGAGGAAAGGAGAAAGAAAAGAAGGATGTCTGAAGAAATAGTGTGCAAAAGCTCCCAGATTTGATGGAAGAGGTGGACATGTATATACATATACATGCACCCAAGAACTCAACTATATCCAAGCAGTATGGATTCAAAGATACCCACGCAAAGCCACATCATAATAAACTGTCAGAAGATAAAAGAGAATCCTGAAAGCAGCAAGGAGGTCGCAACTTGTCATACACATAGGATCCTCAATAAGATTAGCAATTTCTCATCAGAAACCATGAGGTCAGAAGACATGGTTTAAAGTGCTGAAAAGAAAAGAAACAAAACAAAAAACTGTTAACCAAGAATTCTCATCTAGCAAAACTGTCTCTTCAAAAAATGGGGGAGAAAGGAAGACATTCCCAGATAAACAAAAACAAAGGTAGTTTCTTACTGTTGGACCTGCCCTGTAAGAAATACTGAAGAGGAGTCCTTCAAGTTGAAAAGAAAGAACACTAGAAATTAACTCAAAGCCATAAAAAGAAATAAAACAGCAGGAGCAGGAAAGTAGTTTCTTTTTTAAAAAAAGAAAAAAATAAAGGAGAAATTCTACTAATCACTGACAGTTATACTACAAACTTTGAATTTCTTACAATAAACATGCATTATTTATATAGCCTGATTTTTTAAAATTGAAAAATAATAATTTTAGAAAGTATCTAGAAGGCAATGGCACCCCACTCCAGTCCTCTTGCCTGGAAAATCCCATGGACGGAGGAGCCTGGAAGGCTGCAGTCCATGGCGTCGCTAAGAGTCAGACACGACTCAGTGACCTCAATTTCACTTTTCAGTTTCATGCATTGGAGAAAGAAATGGCAACCCACTCCCGTGTTCTTGCCTGGAGAATCCCAGGAACGGGGGAGCCTGGTGGGCTGCCGTCTATGTGGTCTCATGACTGAAGTGACTTAGCAGCAGCAGCAGTGCATTTCTTTCCTTTTTTCCCCAGATTAATACAATTGCAGCACAGCTAACTAAGGTCCATCTAGTCAAGGCTATGGTTTTTCCAGTGTTCATGTATGGATGTGAGAGTTGGAGTGTGAAGAAGGCTGAGAGCTGAAGAATCGATGCTTTTGAACTGTGGTGTTGGAGAAGACTCTTGAGAGTCCCTTGGACTGCAAGGAGATCCAACCAGTCCATTCTGAAGGAGATCAGCCCTGGGATTTCTTTGGAAGGAATGATGCTGAAGCTGAAACTCCAGTACTTTGGCCACCTCATGCGAAGAGTTGACTCGTTGGAAAAGACTCTGATGCTGGGAGGGATTGGGGGCAGGAGGAGAAGGGGATGAGAGAGGATGAGATGGCTGGATGGCATCACGGACTCGATGAGTGTGAGTCTGAGTGAACTTCGGGAGTTGGTGATGGACAGGGAGGCCTGGCGTGCTGCAATTCAGGGGGTTGCAAAGAGTCGGACACGACCGAGCGGCTGAACTGAACTGCACTGAACAGAGAGTAATTGTCACAGATTAGCGAGCTCTTTAGAGAGAAGTCACACCAAGTGAGTCAGCTAGGTGTATACATGCATCCTCTCTTTTTTGGATTTCCTTCCCCTTTAGGTCACCACAGAGCATTGAGTTTAGAGTTCCCTTTGCTAGTATACAGTAGGTTCTCATTAGTTATCTATTTTATACATTCTAGTATATACATGTCAATCCCAAACTCCCAATTCATCCCATTCCCTCGTTCCCTCCTTGGTATCCATACATTTGTTCTCTATGTCTGAGTCTCTCTTCCTGCTTTGCAAATAAGTTGATCTATATCATTTTTCTAGATCTCACATATACTAGTTAATATATGATATTTAATTTTCTCTTTCTGACTTACTTTGCTCTATATGACAGTCTCTGGATCCATCCATGTCTCTGCAAATGGCACAATTTTGTCCTTTTTCATGGCTGAGTAATATTTCACTATACATAAGTATAGATGTACCACATCTTTTTTATCCATTTCCCTGTTGATGGGCGTTGAAGTTGCTTCCATGGCCGACTATTGTAAATAGTGCTGTAATGAATGTTGGGGTGCATGTTATCTTTTTGAATTATGATTTTATCCAGGTATAGGCCCAGAAATGGATTGCTGGGTCATATGGTAGATGTATTTTTAGTTTATAAGGTACCGTCATACTGTTCTCCATAGTGATTGTACCAAGTTACATTCCCATCAACAGTATAAGAGGGTTCCCTTTTCTCCACACCCTCTCCAGCATGTATTATTTGATGATGATGTCCGTTCTGACTGGTATGAGGTGATACCTCATTGTAGTTTTGATTTGCATTGCTCTAAAAATTGGAGATGTTGAGAATCCTTCATGTGTTTGTTGGCCATCTGTATGTTTTGGGGGAAATGCTTGTTTGCTTAGGTCTTTCACCTTTTTTTTTTAAATTGAGCTGCATGATCCATTTATATTTTGGAGATTAATCCCTTGTCAGTTGCTTCATTTGCAAACATTTTCTCCCATTCTAAGGGCTGTCTTTCCGTCGTGTTTATGGTTTCCTTTGCTGTGTACCAAGGGCATTTTTGCATAGGGTTGAGAAACTGAGAGTTCAGCAGCAGCATGGTCCTTTTCATGCTCAGAAAGTTGCAGAGGGGGCAGCAGGGCACTGACAAAGCTCCATGGATGGTCTACATTGCACTGGCCGGCCAGGTCTGCAGGACGGTGGAGCTGGTGGCTGCTGAGCTTTCCCCTGGAGCCTTGCTCAGTTTCTCTTCTGCTTGAGCCAGGTACACATTGAGCTCTGTGTTGAATTTACCAGTTTGTCCTGCATCCCACTTGGCTTATCCGAGCTGGAGGAGAGAAATGAATGCTCCAGCTCATCTCTGTGAGTTCCGTTTTGTCCTCGCTCAGTCTGTCTCCCAGTTCATGTCCATCCTCTCTCCTAAAGAGCCTCCTCCTGACTTCAGACCCAGGACCAGACAGGAACACAACAGACTTGCTTGGAAAACCTAGCAGCCACAGTCCACAGTTACATGAGACTGAACCTCCTGAAGGGTACAGAGGAACAGTTACTCTGGATTTAGAGACTGTGGCCTTATGCAGAAAAGGGAACAGGAAAATAGAGGACATTGAATAATTTCAGCTGTGGGCTCCATATTTAGATTCTCTTCTAGTTTATAAAGCTTACAGGTAAAACAAGGAATTATTATGAACTCCTTTGCCTGTGGAACATGTTTTCTGAAGGCAATATGGTTTTGAGCCTGAAACTCATGGTCCAGGTTTTAAAAGTGTTACATAATTTATGAAACTATTGTGCCACAGGTTTTTCTACAGAAATGTCAAGTACACAGAGAATTGTTAAGAGGGAAATTACTATATTATTTTTAATAACTCTGGAATTGGATGTAACCCGAAAGCTCTTTGGGGTTCCCTGAATGAAAAACTTTAGAGTTACATGCCTAGGGTAATTTTAGGAAGAAAAGAACAAAAAAAAGATTGAAATACATTTGTTAATCATCCATTAAGAACCTCCCTAGGGCCAAGTAAGTTCAATCAAACCTACTGGAGAACATTTCAGTTTTTTTCAAAAAATGTCTTTGATGTTTCATGCTTACATCATTTCCCTGAAAAGACTGATAAAATTAATGACACAAATTGCTCCTTTATTTTCTTTTACTTAATTGCATAAAATTGTCCTCCTTTAAAAGTTCAGCAGAAGACAGTGAAAACACAGCTGTCCTGAATTAGGGCCTATTAAAGAAGTCTAGGCCTGCTGACTTCAAGAACTAATAAGACCTATCCAAATCAGCTGCCAGGGTGACTGTGGGGTCAAAGGGATAAGCTGAGAGCTGCGTGTAAAAAGAAAGGGAGCCTGGAAGGGAGGGGGCCGGGTAGATGGATGGGTGGGTGGAAGGAAGAGAAAGATGAAAGAAGAAGAGAGACCCCAGGAAGCAAGTCTACTCATCACCGCTTCATTATACACTGAACTTTCTGAGTTAGAAGGTAAGTTGCTTTATGATATTTTTACATATTATACCCTGAAGAAATGAAGTAGCAATAATTATTTTTATCTCAATGTTCAGATTCTAAAGTCAGCTGGCTACCTAAAAACAGAGCTTCACTCCACATTGCAAGCAGCAAGCAAATCAAGAAATTCAAGGGAGCATTATTCCGTATCAAAACTCCCCACCAGTGGCTGTGCACTCCGGTTATCATGGCGGGGAGAGGGGGAATCAGCTGGCAACTTAGGCTCATGGCATGGCAACAAAACAAGCACTTCCTATGCTAGAACACCATTTGTTGTATTTTTCATTTTTAAAATAGAATTACAGTCTATCATCTTTTACTTTGTAACACTGAGAACCCATATCACATTAAGATGAAGGAGAAATGAATAACATTCTCTGTGGATTATGCGCTTCTCATAGGGATGAAAAACTTGAGCAGTTCATTGTTATTTATGAAGTGCTTTCTCCACCAACAAGGCCTTTCATTTTCTCGGTTTCACAAAAAGGCTAGTGTGGATGGGAAGCCTTGTGATATGGTCACGGGCCTGGAAGGGGAAGCCTCAGTTTCTCTTCTCACTCTGCCCCCCTGCAGGCTGCATGTCTTTAGGAAATTCGTTTAACCTCTAAATCTTCAACCCCAGCATGGAAAATGGGAGTGAACACATGATTTTTCTAAGACTCAGGGTGTGCTTGTGAGTTGATGTGAACATAAATTATGGAAAGAAGTGATCTAGGTACAGTAAATAGTTACCAGCTCTTGCTTGTTTGATGGTGTTAATACTAGTAAAGAACTGGAATGATTTTGAAGTTTCTCTCATGTTTTTAGATTGTGGCTTTTGTCCTTTCGTTTGGACATGACCCTGAGACCCTCACACATCACAGCATCGTTGGGGTTCATAATGTGACAGTGCTCGGCAAATTCAATAGAAAGTTCACTCTGTGTCTAGAACTTGGAATTTACTCAGATCTTTCAGGAGAAATGCTGTGGGAATGCTGTTGTTGCTGCTGCTGCTGCTGCTAAGTCGCTTCAGTCGTGTCCGACTCTGTGCGACCCCATAGACGGCAGCCCACCAGGCTCTCCCGTCCCTGGGATTCTCCAGGCAAGAACACTGGAGTGGGTTGCCATTTCCTTCTCCAACGCATGAAAGTGAGAAGTGAAAGTGAAGTTGCTCAATCATGTCCGACTCTTAGCGACCCCATGGACTGCAGCCTACCAGGTTCCTCCGTCCATGGGATTTTCCAGGCAAGAGGACTGGAGTGGGGTGCCATTGCCTTCTCCGGCTGTGGGAATGAGTTGAGTCTAACTTGGAAAAAGAATTATCTGGAAAACTGAAAAACATAAATAATAAGAGGTACATTTGCAAGGCCCCATGTAGAAGCTGCTCTAGGCCCACGTAGGAATCCAGAGAAAGATGAGAGAGACAAAGAAATTTCCAGAGACTGGTCTGGAGCCACAGCAGAAATCTCAGCTGGAGAAGCCAGAACACTCTCCAGGTGAATCTCCTTCCTTCTGCCAGTGCCTTCACTGAGTGCTTTGCTTTCTTGACATCAGTTTTCACTTATTTCCACTGTTTCTTTCCTTCTCTCACCCTTGAAAAGGCCTGGGGCTTCACTGAAAAGCTGTTAGATGAACACTGGCCTGTCCCAGAGAAGGCCTGCCAAGGTCTTAATCCAAACCACTTACTCATTAAATGAGTCAGCCAGCATCTGACACAGCACAGAACCATCTGAGTCAGGCTGTGGAAAGCTACAGAGACGGACGAAAACAGGAAAGAAAGGAGGAACAAACTCGGGCCTTTCTTGGAAAGTGGCTCTATTCTAAAGAAGGAAAATGTGGTTTGGCACAGAGGAGGTTCTTATAAGCAGGGTCATAAATGGGTTAGAACTTTAACAACCTGAGTAGAATGCTAAGAACAGATGAGTTCCTAGAGGAACTCCAACTCAGGAGTCTAACTGGATTTAAGAGGCACATGGGACCCACTGTAAAACTGCAGAAAGGCAAGCTGTCCTATCGAATGGTGATGGTGGCTAGAGAGAAGCTGGTTGTCTGTAGGCTTGATGAGCTGATGATGCAAACTACCAAGCATCTGTTTAGCTCAGGAATGGACTCCTCCACAGCTGCTCCAAGCCAGAGAGTAGCTCCCAAAATCTGGACTAGAGTTGCAGGAAACCTCTGGCAAGTAGTGTGAAATTAACTGAACAATGACACTTTATGCTTAACAGTCATTCATCTTTAAGCTGTGTCCACCTCAATTCCTACTTTATAGAGCCACTGTCGCAATAATATTGGACTCTGATANAAGCCAGAGAGTAGCTCCCAAAATCTGGACTAGAGTTGCAGGAAACCTCTGGCAAGTAGTGTGAAATTAACTGAACAATGACACTTTATGCTTAACAGTCATTCATCTTTAAGCTGTGTCCACCTCAATTCCTACTTTATAGAGCCACTGTCGCAATAATATTGGACTCTGATATGAAAATCTAGATACACTGTGTAAATGTTTTAATAACACTTAAATCAGCATTATTACTATTGCTATCTAGGGAGAGAAGGTAAGAGAGGCAGAGAAAAGTTGTTTCTATTTTATTCCTAGGGATTGATTTCGGCTTGGTGTAACTCTTGAGTATAAAATACTCAGGTAGGGTGAATATTTAATATATGATATAAGTTTCTTAATAGTCAGGCATTTTGACATAGTTGCCTTGCTTTATTGTATAACTCACGTTATGACACTGCCAGGTGCTGTCATCATTAGCAATAGAGATTCTGCTTTAATTTCCATATTTGTTTCATAAATGCCTTAAGCAAGACCCACCTTTGGCACATAAAAGGCACAGTGCTGTGTGGCAAGTTTTAAGGAAAGAATTTTTGGCGCAGACTTTGATGGCTGGGTTCCTACCTCACTTATAAATCCCTCCTGTTCCTTAGGTTTGATCAAATGTGAGTTTGGAGCTGGTTCCCACATGCAAGTTTAAACTCTGCAAACATCAATCCATGACTGTTGATTTTCTTATGTGTGTAAGGAGATAATGAAAGTATTTACATGCTTGTGTTAAAATCATTAAAATAATATGAGAAGCAACTGAGAGTAGTTTTTAAAGATGGATATTATATAGGTCATTATAAAAGAAGGATTTCTCGACGTCAAAAGACAATACTGAAGGGGACTGTATTAAAAGCTTGAATAAAAGGGACAAGGGACAGAGTTCTATATATCTACTGTCATTCTTGGGCATCGAAATTCTAGCTTCCCACCCCTAGAGTCTCAGACATTTTAGGACATGAAAGGAAACAGTAAGGTGCAAATTTGAAAAATTCATTATTTTGAAGGATTATAATTAGTATCTGTTAATAGTATCAGAAGCCCTTTTAGATTAAAATATATGTATTTTCTGAATATATGTATTTCTAAATGCCAAATGCATACTGAATTACAAACGAGGAGGATAAGATGAATAGAGAATTTCCTCTTGCTTTTGTTGTCTGAAACTGAAAACTCTAGTAAAATTAAATCCAAATGTTAAACAAATTGATTTCCCTCCCCACCAGCAGAGGGAAGAGATGGGTCCCCGCCAGGTTTATTAGAGGGAACCAGTCAAAACTGATACCTCACCTGGTCCACCTGGAATTCCCGTTTTTGCTTCTTCTGAGTTAAATTTAGGGTTCATTTAGTGTTTCAGGGGTACATTTCTTTTTAAATATTTATTTTTATTGGCTGTGCACGTGGGGTCTTCTGTCTTCACTGCTGCAGGAGAACTCTTAGTTGTGGTGTACGCGATCTAGTCCCCTGACCAGGGATCAAACCCGGGACCCCTGCATTGGGAGTGCAGAGTCTTAGCCCCTGGACTACCAGGGAAGTCCCAAGAGTATGTTTCTTTTTCTGCATTGCCTCATTATGGACACCATTCTAATTCTTTTATGCCCAAAATAACAGAAAAGGCCTGAGGATTCAATGAAGCAGATACAATTTCCAATACTGTTAACAGTTCAGAACCAAGTAAGGTAAGTGCATCTGTTGTGAAACCCCCACCATTGAGAACATCTCATCGGACAGTGTTACTTCCTCTTTGTTCCTCGGAAACCTCCCTCTTTCCTCTGCTCTCTCTCATTCTCCTTAGTCTCTAACCCAGCACCCAATGCTCACTACTTGCTATGCGTCACGGATTTTCATTTCACTTTTTGTTTTTAAATATGTATATCCCTGACTAAAGCATCTTACTTTTCCCCCCACAGATCTACCTACAAATTTTGACCAGCAGAGCTATCCTTCTCTCTGAGAAGACATCTTATGTATTACTAAAACAATTATTTTCCGTCATCTTTTAGGCCAGTTTCAAAGCGAGAATACCACTACACATTTCCTAAGAACTCAAACTAGGCAAGCATTTATCTAGGTACTGTGGGGCAAAGTGAATAAAAGACAATCGATAAATAAGAAGTGGACAGGAAGAATCACCACAGTTGTAGATGAATCGAGCTTATTGTTTATAATCTGTGGAAGGCTTCAGCAAGCAAACAGTGCCTGTTACATAATGACTCAGCCTGCCTGGCTATTCAAATAAGGCCCCACACATTGGAAACCCAGTTCTCACCAGCTGGTGTGATCTCAAGTAACAAGCATAGCCACAATCCTGGTATCCACCTTGTTTCCTGAGAATACTGGGTGTCCTTGTGCCTCCAATAAGAGGCTTTTTTGTTGCTTCTGTTATCAATACATAAGCTGGCCAAATGACCGCATGTCTTCCTCAGTGTCCAGTTATCACAGGGGTTCCCTGCGAGCCTGGAGGACTAAGGGGATCCTGACCTGCTCGGACCCCTGTGGTCTTACCATCCCATTTGGTCCATGCCAGCTGACTCCCTTTCAGTCCAGCTTGGTCTTCTAGTTCATTAAATTCTATTGTATCCCAACTTACATCAATATAATTAATATTAGAGAGTCCAAGAAAATGACAACCCCATCCATCCTCATTTCTGGTCTGTGACTTACTATTTGGACCCAACCAAAATATCAGCCCTCTATGCAGAGGACATATCCTAGTTGGCATTCAGAGAAGATGGAGCTCTCCACCCATTCCCTGTCTCTTATATACCGAACTCATTGATCCTTAGTATCTCTCCAGCTATCATTTGAAAACAACTTAACTCTTATTATCACATTATTCTACTGGCAACATCATTCATAATATCACAGTCCAATGCTTCTCAACAATGCTCCATTTAGAAGCTAATGGAAGTAACTACTAGTTCAAGCACAGAATTCTTAATAGACCATAAAAAGATATTTATTCATGTAAAATATCACTCATTGCTTTGCCATCATATTCTTTATGTAAGCACTGTGTTGATGTCTCTGTGCAGTAANTATCACAGTCCAATGCTTCTCAACAATGCTCCATTTAGAAGCTAATGGAAGTAACTACTAGTTCAAGCACAGAATTCTTAATAGACCATAAAAAGATATTTATTCATGTAAAATATCACTCATTGCTTTGCCATCATATTCTTTATGTAAGCACTGTGTTGATGTCTCTGTGCAGTAATAATTTCATTTTTGAACTTTGAAATAAGCCTTTAAATGACTTAAGCATCTCCTTAGCTGAGGCATAAGCTTCTGAGAGTGTTGATGCCAGCACATATTCAACATTTTCTGACTTCTCACAGCTTATTTTCATAAATTAAAGCTAACGGAAAGCAATTTACAACCTAAATAGCAGACAGAAAATGTAATAAATTAGATTAAACATTTTCTATAGCTGCGTATTCTCTCAGCTAGATTCTTTACTGTCTGAGTCACCAGGAAAGCCAGCTATATTTATCCACCTGTCAGTGCAGGAGACACAGGAGGCGTGGGTTGGATCTTTGGGTCGGGAAGATCCCCTGGAGGAGGAAATGGCAACCCACTCCAGTATTCTTGCCTGGAGAATTCCTTGGACAGAGGAGCCTGGCGGGCTACAGTCCAAGAGGTCACAAAGACTCAAACATGACTGACCAACTGAGCACACATTATTTAATAATAAATCTGGCATCTCAGAATCAGTAGATTCTGTAGAATGAGAATAGAAGGCATTAGAAATAAAGAGAAATGTTATCATAGGAAAAAACCACACGTGATTTCTCAGCCTTTGTAATTTCTGAGGATTTTCCAGTAGAGCACAGTAGTAGATGAAGAGGGGTAGCATCCACTCTCCCGAGGATATAGTGAGACCAAGGGGCGCCTGACTCAGAGTTGTCAAGGTTTAGTGACACGTTTTGCACGAAGGCATCTACAAAGATGCAGTAAGATGGCCCAGCCTGGAGGTGGAGCAGAGGTAGGGTCCTGAAGTTCATAGCAGGTAGGTGAAAATGCACCATGGAAAAGGTACAGAGTCTGAAGTCCCAGAAACCTGGGTTCAAACCCTAACTACATTTTACAAGTTGACGAGTGTGTAACTTTAGGCAAAGTCTCAATCTTCGATAGACTCAACGTCTTATCTCTGTCATGAGAATTATCATAAAGAACCACAGTCATCTAGCTCCATGGAAGTTGTACTGAATGTTATGCACTATAGTCTGATTTAGGCTTTGGAAGAGCAGGCCAACAATTTGCTCATAGGATTGAGGCTTCTGGCCCAAAGGGGAAGCAGGGAGGAGACAAGAAAAGGTTTGAGTCTGTTGAAACTCAACCTGATATTAACAATGGAATGAAAATGGATGACTCTAGGCCTCCCTGCTGCTGCTGCTGCTGCTGCTGCTGCTAAGTCGCTTCAGTCGTGTTCAACTGTGTGCGACCCCATAGACGGCAGCCCATCAGGCTCCACCGTCCCTGGGATTCTCCAGGCAAAACACTGGAGTCGGTTTGGGCCTCCCAGAAGCCTGCAAAGTTGGGGCAGAATCCAAGTGGGATGAGCTTAAACACCTCAGGGAGGGCACACGATTTCAGAAAGCCTCCTCTTTTCCCCTTTATTATCCCTGCAGCCTCAGTCTTAGCTATAAGAGGGTGATAGAAGATGGTCAATGTGGTTCCATAGGAAGTTGAACATGATTATAAAAGGTACTCTTCCTGCTGCTTCTCCTACATCCTTTAGATACGAAATAGCATGAATTAGGCAAGTCCTCAAAGATATATGCCTGTCCCTATGTGCCGTGTCTCTACCACAATAGCAATCAGAAAGTATGATTTTAAAATCTTAACTGTTCATTTAAAGTCTCAGATGTCTGGAAATAACTTTGGAAGAAAAGTATAAAATTCTTTGAAAGCCACTGAGTGTGGTGACTTTGGGTGCTCTAAGAGGCAGGTACTAATGTGTAACTGTCAATAAAAATAAATTTGTTAGGGAAAACATCTGGAGGATAAAAGGGAAAGAGAGTAGGAGAGCCTTAGACTGTGATGAAGATTTGATACTTGGGTGAGAAATGAGAGAAGGAAGGAGAGCTGGGTAGGACAGTCTAAGACCACAAAGCAGTTCTGCCAAGCCAGCGGGGAGGCCCCGAGTCAGAGGAAATGTGCAGTAGCAGGACTGGGCCTGCGTTAGTGTCCTGTGTGCCCCATCGTCAGCGGGGAGCAACCTTGAACAAGTTCACCCTGCCTGAACCTGGTGGCAGATCCAGAGAGATGGCAACCAGGACCTTCATCCATACACTGTGCTGTCTCCAGTAAGAGATGGGAGAAGTGCCCTTCCAGGATCACTGCAACATGAAGGAAGTTGCAAATAAGGAGTAAAAGATTCTGTCTTCATGAACATGAAGTTTGAATTTTATTAAAATATCCCAATTCTTCCCCAAATGACTGAGAGTCAACACAACTCCAACTAAAATGGCAAGGGATTTTAAGATTTGTTGGTTGTTTTTCAGTAGAACTTGACAGGGAAATTACACGGAGGAAATAAAGTGGAGGAAAAGACACCCTTGGAGAAAAAAGAACTGGGTAGGAAATTTTGCTTCTCCAAGTCTCAGATATCCTCATAATACTCTAAGAAACAATGGTGTTGGTTCTGGAATAGACAAAACAGCACAATGGGGTAGAATTTAGTGCCCAGAGTACACTAACACATCTACGGAAGTGTGATATGTGATAGAAAGTTGGGAAAGATACTCTATTACACTATGAAAACGAGTCATCCATGTACTGTAATGAAATTCGTTCCTGACTTACACCAACTACAAAAATTAAATCCCAGTTAACTAAGGACCTAAATGTTTAGTCATTAATGACTTCATAGAAGGGAAATAGCTCTTAAATGGATAAAAAATGTAAGCTATATTGAAAAGACCGATAAATCTTACTACATTAAAACTTTATAGATATCTAAATATATAAAACAGAAAGAAAAGACCAAAACTGAGATAATTTGCAATGCACATAGTCATAAAAATGGTTTCTATGAAATTTTAGAGCATCTAAAATCAAATTTAGAAAAATAGACACTCAGTAAGAAAGTGGAACAAAAACAGAAACAGCAACTCACAAAGCAAAGCAAACCATGATAAGATATCACTTAACTTTTGGGAAAGTTTTAGAAGCTGAACAGTTACAAGTACTAGTCAGAGTGCAGACAAAGAATTCTCATAAGGTTCTAACGGGAATTGAAGTTATAACAGTCTATTTGTAGAGCAAATTTTCATTATCTAGTAAAGTTTAGAATATGCATTCCTTATAATCATCTATTACACTTTAGATTTTTAAATATTAATGAAGGTATTACAGCATTATTCATAGTAACACTGAAAACAGTTGATATAGAAAATGTTTTTTTTTTTTAATTGTGGGCAGAATTTAAACACAATTCCATGATACTGTGTTAAACAATCCTTTCCTGCCCCAGAGTTAAATACAACTGAGCCATGTAACCATGGTCCTATGTTAAGCAATACTGAGGAAAAAGCAAAATGAGTTAGCTTCCTGCAAGAAATATTTGCTCCTGGAGATAACCCTATGAACCATCTGAAATAGCCTTCATTACAAACTAATAATTCCCCTATCAGCTCAGGACTATCAGATTCACCAACATTCTCTTCAAAACCCTTGCTCCAAAGATAATGCCATATATCCTGCTCAATCTCAAACTGTTTCCTTTCTGTAAGGCCCACCTTAAAATCACCCAGCCCACTTCCTAAAACTCCATAAATATTCTCCCTGGCTTTCTCACTTCTGAAACATGTTTAAAATTGTCAGTATTGTTTCTGCTTTACTGCAGCAAGTCTAATAAACTTTACTTGATTAGCAAGTCTTTCTGGTGATCTTTTGGGCAGTCAACAGTAGTAGATTTAAACAACGGATATACTATAGAAAGGAGAGATCTATAACTATACATACCAATATGAATAATCTCACAAACATTGAACTTAAAAACAGTAACAATAAAATAAAAACCTATAGATATAGTTTCTTTATAGTTTTTAGCTGTCTAAACAAAATTTAAATAAATGCAAATCAAGTTAAATTATTTAAGGATACATACAAATGTGATCACAGTTGAGAATTATAGACAATATGGACCAAATTCAGAGTGTGGAGAATGGAGAGAGAGATAGGCTTACAGTGTGAAAATGTTTGAACTGTATTTGTTATGTTTTAGCTCATTTGAATTAAAGTGGTGGCCTCATAGGTATTCATTATGGTGTCATTTAAACTTTTTTGCAATTTTCATTATTTCACTATTTTAAAGAAAAAACAATCGTAGGGCATAATACTTCATGGTAATTGTTTTCAGAAAGAGGGAATGGTAGCATCAAATGCTGCAGAGTATTCAAGTGCCAGAAAATTAACAAGTGTCCTCTGGGTTCAAGGACTTAGCAAATTCTCATTCACTCAGGGTCAGAAGAGTGGGTGGTAGCAATGGAGCCTGAAAAGAGGTAGCAAATTGTGGAGGTGGAGACGGGGTAAACGGACAACATTTATGAGAGATCCTGACTCCAGCTGATCTGGTGTCAGATGGTCTGTTGTTTTTTGTGTGTTTTATATAGTCACTAAGTCATGTCTGACTCCTTGTGACCCCACAGACTGCAGCACACCAGGCTTCCCTGTCCTTGACTTCCTCCCAGAGTTTGCTCAAAATCATGTTCATCGAGTCAGTGATGCTATCCAAAATCTCATCCTCTGCTACTTCCGTCAGCTTTTGCTTTCAATCTTTCCCAGCATCAGAGTGTTTTCCAATGATTTGGCTCTTCACATCAGGCGGCCAAAGTTTTGGAACTTCAGCTTCAGCATCAGTCCTTCTAATGAATATTCAGGGTTGATTTCCTTTAGGGTTGACTGTTTTGACCTCTTTGAAGTCCCAGGGACTCTCAAGAGTCTTCTCCAGTACCACAGTTGGAAAGCATGAATTGTTCAGTGCTCAACCTTCTTTACGGTCCAACTCTCACGTTCATACATGACTACTGGAAAAACCATAGCTTTGACTATATGGACATTTGTCAGCAAAGTTACATCCCTGCCTTTTCATAAACTGTCTAGGTTTGTCATAACTTTTCTTCCAAAGAGCAAATTACTTTTAATTTCATGGCTGCAGTCACCATCTGCAGTGATTTTGGAACCCCAGAAAATAAAAACGGTCACAGAAAACTGTTTTCCACTTTTCCCCCTTATATGCACCATGAAGTGATGGGATCAGATGCCATGATGTTAGATTTTTGAGTTTGAGTTTTGAGCCAGCTTAAGAAGGTCTGGACACAGTTAAAAAGCGAACCTATTATGGAGTTAATCACGTGTGCTCTTCCCTCTGTTCATCCATGTCACACTTGAAACCAACAGACATTGTAATTAGGCCTCTGCTAAGGAGTAGCAAGAGTATAGCAAATATTTATAGTCATGCATTTTGCATTTTGAGAGACCTCAGTTGCTTTAAGTATAGGCCACTTTCCAAATGAACAAGAGCCAGAAAAGGTCAACAGGGTGGGTTCAGCGGAGTAAATTTACCTAAGAGTTTCCAATTGTTGGCTCAGCTGTAGTGGGAGAGGAGGCCAAGGGAAGCTGGAGGCATAGATCCAAGAGTCAGGGAAGAGACAAGAGAAAAACTGGAGCAATAAACTAGCATGAGGAGTGAGGATTAGGGAAAGCCTGACTCAATTTGCAATTACTGACCCATGAGAACACAGTTAATACTTCCTTTGCCTCCAATAAAAACGTTCACAATTAAAAACGTATTATCTGTACATAACACATTGTAAAACTATGCACTTACTTCTTGAAACAGCCAAGCTCGAGTATTTAACTAAATGCTCACAAAAATGTTAATCCGGTGGCAATGACGTCCAGAAAATTCTGTATACCAAGTGAAGTCACAAATGATTGCAAATGAAGGTTAAACCAGAACATCAGACTCCAGGATAAAGAATACTCAGTGATCTGTAACTCAGAGGAGTGGTTAGAATCTAGACTTATAGAGCATCTTAATGAAGGAACAATATATTTGTAAACAAGCAACAAGGCAAAGGAAAAGGACTTGGTCTTTTAAGAGTAGAAGATATTTTAATACATTGGATTTTTCTCAAACTTTCCTTATTTTATTATTGTGCTTGAAAATTTCTGTTTCCTTAAACATGTTCTTAGAAAATAAACTACGTGTAGCTTGATTTTTACTAAGTATAACCATTAATAAACCTTTTCTTTGGACAAATAGCTTTCTTCTGATAAATAGCATTCTATTCTTTTCCAAGTATGTTAGATATCCATATTATCGTTCATGTTTAAGTATGATGGCTTTAGTCTTCCTAGTATTACCAGAAGTACAAAACTTTGCATTAAGACCAACATGAGACTTAAATGTATACCTTTGCAAATCAAAATTATAAAGTAAGATGTTAAACACATACACTCACACATGTATTTTGTATCCAGCCATAAATTAATCTCTGCAGAAAGTCTAAGCTGACGGTAAAGAAAGGAATGCATTTAAATAGATACAAATAAGGTAAGGACTGAAACAGTGACAAGAGAAAAAAAAATTACATTGACTACTATGGGAGAGCCATTTGTCACCTGTGGGGCTGAGCATCCTGAGAAGATGGGTAGGAATATTGCTGCAAGAGATGGGGAAGCAAGAATGGTCTGACAGCTGGGACTGATGGGCCAGGCTTCTCGCATTCATTTCTTTTGTCACAGCCGCACTCAAGTGAATGAGGAGAACTTTCATCAGGCCACCCAGGATAAATAGGTCTCTTAGACCACCTGCCCCTCAGAATTTCCTGAGACCACACACTATCTTTTATCTGCCTGCACATCAGGAAAATGCTTGGACCTAAGTGCAATCCATATAAGAGCACAACTCTTGTCACCCAGGAGCAATCAAAAAGCCTATTGCCCACCCCCACCCCTCACACCCCCACCCCTGGCCTTTCCTTTCCATTACCTTTTCGTTCTCCAGGTCAAACTTGGTGAGAAGATATGGGGAAAGAACGATATTTGTGTAGAAGTCCTCTGCTTTGAGTTTAGGATGATTCTTAGGCAAATGTCTGCACAAGATTATCTTTTGTTGACAATTTAATAGAAGATTCAAACAACAAACTTGATAGATGGCAACCAAAAAAGGACTTTTTTTAAGCTTCAGAATTAGACTAAGAGAAAAATGAAACAGGTCAAAGCTTAGGCTACCCGCTTTCAAAAATGTGGAAGCGTGAAGCACAGTGAAAAGGGCCCTTCCCTGCAGACTTCATCTTAACATGCGGTGCCCCTTAAAATTGCCTCCAAGGAGCACACAAACCCTCAGAGGGGATAGAAGCTGCCTTGAGTGGCTGCTGCAATGTGGACTGTAAACTCTGTTGATTCTGCTTGGTAGAACGAAAATGAGAATCCTAGTCAAGTGGCTTGGCCATCTCTGCTTCAGGGGGCAAAGTAGGACCCATGGGGAAAGATAAAAACCATTCCTGTTGTGCCAAAAGTACAAAGAACAAGGAGTAGCCTAACATGGCAACTTCACAGAGCTTTCCTGGACCAAGTGCTTTCTCAGGAGAACATCCCTCCCCAGGAGAGGAGATTTATTTTTTTCATCACATTGCCAGTTATTTTCTTCCAGGAGGAAATTTATGATTTAAAACTTTGAAGCTGTCAATACTTTCTTTTTACTATTTATAAATTTTTACTGATATGTAATTGACATAAAACATTATATTGTTTTCAGATATTGAGCATAGTGATTTGGTATTTGTGTGTGTATTTAAATAAGGCACCAGAAGTCTAGTTACCTTACCTAGTCACAGACTGTTTTCCTGTGATGGAAGCTTTTAAGATCTAGTCTTGGCAACTTTCAAATATACACTAGAGTATTATTAATTGGAATCACCATACTCTACATTCTATTCCTATGACTTATTCTATAACTGTAAATCTGTACCTTTTGACTTCCTTTACCCATTTTGCCCAAGCTTCACCCCATACCCCTGGCAACACCAATCTATTGTCCGAATTTGTGACTTGTTTCTTTTTTTTCCTTCAGATTCCACATGTAGCTGAGATCATATGGTATTTTTCTTTCTCTGACATGTTTTACTTAACATAATGCCCTAAATGTGAAACTGTGTTGTCATAAATGACAAGATTTCTTTTTCATGGCTGAATGATATTCTTGTATATATTTATACTGCATCTTTTTAATTTATTCATCCACTGATGGACATATAGGTTGCTTACATATCTTGGCTATGTAAATAATGCCACACTGGACATTAGGGTACAGATAGCTATCTTTTCAACTTAGTGTTTTTATTTTCTTTGAATACGTACCCAGAAGTAGAATTTCTGGACTGTATGGTAGTACTATTTTTATTTTCTGTGGAAGTTGTATATTGTTTTCCATAGTGGAAATAAAAAGTAAATTGGTACTTTCCTACTGGAGAAGATGATAGCACCCCACTCCAGTACTCTTGCCTGGAAAATCCCATGGACGGAGGAGCCTGGCAGGCTGCATCCAGGGACGGGGGAGCCTGGTGGGCTGCCATCTATAGGGTCGCACAGTGTCGGACACGACTGAAGTGACTTAACAGCAGAAGCACCGGCAGTGCATTAGGGTTCCCGATTCTCTACATCTTCTCCAACACTTGTTAACCCTTCTCTTTTTGATAATAGTCCTTCCAGCAGGTGTGAGGTGATATCTCATTGTGGTTTTGATTTGCACGTGCCTGATGATTGGTGATGTTGAGCATCTTTTCATGTGTCTGTTGGTTGTCAGTATATCGTCTTTGGAAAAATGCCTATTCAGATCTAATGCCCATTTTTAAATTGACTTTTTGCTTTTTTGCTCTTGAGTTGCATGCATTTGTTTAATATTTTAGATATTAATCCCTTATTGGATATACAATTTGCAAATATTGTCTCCCATTCAGTAGGTTGCCTTTTCACTTTACTGATGATAAAGCGAATCTTTTGCTATGCAGAGTTTTTTAGTGTACTGTATTTCCACTTGCGTATTTTGCTGTTGGTAGGTTTAATTGACTTGTCTCTATATGTCACATTTTTAATTGAGAAATGATCTCTATAGGGACAAATTATGCTAGACAGAAAATATTCAATTCTATTTTTTGCATTAAAATATATAAATGCTTTTAGTTCAGTTCAGTCACTCAGTCATGTCCTACTCTTTGCAACCCCATGAACCACAGCACTCAGGCCTCCCTGTCCATCGCCAACTCCCGGAGTTCACTAAAACCTATCCATGCCCTTTGAGTTGGTGATGCCATCCAGCCATCTCATCCTCTGTTGTCCCCTTCTCCTCCTGCCCTCAATCTTTCCCAGCATCAGGATCTTTTCAAATGAGTCAGGTCTTCACATAAAAGCTTTAGCTAAAATATTTTCACATGTACTTTTTTTGCTTCTTTCAGAGTACCTTTCTAGTGTAAACATTAAAAATAGTTTCTATTTGGTATTTTTTACAATGTTCTATGTACTTTAGATGATGTCAAATCATAGAACTTCTCATTTCATACCAGTAGAACTAAATACACATGTATCCAATTATTTAAAAAGAAAAGCACTTTCAATTTCTTTTTCTACTTTCTCATTATTAGTGTATAGGAGTGCAAGGGATTTCTGTGTGTTGATTTTATANTGTCTCTTCTTTGTGACCAAGGTGCCAACTATTTCTATCAAATTATACGGTGAAAAACTTGCTCCACACTGGCAAGGTCTCTGTGGGAATTCATTATTTGAACAACAAACTCATTTTGAAAGTTATGATCTGAAATGAACTTGCAGGCTCCTTCATTAGAATCCAGTTATAGGCAGTGTGTACTTAAAATTATTTTAATTTCTTCCTTCCTTTCTTTATGATTAAAAAAAAATCTACTCATTCAATCCTGATGATAGTTACTCTATACTTTTCCCAACTTAAACAAAAATATGACTGAGCCAGACTTAGTCCTCAGATCGACTGCAAGTCTAACATTTCCAGAATTTCTTCTTTGTCAGTATCCACTCTCTGCCCCATTAACTTAAAGCAAACAAACAAATAACAGTCTTTCCATGAAGACGATTCTGTATGTTGGAGAAGGTTTTATAATTTTTAATATAAAAGTAAAATAGAGAAGCCAAGGCAAGTCAGTGTGTGGCAGTGAGAAAGCTCCAAATTTATTATTCATGGTGAGGAGGGGAGAGGGAGAGTTAGGCTGACTAGTCTAGATCATCAAATAATCCAAGCTTCTCATTTTGTCAGTGCCAACTGCCTCCTCAAACAAATAGAAATTGATGGACTTGAATTCCATCTTGTTCATTTCCACATCCTCTCCTTCACCATGCGAGCATCCCTTGAAGTGGTCCAAAGGAGCACAGAGGTGGTACAGAGGGCAGAGCGTTACCAAACCATAAAACTAGATCGTTAGAGCCAGAATTAATGGGCTTCCTGGCTTCCCATGGAGGTCTTAAAACCACCTGGAGTTGCAGTGAATGGGTTCATTGCACATTTCTTCTTGCCTATAGCACAGCAAAAGGTAGGAAGAAAAATAATTCCTTTTGATACAGCATTAACAGTAAGAGCACCTAGTGGAGTAGTGGGTGCTTAGAGGAAAACCTTGCTTCTTGTTAAGTAGTGACTGACTTATTAGGGACTCGAAATGAGGGGTAAATGAATTAATGACTGAGGCAGTGAGTGGGAAAAAGAATTGAATTCCTCCTTTGCACAGCCTCTTACTAGCTGTGAATGTGAACATGCCATTTCACTCTTGAAAATCAGTTTACTCATTGATGAAGTAGTAACAGCGGAGTTATGGCTGTTTAACCTTTATTCTGAGCGTCACATGACAGAATGAATGTGAAAGCACTCTGTAATTTAACCTATTACTACCAGAACTTAAAAAACGAAGCACCATTTTCCTAAAGACGTGTTTACGTGATTTATATGTAGTCTTCCCTTCATGATCCTTACATTTATCTTGAGCCCTCCAGCCAAGCTGGATTGGTCTGGTCCTTAATGGACCCACATTAAAGCTCCAGTAAAGACTGCTCCTAATTTGCATATAGGTCTGTTAGACTTTCGTTGATGCACTGATTTCTCAGAATGTTGATATACCTGTCTCATCTCCTGCTGTTCTGTTCTTTAAAGCCTGCACATTAAATGGGCTCTAAACTCTTTGCAAATTTTTGACAAATAGCTTTTGGGTCCTGCTAAGTACAGATCTTTGCTGCATCCTTGCCCTCCACTCTGACTCAAGTCTCAGCCTTCTTTTCATAATATAATCTTGCACTACTGCATTAATGCCCAGACATGGGGCCCTGGGATGTCAAGCCTCTCTGTGCCAATCCTATTGCAGAAGAGAACATCAAATCCCAGATCCAGCCCCACTTGGATCTGGGGTGGCTGACTGGGAAAGCCTTAGACTTCTGTTTCCTTTTTAAAATATTTAAAAAATATGTATCTATACACTTTAAAATATACACAAAAATGTACACAAAATGGCTAATTGTATACCTTGCTTCCCCTAGTATTTTTATTTATGTCTATACTGTTCCAGTGTTTCTCTTCAAATAGGCACAAATAAAAAGCTAGACGCATATTTTTGTCCAGATTTTCACATGAGAGTCACCTGTTGCACATTTATCTTCCCCAAAAGTTATTATTCAGCAAGATATACCTACTAGTTTATAACCATCAGTATATAGGTAGCCTCCAAAATATTTTCAACTGCTTGACCTGCAGTTTCTGAAAAATATAAGTTAAAATCTCAAAGTGCATTTTGATCCATTTATATCCTCCTGATATCTGTCAGATGTTGTCTTTCTTGAATTAAAAAAAATTTTTAATGTGTTAGAGAATAGTTGCTTTACAATGTTGTGTTAGTTTCTACTGTACAGCAAAGTGAATCAGCGGCGTGTATACATATATCCCCCTTTTTTGGATTTCCTTCCCTTGAAACATCAAGTAGAGCTTCCGTGCTATGCAGCTGTTGTTGTTAAGTCACTCAGTCATGTCTGACTCTTTGTGACCCCATGGACTGTAGCACACCAGGCTTCCCTGTCCTTCACCAACTCCTGCAGTTTGCTCAAACTCATGTTCATTGAGTTGGTGATGCCATCCAACCATCTCATCCTCTGTCACCCCCTTTTCCTGCCTTCAATCTTTCCCAGCATCAGGGTCTTTTCCAATGAGTTGGCTCTTTGCATCTGGTGACCAGAGTATCAGAACTTCAGCTTCAGCATCAGTCCTTTCAATTGAATATACAGGATTGATTTCCTTTAGTACTGACTGGTTTGATCTCCTTGCTGTCCAAGGGACTCTCAAGAGTCTTATCCAACACCACAGTTCAAAAGCATCAATTCTTCGGTTCTCAGACTTCTATATGGTCCAACTCTCATATTCATACATGACTACTGGGAATACCATAGCTTTGACTATACAGATTTTTGTTGGCAAAGTAATGTCTCTGCTACTTAATACACTGTCTAGGTTTATCATTGCTTTTCTTCCAAGGAGCAAGTGTCTTTTCATTTCATGGCTCCACTCACCATTCCCAGTGATTTTGGAGCCCAAGAAAATAAGAATGTCACAGTTTCCATTTTTTCTCCATCTATTTGTCATGTAATATTGGGACTGGATGCCATGAGCTTAGTTTTTTGAATATTGAGTTTTAAGCAAACTTTCTCACTCTCCTCTTTCACCCTCATCAAGAGGCTCTTTAGATTTTCTTCGTTTTCTGTGATAAGGGTAGGGTTACTGATATTTCTCCTGGCAATCTTAATTTCAGCTTGTGTTTCATCCAGTTAGGCATTTCGCAGGATTTACTCTGCATATAAGTTAAACGAGTGGCAATATACAGCCTTGATGTACTCCTATCTCAGTTTTGAACCAATCTGTGCTATGCAGTAAGTTCTCATTAAGTATCTATTTTGTACACAATATCAATAGTGTAGCTGTTGCCTTTTATGACCATATTTTATTCTGGCCCAGTTGTTTTTGATCAATTCTTTTCTTGATGGAATATTACTTTTATCCTGTATAACTTCCATTTTCTCATGACTTTCCCCTGACTTTTCCACTTAATTCTGTTTTATTGGCTATTTAATTAGCTGCCATAGCTGCTGCTTGTTTCCATGTTTGTCTTTCAGGTAAACGTCCACTTACACTTAATAGTGACAGGGAGAGTCACTCAGTTATGTCCAACTCTTTGCAACCCCATGGACTATACAGCTTATGGAATTCTCCAGGCCAGAATACTAAGTACCTGAGAAACCCAGGTCTCCCACATTGCAGGTGGATTCTTTACCAGCTGAGCTACAAGGGAAGCTCACACTTAAGTAAGCCTGAAGGAATTAGGACAACCAGTCCTAGTCCTAGGACAGGGTCCTGTGTGTCCTTTCTGTCAGGATGTCCAGGAGCTCCTGAGGGAGAGAACAGAATGCCCAGAGTAGTGGGGATGTGTGGTTTCTCTCTTTAAAATTTGCTTTTAGATAATGTATTCATCATTTGGTTCGAAGTCATTCTTATATGGTACTTAGTGTTTCTCAGGTACTTAAATATTTAGTCCCTTAAACGCACATTCCCTTGGAAGAATCGGCTAATATATTGCTGGGGGAGGGATGAAAGTAAAAGTGAAAGAAAGTTTCTCAGTCCTGTCGGACTCTTTGCAACCCCAGGGACTGTAGCCTACCAGGGTCTTCCGTCCATGGGATTTTCCAGGCAGGAATACTGGAGTGGGTTAAATCCAGGTCCTTGCGTTTGCCTGTTCTGTCTGTTTGGAGATTGTGGTGGAATTTGCTTTAGGGCAGAGTTTATGACATTCAGGAAGGTTCTAACACTTCCCCATTACACTTTCCCTGCCATCAACCAATCTGATCTTTCAGGGAATCTCTTGGTATCTCAACTATAGGTCCTGCTGTTTTCCAGAACAACCCTGGGTGGATTCACCCTCATGTGGTGGATGAGGAAGAATCCATCACAGCCAACTTATTCAGACAATGTAGAGCTTTTATAAGCCCTCATTAGACAGCAGGTCCTCCATGCTACTCCAGTCAGCACTGAGCTGTTCTTAATGCTTTCCTACCACCAAATAGAGCTGGAACAATCACTGCCTCAAGCAAGGCACAGTCAGAAGAGCTGCCAAGGGGATCTATTTGCTATCCCTTCCTTTCTACCTGGACTATTATTTCCTGAACTTATATTAGGACCCAGTCACCATCTGGCTGGTAGAATATTTAAATATTGGGTTCTGGGGTAGATCAGATGTTCTCTTGCTTTTATGTATCTGCAGGATCATTTTAGGGGGTGAGAATCCACAGCTATTACTTCACCATCTTACCATGAAGTAGACTTTGCAACCTTCCTCCCACCCTGCCCAGTAAGTGTGTATTGCACAACTTAGAATTAATTTCAGAGTATCTATCCTGAAATAGATGTAGAACATTTTTTTTAACTCTCTAAGTTTTTAGTACATCTGTTTTATAAATAATTCAAATACTTCAGCATCTTGAAAATTGAGACATATGATTGATTATTGTATTTTTCCAATTATCTGCCAAAGCGCTTTGAGCATAAGTGCACCATAAAAGTTATCTAATTTAATGGACATCTTCAACATAACTGAAATTCAGAAGGATAGCTTTCCTTCAAGGATAAAATGTATGGAAATTCATGCCACTAGGAGGTTTTTTTGGCTATGAGAAAAGTATTCACTATCATGCAGTTTCTGAATGAAATGTTTCCATGGATATTATAGCTTGAATTATCTTCATTTCATTAGTTTTAAAAACCCTCTGCAGAAATCTATTGTGAACATCCTTCGCTGCTGTATTGGAGAGCTATACTCTGATTCCTTTATTTTTTTTTTCTAGTTCAAGAAATATTTTATTAAAAGGGATATGTATAAGTAATTGTTTAAATAATAACACAATTATGCACCGCCTGGGAAGACGCAAATTATATATCTTTTCCATTATTTTTTCTTTTTAAAATTTTATTTATTTATTTCTCATTTTACTTTATTTTACTTTACAATACTGTATTGGTTTTGCCATACATCAACATGAATCCACCACAGGTGTACACGTGTTGCCAATCCTGAACCCTCCTCCCACCTCCCTCCCCATACCATCTCTCTGGGTCATCCCAGTGCACCAGCCCCAAGCATCCTGTGTCAAACCTAGACTGGCGATTCGTTTCTTACATGATATTATACATGTTATAATCTCAAACAACCTCACCACATATTGACCCCAGAAAACGCAGCCATAAACTCAATTTTTGGAGAAAAGGTAGTATTATCTAGTGTTCAGGGTTTTAAAACTCGGTTGTTTTGCAATTGTATTTTCCTTTAAGAAAAACCAGCAGGGGATTTTCAAGATGTCAACCCCAAATAATAAAGGGACAAATAGGATATGAGAGAAAAAAGCAGAGTCTGGGGTAATTCAAATTATCCTAGACCATTTGGGACCATTCGTATTGAATAAAATTAAATTGAAAAAGAAATTAATGATCACCCAAGTGCTTGGTAGAAAACTTCTAGATTTTATATAATACTGTATAAAATCAACTGTATGTATTTTTGTTGCTAGTATCTAAGTAGCTAAATACAGCTAGAGACAATTATACAAGATAAATGTTACCCTCATTAATGTACAATTATTGACTCGGAAAGCCGCTTACTATATTTCTTGAGTTAAATCAGTTTTACGCTTCCTGCTATGACAATTAGAAGAGCTTCTGTAATTTCTTTTTCCTCCTGGGCTACCATCATCTCTTGCCAAAACTACAACAGCCTAGTGATTTTCCCAATTGATTCTTGCTTCTCTCAAATAAACTCTTCATGTATAGCTACAGTGAACTTTTATTTTTTTACCTTTTTATTAAAGTATACCATACATGCATGCACAAAAGTTCACATATTATGTGCCACTTAATAAATTTTCATGAACCAAAAACACCCACATGGTCATTATCAAGTTAAGAAAGAATATTCTGGCCCACAGAGTCTTGCCCTGTTCTCTCTTCCAGTCCGCAGCCAGCCCCCGGAAGCAAATACTTTTGTGCCATGCACCAGCATATTTACTTTTGTCTGTTTGTGCTTTGTATAAATGGATTGATAGAGAAGTATTCTTTGTTCACTACGAATTTTTCCTTTTTTCACTGAGAATTATGGTTGTAAAATTAACCCATGCTTTTGTGTTTTTTATTGTGTGAATATACTCTCCATACATATCAACCCATAAATCCTCGTTAATATAGTGGGCATTTGGTCAGGTTCCAATTTAAGTCTGTCACACAATTGTGTTGCCGTCTACATTTCTGTTTGGGATTCCCAGGTGGCACTAATGGTAAAGAATCTGCCTGCCAATGTAGAAAACACAAGAAATGCCAGTTCAATCCCTGAGTCAGGAAGATCTTCTGGAGTAGGAAATGGCAACCCACTCCAGTATTCTTGCCTGGAGAACTCCATGGGCAGAGGAGCCTGGTTGGCTATAGTCCACGAGGTCACAAAGAATTGCACACGACCAAGCATGCACACAATATTTGATGAGCACGTGTATGCCTTGCTATGGCACAGTAGCTAAAAGTGAACTAGAAAATGCATTTATTCAATTTTACTATATACTTAGAAATAATTTATTGATGTTTTGCACCAATTTACACTAACAATGAGCTTCCTTGTTGGCTCAGCAGTAAAGAATCTGTCTGCAGTATAGGAGACTGGGTTTCACTTGCTGGGTGAGGAAGATCCCCTGGAGAGGAAATGCAACCCACTCCAGTATTCTTGCCTGGGAGATCCCATAGACAGAGGAGCCTGGTGGGCTACAGTCCATGGGGTTGCAAAAGAGTTGGACACAACTTAACAATAACAATACTAACAACAGCATTTAAATGAGAGCTACAGTTGCTTTAAGTATTTATCAGCACTTGATATTGTCAATCTTTTTTAAAACCTTTTTAAAAAAAAATTCTTGAGAATATATAGTTGCATCTCATTGTGATTTCAGTTTGCATTTCCCTAAAAACTAAAGAACTTGAGCACATATTCCTATGTTTATTGAACGTCTGAATATCTTATTTTATGAACTTTCATTTTTCTAGTGGGCTGGCTTGCTTTCCTTATTGATTAGGAGATATTCTTTATATGTTGTGGGTTTGCCTTCTTTGTCAGATATATGTATTGTAAATATCTGCTCCCACTCTGAGCACTGCCTTTTTAATCTCTTCTAAATTCCAATATAGTCCAGTGTACCCTTTTTAAAAAATTTATGGTGAATATTTTGTACATTTTTTTAAAGTAGTAGTTCCTCAGGTATTTCTTATGTATTCTGAAGTTTGATCTCTGGCTTAGTACTTGGATAGGGGAAAGCATATCCACTGAAAAATGGGGGTGGTTACCAATAATAGACATGGAGGGAAGGAGGGTGCCTTATTTGGAAGGTAAAGAAATGTGCTTTCTGGGCTTTCTTTTTTGAAATCCCTTAGGTGATTCCTTTGATCTTTTACTGATGAACACTGGGTCATAAGGAACCTAATATNTGTTGAATCATGATGCCGGGATTCTTGGCCCCCAGAGGAGAAGAATTCAATCTGGGGCCAGAGACGAGGCTTGATCGCTCAGAGCTTTTGTGTAATAAAGTTTTATTAAAGTATAAAGGAGATAGAGAAAGCTTCTGACATGGGCATCAGAAGGGGGCAGAAAGAGTATACCCAAAGACTGTTTTTAAAAATTTGTACAAGTAGATCATTAACAGACAGACTTTTCTATCTTGTCAACTGATTGAGAAGTAGAACATTTAGAGAGCATCAGCATTATAAAATAGCTTAGTCTCTGGGAAGGAAAACATCAGCAAATATGTCACTAAAATGTTAATCTCTAGGACCTTGACTAAGTTATTTAATAACCCAGTAGTTATTAAATAAATACTTGCTGAATGAAACAAATATAGGAAACATAAAATTATGTGAAAAGTAAAGGCTTTTTTTCCGATGCTTTTGGAGGGAGGTTTTCTTGAGAAGTTAGCAATTCTAGCAGCAAGAGTCAGAATTTAAATTGTTGACCTGACACAAAAGAACCTCTCTATGCATGGTTAGGAGTCTTCCCCTATGGACTACATTATTGAGTAATGCTGGAAGCCTCTGAACATTAATTTAGATCTGGTGGACAGGGTAAACAAAACAGTAATCTTCCTGTAAATGACTTCAGCAAAATCTCTAAATCATTAACTTCTTATCTACATGGAAGTCTGTGTCTGAGACACATAAAGTATTAAGTCAAAAATACAGGGTTGCATGTATAGTGTTGGGAAGAGGAAAAGTTGCCTTACCCTTCCCTTCTTTGGATCTTTTTTACTGGTCAAATAATTAAAATGATATGAGACATATTAACTGAAGAAAATTGAATTGAATTTTATATGTATGAGAATCCCACAGACATGAGAGGTTCAGAGACAGAAAGGTAAAATGAGATAGGTATGCCATCCTGAGCTAAGGAATGGGATAGGGCTTTGGGGCTTCCAAGGACAAGAGAGTTATTAATAGTACACAAGAGCAGCCGGTGTTAGTAATTAGAGGTTTGCTCTGCCATATATATGGGGTTACTTAGATAAAGGCTATATCTGGTAGGGACTTCCCTGGTGGTCCAGTGGTCAAGACTCTGAGCTTCTATTGCAGGGGGACTTGGGTTCCATCCCTGGTTGGGGAACGAAGGTCCTGTATGCCATGTGGTATGGGCAAAAGATTAAAAACAAGTTGTATCTGGTAATAATTTTTTTGGAAAATTTCCCCAATTTAAATTCCTCTAGGAAGTGAATTCAGTTCAGTCCAGTTGCTTAGTCATGTCTAACTCCTTGCGACCCCATGGCCTGCAGCACTCCAGGCTTCCCTGTCCATCACCAANCCATGTGGTATGGGCAAAAGATTAAAAACAAGTTGTATCTGGTAATAATTTTTTTGGAAAATTTCCCCAATTTAAATTCCTCTAGGAAGTGAATTCAGTTCAGTCCAGTTGCTTAGTCATGTCTAACTCCTTGCGACCCCATGGCCTGCAGCACTCCAGGCTTCCCTGTCCATCACCAACTCCTGGAGCTTGCTCAAACTCGTGTCCATTGAGTCGGTGATGCCATCCAACCATCTCATCCTCTGTCATCCCCTTCTCATCCTGCCTTCAATCTTTCCCAGCATCAGGGTCTTTTCAAATGAGTCAGTTCTTGCATCAAGTGGCCAAAGTATTGGAGTTTCAGCTTCAGCATCAGTCCTCAATAAATATTCAGGATTGATTTCCTTTAGGATGGACTAGTTTGATCTCCTTCCTGTCCAAGGGACTCTCAAGAGTCTTCTCCAACACCTTTTCCAACACTTCTCCACAGTTCAAAAGCATCAATTCTTTGGTGTTCAGCTTTCTTTATAGTCCAAATCTCATATCCATACATGACTACTGGAATAATTATAACTTTGATCAGGTGGACCTTTGTTGGCAAAGCATTGTTTCTGTTTTTTAATATGCCATCTAGGTTGGTTATAGCTCTTCTTCCAAGGAGCAAGCGTCTTTTAATTTCATGGCTGCAGTCACCATCTACAGTGATTTTGGAGCCCAAGAAAATGAAGACTGGCACTGTTTCCATTGTTTCCACATCTATTTCCCATGAAGTTATAGGACCAGATGCTATGATCTTAGTTTTTTGAATGTTGAGTTTTAAGCTAGCTTTTTCACTCTTTCATTTTCATCAAGAGACTCTTTAGATTCTCTTCACTTTCTGCCATAAGGGTGGTGTCATCTGTGTATCTGAAGTTATCAATATTTCTCCTGGCAATTTTGATTCTAACTTGTGCTTCATCCAGCCCCACAGTTTGCATGATGTACTCTGCATATAAGTTAAATAAGCAGGGTGACAATATACAGCCTTGACACACTCCTTTCCCGATTTGGAACCAGTCTGTTGTTCCATGTCCGTTTCTAACTGTTGCTTCCTGACCTGCAAACAGATTTCTCAGGAGGCAGGTCAGGTGGTCTGGTATTACCATCTCTTTTAGAATTTTCCACAGTTTGTGGTGATGCACACAGTCAAAGGTGTTGGGATAATCAATAAAACAGAAATAGATGTTTTTCTGGAATTCTCTTTCTTTTTTCCATGATCCAATGGATGTTGGCAATTTGATTTCCTGTTCCTCCGCCTTTTCTAAATCCAGCTTGAACATCTGGAAGTTCATGGTTCATGTACTGTTGAAGCCTAGCTTGGAGAATTTTGAGCATTACTTTGTTAGCATGTGAGATGAGTGCAATTGTGCAGTAGTTTGGACGTTCTTTGACATTGCCCTTCTTTGGGATTAGAATAAAAACTGACCTTTTCCAGTCCTGTGACCACTGGTGAGTTTTCCAAATTTGTTGGCATACTGAATGTAGCAATTTAACAACATCATCTTTTAGGATTTGAAATAGCTCAACTGGAATTCCATCACCTCCACTAGCTTTGTTTGTAGTGATGCTTTCTAAGGCCCACTTGACTTCACATTCCAGGATGTCTGGCTCTAGGTGAGTGATCACACCATCGTGATTATCTGGGTCATTAAGATCTTTTTTGTATAGTTCTTCTGCATATTCTTGGGCTTCCCTGGTGGTTCAGAGGTTAAAGCATCTGCCTGCAATGCGGGAGACCTGGGTTCAATCCCTGGTCGGGAAGATCCCCTGGAGAGGGACATGGCAACCCACTCCAGTATTCTTGCCTGGAGAATCCGGAGGAGCTTGGTAGGCTACAGTCCACGGGGTTGCAAAGAGTTGGACATGACTGAGTGACTTCACTTCACTTTCTGCATATTCTTGCCCCTTCTTCTTACTATCTTCTGCTTCTGTTAGGTCCATACCATTTCTGTCCTTTATTGTGCCCATCTTTGCATNTCACATTCCAGGATGTCTGGCTCTAGGTGAGTGATCACACCATCGTTATTATCTGGGTCGTGAAGATCTTGTTTATACAGTTCACATGTTAATTCCCTGTTTACCTCAAGTAGTGTGTCACATTCCCCCAGCTCCTAAGTGCTAATGGGAGGAAGGGGTTGGGAGTGAGGAGTTTGGAGGATAGGGGGTGGAAGTAGCTGATGGCCTCAAAATGGCTAGCTTTGTTTCACTTGGGCTTAGAAGTTTCTATTTGGAAAGGCTTGTTTACTGGTAGAGCATAGAGCAGGAAATATTTCGTTCCACAGTGTCCATATACTTGTTCTGTAATCTAGGACTCCTTTTGAAGGTCTAAGAAGGGTATTTCTTGCAGAATTTCCCATGTTGTTGACTAACTTCCTTTTGGGAGCATTAATTACTGCTACACAACTCCTCTTAAACCCAGTAACAAACTCCCTTCGGCCCTGCAAAAGCAAAGTGTTCAGTAGGCTGCGATGGTGGCCTATAGTTGCACAAATATATTTAATAGAAACAAAAGAGCCTTTAGCTTGTTCAGGTGTCCTTTTAGGTACAAGAAGAAATTTTAGCGCACTGTGAGAAAGAACACAGTTAAAAAGTACGATAACTTATAAATTGAGTATCTTCGATATGGACTGAGGGAAGGCCTATATATTTGTAAGAAACATTTTCTCTGAAAAGTTTGTCCCAGAGCTTGTTTTCTTTTTAAGTGTGTAGAGCGGAGTATCAGGAAACATGACGGATTCACTGACAGATTTCATTTGAACCTGACAACTAAACCATCTACAGATACTCACGGCAAACCACTGGCAGAATTTTGTGATACTTGTTTTAATAAATACAGAAATCAGATTTCAGGAAGCAATTCTTTTCTGCACTGAAAAAAAAAGATTCAAGGGAAAGATGATTTTCCAAAGCTATAGTCACCAGAGAAATCCCCTTTTTGCAGAACTTACGCAGTGAAATCTTGGAGAATCTAAGCACTGAAAGAATAGGCTAACCGTGATCTGAGTTTTGGATACACAAAAATGTTAACATCATAAACAGTTGGACAGACACTGAAGAATAGCTTACCAGTCACTTCAGAGATCTTCATGTGTCTTGCTGTCATTGACAGATATGAGTACATTTTTCAATGTGGACAGACAATGGAATATGCGTGTGCATGTGTGTGTGTGTGGACTGCTCTCATTAGACNTAACATCATAAACAGTTGGACAGACACTGAAGAATAGCTTACCAGTCACTTCAGAGATCTTCATGTGTCTTGCTGTCATTGACAGATATGAGTACATTTTTCAATGTGGACAGACAATGGAATATGCGTGTGCATGTGTGTGTGTGTGGACTGCTCTCATTAGACTCAGTTCAGTTCAGTTCAGTCGCTCAGTCATGTCTGACTCTTTGCAACCCCATGAATCGCAGCATGCCAGGCCTCCCTGTCCATCACCAACTCCCGGAGTTCACTCAGACTCACGCCCATCGAGTCGGTGATGCCATCCAGCCATCTCATCCTCGGTTGTCCCCTTCTCCTCCTGCCCCCAATCCCTCCCAGCATCAGAGTCTTTTCCAATGAGTCAACTCTTTGCATGAGGTGGCCAAAGTTAGACTAGAGGCAGATAATAAACACAGGAATGAGCATGATTGATATAAGAGCTATGTAGAAAACATCAAGTACAAATTCTTATTTACATAGGTTTCTAGACTATAAATTTTTGGAAAAATGAGAAGTCTATTGTACAATGACATATGTAGAGGAATATTTTTGTAACATTATACATTATCAGCAGTCTCCAGATTTTTGCTACCAGGGATCAGTTTCATGGAACACAATTTTTACAAGGACTAGGGTCAGGGGGATGGTTTCAGGATGATTCAAGGGTATTACACATTGTTTCTAAACTAATGTCACCAATGATCTGACAGTAAGTACTGGTCTGTAACTGGAGGTTGGGATATACACTGATATATACAAATATTTCCCCCAAATATTCTATTTTTCTCTATTAAAGAGAGATAATGAAGATCAATTATATATTAATGTTTTAAACTTTCACCAGGGAAGAAGAAATAATGTTTAAACCTGATTTGATTCTAGGAAAGTTTTATATTTCCCTAAGAATTTGGTTTGTTCTTCTCTTCCACATTGAGGCCTGTGTAACAAGTTAAGTTTTGTGTTTTGTAATTGTGCTGAAGAAACTCGAGTCAAATTTAAAATTGTCAAATACCATGGCTGGCATTTGTATGCTCGTTTTCCTTTGTTCTGACTTTTCTGTTTCTGTTGCATCATTGGATTTCCCTGGTGGCTCAGACAATAGAGAATCTGCCTGCAATGCAGGAAACCCAAGTTTGATCCCTGGGTGGAGAAGAGAATGGTTACCCACTCCAGTATTCTTGCCTGGAGAATCCATGGACAGAGGAGACTGGTGGACTGCATTATTACTTGTATTTATCCTACATCACAAGCAATTTAAGAAAACATGATAAGAGAAGAACTGGAATATATAAATAACTTTAAAGAGTTGAAAAAAATCTATAATTATGTGAATACATCTCTGTTGCTGCTGCTATGTTGCTTCAGTCATGTCTGACTCTGTGCAACCCCAGAGATGGCAGCCCACCAGGCTCCCCCATCCCTGAGATTCTCCAGGCAAGAACACTGGAGTGGGTTGCCATTTCCTTCTCCAATGCATGAATGTGAAAAGTGAAAGTGAACTCGCTCAGTTGTGTCCAACTCTTAGCGACCCCATGGACTGTGGCCCACCGGGCTCCTCCATCCATGACATTTTCCAGGCAAGAGTACTGGAGTGGGGTACCATTGCCTTCTCCAAATCTCTACATAGATCTTAAAAATGAAATGTCAATAATCTGTATATTTCTTAAGTACCTATTATAGAAATTACTCTATGAATACAAAGATTAATTTTAAAAATCTATGATAACCATCCATCCCTTCTCTTTATCATTATACTCTAAGATATAAGCATTTAAACTAGCAAAATATATTGTTTTTTCAATAAGTTAATTTTTCTGAAAATGCCACATGATTTTTACAAAACATTTAAAAAATATTTCACGTTATAACTATACCTCATTTGGCCATAAATTCTTGTCTGAAAACCTACATAAATAAAAATATACAACCACAGATGGAGATGATGCTCTATATGCAGCCAGCAAAAAGAAAGACCAGGAGCTGACTATGGCTAAGATAATGAACTCCTTATTGCAAAATTCAGACTTAAAGAAAGTAGGGAAAACCACTAGACCATTCAGATATGACATAATTCAAATCCCTTACAATTATGCAGTAGAACTGATAAATATATTCAAGATATTAGATCTTCAGGCAATAGAACTGTTGAGGGAGGTTTGTAACACTGTACAGGAGGTAGTGATCAAAACCATCCCCAAGAGGAAGAAACACAAAAAGACAAAATTTTTGTCTCAGGAGGCCTTAGGAATAGGTGAGGGAAAAAAAAAAAAAAAAAAAAGAAGTGAAAGGCAAAGGAGAAAAGGAAATACATACCCATTTGAATGCAGAGTTCCAAAGGATAGCAAGGAGAGATAAAGCCTCCCTCAGTGATCAATACAAAGAAATAGAGGAAAACAATAGAATGGGAAAGACTAGGGATCTCTTCAGGAAAACTGGAGATACCAAGGGAACATTTCATGCAAAGATGAGTGCAATAAAGGACAGAAAGAGTATGGACCTCACAGAAGCAGAAGATATTAAGAAGAAGTGGCAAGAATACACAGAAGAACTGTACAAAAAAGATCTTCATGACCCAGATAACCACGATGGTGTGATCACTCACCAAGAGCCAGACATCCTGGTGTGCAAAGTCAAGGTGACCTTAGGAAGCATCACTACAAACAAAGGTAGTGGAGGTGATGGAATCCCAGTTGAGCTATTTCAAATCTCAAAAGATAATGCTGCTAAAGTGCTGTGCTCAATATGCCAGCAAATTTGGAAAACTCAACAGTGGCCACAGGAATGGAAGAGATGTCTTCATTTTATCACAACAAGTGGTGAAAAATTCTTAAAGAGATGGGACTCCCAGACCATCTGACCTGCCTCCTGAGAAATCTGTATGCAGGTCATGATGCAACAGTTAGAACCAGACATAGAACTGGTTCCACAGACTGGTTCCAGATTGGGAAAGGAGTACATCAAGGTTGTGTATTGTCACCTTGCTTATTTAACTTATAAGAAGAGTACATTATGTGAAATGCTGGATTGTATGAAGCACAGGCTGGAATCAAGATTGCTGGGAAAAATATCAAGAACATCAGATATGCAGATGACACCATCCTTATGGCAGAAAGCAAAGAGGAACTTAAGAGCTTCTTGGCAAAGTGAAAGAGGAGACTGAAAACTCTCAACATTCAAAAAACGAAGATCATGGTATCCGGTCCCATCACTTCATGGCAAATAGATGTGGAAACAATGGAAACAGTGAGAGACTTGAATTTCTTGGGCTCCAAAATCACTGTGGATGGTGACTGCAGCCATGAAAGTAAAAAATGCTTGCTCCTTGGAACAAAAACTATGACCAACCTAAACACTATATTAAAAAACAGATATTCCCGACAAAGATCCGTCTAGTTAAAGCTATGGTTTTTCCAGTAGTCATGTGTGGATGTGAGAGCTGAACCATAAAGAAAGCTGAGCGCTGAAGAATTGATGCTTTTGAGTCGTGGTGTTGGAGAAGACTCTTGAGAGTCCCTTGCACTGCAAGGAGTTCAGACCAGTCAATCCTAAAGGAAATCACTCCTGAACATTCATTGGAAGGACTAATCCTGAAGCTTAAGCTCCAGTACTTTGGTTGCCTGATGTGTGTGAAGAACTGACTCATTGGAAAAGACCCTGATGCTAGGAAAGATTGAAGGTAGGAGGAGAAGAAGACAACAGGATGAGATGGTTGGATGGCATCACCAACTCGATGGACATGAGTTTGAGCAAGCTCTGGGAGTTGGTGATGGACAGGGAAGCCTGGCATGCTACAGTCCCTGGGATTGCAAAGAGTTGGATAGGACTGAGTAGCTGAACTGAACTGATACTTGAGGTTTCCTATATTGCTTTTACTATAGTTTTTCTTGTGATTGTTTGTTTAATATTTGCTTCTATTCTAATGGAGGTAGGAACTCTATCTTGTTAATCAATTTTCACATTCCTCTAGAGCAAGGGGTCAGTAGATATACATATATATATATTTTTTTTAATAGTGCCAGATGAGAAATATTTTAGGCTTTGCTGACCATGAGATTTCTTGCAACAACTCAGTTCTAATGTTCTAGTATGAAAATAGCCATAGACAATAACTCAATGAATGGTTGTGACTCATCTCAAATAAAATCTAATTTGTAAACACTAGTGACTAGCCATAGTTTGCTAGTCTCTGCTGTAGAGTTAATTGACATGCAATATGTTTGAAACTGAATGAATGGGAATCTTAAATTCAACATAAGACCTGGAGAAAGGATAGATTTCATATTTAACTGCACTAGTGGTGGAACAGTTGTTTGTTCCTTTTTTTTTTTTAAACCACATATTGCTCCTGAGTTGAAAATGATATTAAATATTCTAGAGGAAATGAGGACCACAGTTAATATGCTCTCCTTTGGCCAACTCTGGAAGGTAATATAATCTAAAGAAATATTATTTTTGTATTTTGCAATATAATTTCAGTGATTTGTCACATTTTTCCCTAAAAGGAAAGAAAAATTTGTGATCAGTAAATATTTCAAAACTTCAAAATGTTGATTTATTTTTGCTTTTAATTATCCTCTCAAACTATAAATGTTAGATTAAAAGCACAGTTTAGTAAGCTTTAAATGATTGGTACTTAGATTATTTAAGACAAAATCTATAGTTGCAGCAGTATAGAAAAATAAACAAGTAAAATTGTCATCCAATAATTTAACCCAAAACAGCACCAGCCATTTTGTTATTTTGCAATGTAATTAGTCAGTAATGACTATCTTCTACAATATTCAGAGAAAATTAGAATAACTGCTCACTAACAAATTTAAAGTATATGCATATTGATGTATTTGGTGAGTATCAGTATGTCAAGAAATCACTATAGTTGAATGAGTTTAAACAGTGATAGCTTCTTGAAGTACTCACCCACTGAACTGTGTTTTTGAAGGGAAAGAAATGGGTTGCCTGGAAGCAAAGGAGAGGACTTTTCAGACCAAGCATAGTGGATAATGGATGCATGGTGGGATAAGCCTTAATTTTCCACTCAACTTTGCTAACTTAGGCCTCCCCTAAATAAAGAAGTATTAGAAGAATGCCTCCAAGTCATTTAGCTCTGAAAAGTGAGGCTAATTTGTCCTCGGACACAGCTTTCCAATAGTTTGCCTCAAAGTAGTTTCTGCCGCTTCTCACACAGGCTATAACATGCTATTGATTTTTCTAAGCTTTGTAATTTTTATTTTTTCTGCCTACCATCTCTTTCATGCTCTGCTTTAGAACTTATCTCACCAGCTGGGCATTCTGCTGGTGGAAACATTTAATCTGAACGTTAGTCATTTTATATCTGGGCATCAAAGAAGAAAAGATTTTTTTATTTTGGTTCATTTATTTACCTGAAAAAAAAAAAAGACACATCGCAAAAATATTTAACTCAAATTATGTGGAAATGGCAAAATAGATCTTAATAGGTACCTACCATGGTTTAATATGCTTATGGTCTGTGTGCTCAAATTGGTTCCTTTGCAAATAGGCCTGTAGGACTTACAAAGTAAAGAAGAAAACATTAGAATAAGGTTTTTAAAATTAAATTAAGAAAAATTTTATGGAATTAGGAATAACTGAAAAACTGTCAAAGAAAATCAGAAAATGAACTGAAATATTGGGATGGGAGGCAACAGTGGAAAGAATCGCCTAAAATGTTTACATATAAAAGAAAACAGACTGGAAAATACCTTTGTAGATAATACAAGAGTGAATGATTTTGTCTTATTCTGTGAACACCTGTCTATAAAGAGAACCTGGTAAGCAACCAATATATAAGTGAAGAAAGAAAAAGAAGTGTATAAAAGACAAATAGGACTTGATAGAAACATAAGGACACATTTCAATACTTGTAAATAAAAATCGCATTGCAGCCACATTTCGGTCAAATTCATTGATTCATGTTAAGAGCACTCTCAAACGTTGGTAAAGATGCAATGAAGTTGGTTGGGATTAAACATGGAGGTGGCATGAAGCCATTTTGAGAAGCAATAAGATGGTCATTTCTGCCAAGAGGAGAAAATAATGTAAACACCTGGGTAAGTCATCCTTCTTCAGGGTAATCACGCTGGAGAAATAATCTCAATGCAGAAATGTATCTATCTAAAAGTTTTTATAGCATTAAAAAATAAATATGTATAAAAACCTCAATACTAGTAATGATGACACATACAGACATTTAAAATAGCTGTTGTGAATACCATATACTACAAGAAAAAATGCTTCTATAGTATTAAGTTAAATCTGAATACAAAATTATATGTATATAATTATATGCACACACACATATATATAAATAATGATTAGTAGAGATGGGAACATGACTATCTTAACTTTTTTCTTTCTATTAATTGATAGACGAATACTACAAATATTACTTTCATGCTACAAATGTAATCTTCAATATAATTAATAGAATTTAATTAAATTACATTTAATTAAAATATAAAGATTATTAAATAACATTTTAAAGATCTCACATTGTTTATTTGGAGAAAAAAATTGTTTCTAATAGTGGCACAATTGCTTTTACTTCTCAAAAGTTTATTTGAAACGGGCTCATCTGTCAAACTTCATGTAAGCCCAGTTTCTGCTTTGAGGTGATGATAAAAACCTGAAAAATGTATTTTGGTGAAATTAAGATCTCATAGATATCTATCCCCAAAATGACATTAATTTCTTTCTAGAGATTGCTAGATTGTATTAATATGGAGTGTCTGAAAGTATTTCAAAAATATATGACTTTGGCCTCTTTATTTAGGAGCCTTAGATTCCGAATTCGTAAAAGGGTAATAAGATTTTTTTCTTTTTCAAAATTTACTGTCAGAATTAAATGAGAAAGATCTAGGTTCATTGACATAAATTGATTTTGTTTCCTATTTTAAGTTATAAAAAGAAAATCGGTTAACAAGTGACCTGGTTCTAAATGTGTGCTTCCAGGCTGCTCACCCTGTTTCATTCTCAGCTGTCTGATCTGTGAAATGGAGCTGGTCTGAATGACTTAGGTTCTAACTCATTTTATTGATGCCAAAAGTGAGAGTTCTGCAACCACATGCTTAATTAAGTTTTTTCACATTTCATCTTAAAAGTTTTGTGTTTAGTCACTAGGAATATTTGTCTCTAATTAGGAATATTCTCAAACCTCAGATTATAAGCGGAGTGGAACTCTTAAAGCAACAGATAGCTAGGTAAAAATTGAAAACAGGACTTCCTGGATCTAGTTCAGCTTTTGTTTGATTATTGTACATCAGTTGCAGGCTATGCTAAATCAGGTTGGATTATAAGAACATAAGGTCAGACTATGCCTTGGACATCAAAGAGATGAAACCAGTCAAGCCTAAAGGAAATCAACCCTAAATATTCATTGGAATGACTCATGCTGAAGCTGAAGTTCCAATACTTTGGCCACCTGATGCAAAGAGACTATTCGTTGGAAGAGACCCTGATGCTGGGAAAGACTGAAGGCAGGAGGAGAGGAGGGCAGCAGAAAAAGAGATGGTTGGATAGCATCATTGACTCAATGGAAGTGAGTTTGGGCAAACTCCTGGAGATCGTGGAGGACAGAGAAGAGTCGGACATGACTCAGCGACCAAGCAAAAACAATAACTGAAAATATGGTCAGACCGTGAATCTGCACAGAGTATGTTGAGTCAGCTTGAATGATGCTGAGTTAGCACACATTATGCTGCGTCATAGTGAACATACAGGTCAAGATCCATGTGAGGGACTCTGGTCCCTCCTCCACATCTCCCCACTCCATCAAAATGGTCTTCTTTATTTAAAGCTGTTAATGTACCATATGTTACAAATAATATGTTCATATAATGATTCCAATTATTGTAGGAAAATCCCTCTCTATTATCATGTTAGTGCCTTGGAAATCTCAATAATCTTATCATTCTGCCCTGGAATTTGCTGACAGCCTGTTTTTTCTGGTTCTAAACACAGTATTGCCTTGAAACTCAAAGCAGAAGCCTGAACGGAAGGCGAAATCCATTTTCACAAGAGAGCCTCATCAGCTTGAGTAGTAAACACTCAAGCTCCACTTGAAAGTCAGCGTTTCTCACCCAGGTGGGAAAAAAAAATGTGAAAAGGGAGTGAAATGTAAAGAGAATCCAGAAAGGAGAGTGAGCACTCCATGAGATGGCAACATCACGGGGAGGGAGGGGGGCAGGGAGCGCCATTCAAGCTGACCTGGTCGCCATCTGATTGTGAGCTGTGAAGCATGACCTAGATTAGCAATTCACAGGGGCTTTAAGAGCATTCTCCATGGTGATGAGGATGTGATTTTATAAAGGACTGAAGAGAATGTGTCCACTGGAATGGGTAAAGGGAAGATATATTTGACGCAAGACTCTTGCAGGGGACATATCCTTAGGTCTGCAATGTTGTAGCAGTAAACCCATTAGAGGCAAGGTCTTGCAGAGGGCACAATGTTATGTTTTTACGGTTTCCTTTTTTTATAGCAGATATTACCTAATTAGGAAAAAAAGATTTTATTGCAGATTTTACTTTACTGTAAAAAGTCAAAGCACTTTCAGGAAATGAATGTAGCATTCTCCCAAAGTGCTTAGCTAAATGAGACTTTCAAAAAATAGCAACTGGCAAAATCTTCCCCTTTCCCTGTGAATGACTGAGGAAAAGAGAAATAATAGAATAATCTGTAGGAAAAGATAAATACGTGTTCATGTAGATGAAATCTCTAGTGCTAGACACTGTAAAACCGTTCAGTGAATTTGATACAAATATCAGCCTTTATGGGAATGGCAGAGTTGAACTTACATATTCATTCAGTTTTGATTATTTACTATTCGCAGCCTTGTGCTAGATGTTATTAAGGTGGCTCCAATAATGCTCTCTTTCTGCGTTAAAGTTCTAAATTCATTAAGAAATGTGACAAAGAAACAGGTTTGTCCTAGGATTCCCATCCATTTAGAAATCCCCACGGACACTATCAGTCAGTAGTTCAGCTCGGACACACCAGGTGTAGACAGTGAGTTTTTCAGAGATACTGTTAAAGCAACATTAATATAATAGGAAGGGTTATAAAGAAGGTGAATGAAGAAGAGTTTGATAGGAAGAGTTGCAAACTGCTGTGCAACTCCAAGAAATTTCTGCTAGGTTGATCCAAAGTGCTTCCTGCTTAGACATTCAAAGGAGTGGACTGTAGTGATGTACCTACAAGTTTCAGTTATTTGCTGTGATCAACCTGACATAGCAAAGCCTCAAAATATAGGGTCATCCAGAGGGCAGCTCTGCAGGCTGACTGCCCACGACCTCAGTAGCAGGAGACCAGGGAGCTGCCATTCCTGTTGCCATACCTGGTGTGGTACTAGAATTCTTTTCCTTTCGGACTAAGGTCCAGTTGGTATAGTTATGTACTGGTTAAAAAAAAAAATCTGTTTTTTCCATCTGCAAATGTCTTTGCTTTACCTTCATGCTTTAAGTACATTCCTGTGCCACAATACTGTATCAGTGGATTTTACTTCAGTCCTTTGAAAACAGTGTCACAGAGTCTTCTAGCTTTCATTTTGTGGTGTATCAGTTTTCAGTCTAACTCTCTATTTTAAAATAAGTTACTCTTTCTGGTTAATTTTAAGACCCTTGTCTTTGATGTTCTGCGATGTCACTGCAGTATACCCAAGTATCATTTATGCTAACAGATTTGTTTGCATTCCTAAATCTAGGCATTCACTTCTATTATGAATTCTGGAGGTTTAAAATTTTTTTCTTCCACTTCCATTATTATCTTTTTTTCTAGATCTCAAATTAGGCTTATATTCAGCATTTTCCCTGCAGTTATAGGAAGGGACATGAGGACAGATTTTGCTAACCAGCAGGAAAAACTGATTACAATTAGATAATTCTAATCAAGATCTCCTCCATTGTCTAAGGATGTAGTGAGAGTGTTGTACTAGAAACATACTAGAGTGTTGTATTAGAAATGTCTGAGCAGAATTTGGGTGTGCCTGAGGAATCCTTCTGGCTGATATTCCAACATGACAAAGGTGAATTTATAAGATACTCTTCAACTTCCTTAAAATCGTCAGCTTCTGATATTAGTATAATAATGTTCAAAAAAATTTATTTCTAAAGATGCTAAAGAGTTGTTAAATATAGTACTTTAACCTACATCTCATGATAATATGTGTAAAAGGGCCTATCTCACCATTCTTTCAAGAATGCCAAAATTAATTTAAAATGTTTTAGACAGTTGACCTTGATGTTCACTCAGCATGGATTAATGTTGACATGAATAGTGCAGTTACCTGTCAAAATTATTTTAGATTGCCTCAGTGTTCTTGTGAAGCTTATGGCACCCCACTCCAGTACTCTTGCCTGGAAAATCCCATGGACGGAGGAGCCTGGTAGGCTGCATGGGATCGCTAAGAGTTGGACACGACTGAACGAGTTCACTTTCATTTTTCACTTTCCCGCATTGGAGAAGGAAATGGCAACCCATGCCAGTGTTCTTGCCTGGAGAATCCCAGGGACGGGGGAGCCTGGTGGGCTGCCGTCTGTGGGGTCGCACAGAGTCGGACACGACTGAAGCAACTTAGCAGCAGCAGCAATCAATTTTAAAATGTGTATTAAAGAAGCAAATCTTCCCTCTTTGGCTACAGTTCCCATTTACTGTTCTGTAAGTCTTTGAAAAAAAATTCTGGCCTATAGGGTCTTTGAAAAAAGAACGGTACTTCTGTTTATCCAAATGTTTGTCTTCAGAAAGCATGTCCACCACCACTCTGGATTTCCTGTACTCTTTAGGTTCATCGTGTAATTCATATCGACCTTCTTCCCCCATACTGTCTTTATTATCACTTTCTTCTAAGTCAAACAAACAAAAAGTAAATACATTAATAGATGTTGAGCACTTAAAACAATGACAGGTGATACATGAGAAAGTGACGTATGAAACTGGGAGAAGAGTCTGTGGCATCCTTGCCTTGTTCATGGTCATTTGGGTCATATTTACTGTGCTGTCCTCTGTGCCTGATGGTGTACAGCGCCCCCCCAACCCCGCTCCCTGTCTGGTTAAAGGACCCCTATAATTATTGTACAGAAACATGGCCGTAGGAGCACTCTACACACATGAACACTGGAAGTCCTGCGTTTCTGGGACTGAGAATCAGTGTGTTGGGAGTCTGTGTTTTCTGCAAGCGTTGTGACCTGAAGCTTTTTAAAGAGCCATCCACCTTTGGGGACGTGTTTGTGAAGTATCCATCACCAGCCATTTGTTCCTGGACACCTCCACAAATACTAGCTTGCCAGTTAAAGCTGACGTTTCATTTGATGCCCCTCTGGATCTGGATGAGACATTAAATTGTCTTCCTCCCCCTCCATTAGGTAGGTGAACAGTTTTCAAACTATTAGTGAAATTTCAAGTCTTCAGAAAAGTATGTGCATGGCCCATAGCACAATACAGGTAGCATTAGTAACAGTTTCCATTGTAGAAGGTTTTCAGATACTTGAGTAAATAAAAAATTTTACTTGAAAAATATTTGTATTTAATAGCATTGTTAGTCTACCTTAACAGAAAGAAAATGAAAGTTGCTGTCGTGTCTGATTCTTTGCAACCCTGTGGACTGTCCATGGAATTCTCCAGGTCAAAATACTGGAGTGGGTGGTCTTTCCTTTCTTCAGGGGATCTTCCCAACCTAGGGATCGAACCCAGGTCTCCGGCGTTGCAGGCAGATTCTTTACCAACTGAGCGAGCTATCAGGAGAGCCCACCTTAACAGAATTTCCATATTATACATCTCCTGAGGGTATCCATGTAAACAGCACAGCCTTGATTTTATGTAGTACACAGCCTGTGTGGCTGTAGAAAGTGGTCTTGCATCTTAATGTAACAGGAAAACAGTTGTCACATCTTCTTGTAGAGATGACATGAATGTTCTCATTGAATTGGTCATCAGGAAACTCAATAACTATTATAACTACTCTGAACAACTTCTTGGTAACACTAATTATTAATATGTACCCATTCAAATCAGTATGTTTATTGGTATATGCATCTATAGTAATTTATAATTTTCAGAAAGTTAAAACAGTGAATCTTGTGCAAATACAAAAGAGAGTGAGCCAGGAACATTTTATAAGTCAGCAATTTTATTCAACTCAGGAATTAATGAGTAAACTAGCAAGATGTAAAGACTGACTCAAACAGAATTTGAAGAACATAAACACATGTGTGTTCATGAAGCAAACACATAATTCTAAATTGATTAGCATTTCTTAGGACAATAAAATGAGTTGTTTGTGATGTTTGTGATTATCTTGGTTAATGGCAGAAAGTACTCGTAACTTCACTGAACAAAATTTATTGTATCACTATGGACAAATATCTTTTACAATATGAATAGTTCTGTTCAAGTTAATGTCTAGGCCACAAAATTATAAAATAGCCTACAAACAGAAAATCAACTAAATATGTACCTTCATGTAAGATGAGACTGCATCTGGAAGGTTTGATAGACAATGCCAACCAAAATGCCTTGCTCATTTCCAGATCTCAACACGGAGAACAACCAAATATATTAGGGATGTGAAAAATGTCCCTATGGTTGAAGATACATGAATTGTAATTGTCCTGGGGCTGTTTCTCTGAACATGTAAATGAAAGCTGAGTCTTTTTAGTTACTTATGCATTTATCTATCTTGGAGCTTTGCTGTTGTTCAGTCCCTCAGTTGTGTCCAACTCTTTGAGATCCCATGGGCTGCAGCATGCCAGGGTTCCCTGTCCTTCACCATCCCCCGGAGTCTGCTCAAATTCATGTCTGTTGAGTCAGTAATGCTTTTCAACCACCTTATCCTCTGTTGTCCCCTTCTCCAATCTTTCCCAACATCAGGGATTTTCCAATGACTCGACTCTTCGCATCAGGTGGCCAAAGTACTGGAGCTTCAGCATCAGTCCTTCCAAAGGATATTCAGAATTGATTTCCTTTAGGATTGACTGGTTTGATCTCCTTGCTGTCCAAGGGACTCTCAAGATTCTTCTCCAGCACCAGAGTTTGAAGACATCAAGCCCAAGAAAATAAAGTCTGTCACTGTGTCCATTGTTTACCCATCTATTTGCCATGTAGTGATGAACTGGATGCCATAATCTTGCTTTCGGAATACTGAGTTTTAAGCCAGCTTTTTCATTCACCTCTTTTGGAGTGAAGTATAGTATTTATTCTTGAGGAATGATTTTTTTCTTATGTAGTCTTTCTGGGTTAATGTTTCATGTGTGTGTATATACATGATTTACTTGTCTTTAATATATTGTGTGTCAAAATTTTGAGATATAAGACCAACAGATACAAGTAAAAGGTCTTTATCATCAAGCCCAAGTTATCTCTACTTTTTAAGCAATTGAAAATATGTCCATCTATTAATGTTAATCCCATCTGCTGTGACGATTTATGCAATGATTTATACAATGAATATCATCTCATAATTGGGAAGTTTTTCTTTCTGATACCTGAATGGTTATTTGCAAATTCTTCCCATAGAATTTAGACTTGATCCATGCTAGTATATTTCCTTCCTGTCATTTGAGCTTTAATTTTTTTATTTTTAATTGAAGGATAAATGCTTTACAATATTGGTTTTAATTTCTGCCATACATCCACATGAATTAGCCAAAGGTGTACATATGTCCCCTCCCTTTTGACCCTCCCTCCCACCTCCCACCCTTTCCCACCCCTCTAGTTTGTTTACAGAGCCAATGTTTGTAGTCCTTGAATCAAACAGCAAGTTTCCATTGGCTGCCCATTTTACACATGGTAGTGCATATGCTTCTTTGCTGCTGTCTCCATTTACCTCACCCTTCCTTCCCCCTGCCCTTGTCCATAAGTCTATTCCCTATGTCTGCATCTCTATCACTGCCCTGCAAATAGGTTCATCAGTACCATCTTTCTAGAGTCCATATATATGTGTTAATATATGATATTTGTTCTTCTCATTCTGACTTACCGACTTACTTCACTCTGTATAATAGGCTGTAGGGTTTATCCATGAGAAGCGGTCTTCAAATGTTGGTCTTTTTGTAGGGTGAGATGCTCTCTGTTCCTTCCTCCTATCAGATTTTCCACTCCTTGATCATACACCAAGGCACTGATTAGTCCATATTAATGGGCAGAAACAGTGTATTCTGCGATGCACGCCTATGTGTATATCTCTCACTCTAATCTTCTGTCACCTCTGGGTGAAAGCAGTAAGCCACCCAATTCTCTCTTCCTGTGCTCTTTCCCTTGTACTCACAATTAGAGCAGACTGGCAATCACTTTGGATTGTGCAGCTAGGTAGGAGGAAGTGCTAGAATCACAAAATTAGCATTTAGGCTCATAGAAGGAAGACGTTCTGTTCTCTTCCAATAAGTTTCATGTTCCCACAGTGTGACCAAGATTCTGCTTCACTAGTTCAGCTAGTAACAGGGGGGCTGGTTCTTGCCCTGGTGGTATTGCTGTGCATCTTGGGGCTCTTGGTTCTCTGGGGAAACTTGAGTAGAGAAGGAACAATTGGTAACTTCACTTATACACCTAATAGTTATCACTTGATTCGTTCTGCAAAATGTATATATTGATTAATGTCTCATATAGACAGTTGTACTTTTATATTAAAGCTCTCTGTGAGACATAAAAAGAAGATGTTTTTCATTTAAAAGAGTAAAAATGGAAAACAGCTCTTTTTAGTACATTTTAAAGTACTTTTTTTTCTCTACTTTTCCCCACTATGCCAAAATGACATTAAAGTTACTATTTAATATAGGGAAAAGAAAGCAAAGCAAAAAAGATAGAGAGAAAGGGAAATTAAAGGGAACTTGGAAGATTTAGTGAGTTTCTATTTCATGTTGGGAATCTAGTATTCCCTGAGAGGCAGCCTACTGTCATGATGAAGAGATTGGACTCTAAAATCATATTTCCTGGACTCACTCATCTTCCTCCACCTACTGGCTAAGTAACCATGGGCAAATTAAATAGCCTTCTTGTTCCTCAGTTTTCTCATCTGAAAAATGGAAATAATAATGGCTGCTAACAGGATCAGGTAACTTATTCTTTATAAAATAGTGTGCTAAATGATGTGATTTTGTATCTTCGCCTTCAATTTTTACAGTCACCCTGTAAGAAGCACTTAACATTTCAATGAGAAAAAGTAATCACTATGAAAGATCACATTTAAATTATTAACACTTCACTTTTTACTGAAATAAAAGGTGTAAATACATGTCTATTTTAGAGTTACTACAAACAAAATAAAAGGTTTGGCCCAGTTTGGAAGTGATCAAGGGTTAGCAAATGTTAGTCTCTAATGTTGGTTTCATTTATCTGTTTTCCTCATCAACACAGTGCTCAAATTACATCAAAGAGGAGTAACACAGTGAACTTGCTTTCTCTGTTTTTAAGGAAGACTGATGAGATGAGACATTTCATTTGGAAAAAGTGAAATCCCTTTTACTCAATTTCCCTGTATTGTAGCCACTACTTACCTTCCCAATTTCTTAAATACTATCATTGTTTCTGACATAGCTCAATTTTTTAGGCAAATAGCATTAATTGCTTTTTCCCATACATGTGCCATTATTTTTTTTTAATTTGTTGGTGTATAGTTGCTTTACAATGTTGTATTGTTTTATGCTATACAATAAAGTGAGTCAGCTATACATATACATGTATCTCTTCTTTTTTGGATTTCCTTTCTATTTAGGTTACTATAGAGCACTGACTAGAATTCCCTGTGCTAAAGAGTAGCTTCTTTTTAGTCGTCTATTTTATACATAGTAGTTGATAATGTCAGTCCCAATCTCCTAGTTCATCTCACCACCCCTCCCTTTCCCCCTTGGTGTCCACACGTTTGGTCTCTACAAAGCAGAAATAAAAGCACCATAATTTCTTGTCTCTGTGATAGGTACTTGAGTTGACCCTAGAAAGCATCTGTTCTCTCCCTGAATTATCATAATCATACTGCTAGGTCAGTGTGATTTGCATTTGCAGGAAGTGTTGACTGAGTCTTCCAACTGCATGAGTAATCTTTCCTTCCTTTAAACAGACTTGAGACTTAGATCTGCATGCCTCATTTGACACTGTTAACAGTGTTACTATTTTTGTGGTAAAGAAAAGGATTGCAGTTTAGCCTGCACAGTTGCAGGCTGAACTGTGTTTAGTGTGCTTTTTACTATATGTGTGATATGTCTGGGGAATGGCTGAATCCACTCCACCCACTATCTCCTTAAATCTGACTATGTAGTTTCTAAGGAGAACATCTCTCCTAAGAGAAAAGGGTATTAGACAAAATGAAGCTTTATTTTTCAGGGAAGTGGTGAGAACCGCTTCATGTCTTTCCCTTGAATTTGCTGTTGGATATTTCTGTGTCTTGCATGTTAAAGAAAAGGGGGCAGGGAGGAGTTTATAAGTTAAAATAGGAAGATGTTTGACTAAAACTACTGGAAGTTGAAAAATTAGCAGCACGGTTTGGTATCCTAATCACAGTGTATTAAAATGCAAGGAGGAAAGGGGCCTTTTGTTCGTCACGCTTTAGAACTTAGATGTCTTGGGAGCAATAGTGCAAAGAGCCGTGGTAGCATCTGGCAGAAAACTAGAAATCGGCAGGAACGCTCCTCAGTGGATGGTAGTACCTGTAGGGGTGGGAGTGGGGGGCACATGGGACACCAGTGGAAGAAGCTAAAGAGCTTCATAACAAATGTGGGCCTAGACAGTGCCACCGAGACCCATGAAACAAGCGGGGATGGCCCAGAGAACCACAGGACCTGGAGGGGCAGCAGTGGCCAGCATCTGTTAGATGCTTGCATAAGACACGAGTCCTGTGGGAGCCCAAAAATCATTTGGTTGTGAATGACTCCATAGTCAGCTGAGGTCCTAAGCCTGGAAAATGGCAGCCAAACAAGACTTGCTCCACCAAGTGTTAGAGTGTTCAGTTCAACTCTGCTCTCTCCTACTAGGATTATAAAGAGGAAAGCACATGGAGAACAAGTTCCCACGATGACAGCCTAGTATCATGTCTCAAGTAATGTGAACAAAAGTTTGAGAAGTGAACGAATGAAAATGGAATAATGTTATAATCCCGTTAGTAAATGGGATTAGTGATCCTTTTAGATTCCTACTATATGTCTGGCCAAAAAAAAAAAAATGCATTATATATTTTATGGTGAACAAATTACATATGAGGAACTGTATCAGGTGCTGTGAAATACACAATAAATAATTATAGCTTACCATGTGAAAACAATAAAGTTTACTTAATGACAGACCTAAGAGGAAATTAGGAATCAGGTAAACTAGATATCTGACATTATTCTTGCATAAGGAGCTTTGAAGTTGGCCCTAAATTTCTTTCAGTTTTTCGGCATATTGGGAATCTAGGAACTATGTGCTTCATATTATAAGGAATAAAGAACAAGTAATTTGAAAACTGCTTCACATTTTTTATCATTGATCAAAAGAATAGTGACTTATGTATCATTATTCACAAAGTGTAACTCATTCATGAATAAGGCTATTATTGAGAAAGGATTCTATAGCCAAATTCAGAAAATATCACCTCATAATTCATTTTCTTGAAGATTCACAAAATATGAGCATATTAAAGACTCTGATAACTGTTACAGTAAATAATCCTGCTGAACTAAATCAACATTTTTCAAGTTACTTGAGTAAAAATGTCAGTTTTTCTCATAGTAGACTGTTATTTTTTTGAAATGAATTTGTAAGATGCTTACTTTTCAAAATAGTTAATTAGAATAAATTAAAATAACATTAAAATATGGGAATTGATATGGGAATTAATTTTATTCTTTCCTGTTTCTTTTTTAACTATTAATCAAAACTTGATAATATGTGATCAATTCCTACTTTCTAGAAATGTTTAACTGCGTGTAATCAATTTTCCCAAGTAACTACAAACTTCATGACTATAAAAAGTTATCTAGTGTTTATACCTTGGCATATAGATAGTAAGTCAAGCATTACACTTTAATATAGATTGAAATGTTCAACACATCAATCAAGAAAGCAAGTTGAAAAATTATTTAAATTATTACCTTATAATGAATACAAAAACAACAAATGTATAAAAATGTATATTTTAGTTAAAACTAAAAAACTAAGCCCATAAAATTCAAAAAACATAGCAGAAAATACTTAGCTAACACATAATTGTAGACTAAGTTGTAGACATATGAACAATGAACATATTTTTCAAGTCGGCATATGTGAGTATACTGGTATAAAAATACCTGTGCCTTGGAAACATCACAGGTGAGACTGAAAATCAAACATCAAGTTGAGAAATAAATCAGGTAGAGAGCACTCAACCCATTGTTACTGACTCTGAAGGTATAGGAAGAGGGTATGAGCCAAGGAAGGCAGGGGGCCCCTGGAAGGTGGAAAGGAGAAGGAAAAAGATTCTCTCCTGGAAACTCTAGAAGGAATCCAGCCTCGCCAACACTTGGTTTTTTAATCCAGTAAAATGCATTTCAGACTTGTAAAGAACTATAACATAATGAATGTGAGTTGTTTCGAGTCACTAATTTGTGGCAATTTGTTATAGCAACTACAGAAAACTAGTAATCCAAGCATACTCAACATATTTTACAGTAATTGCTGTTCAGTTGCCAAGTTGAGTCCCACTCTTTGCAACCCCATGGACTGCAGCACGCCAGGCTTCCCCGTCCTTCACTATCTCCTGGAGTTTGCCCAAGTTCCTGTCCACTGAATCAGTGATGTCATCCAACCATCTCACCCTCTGATGCCCTCTTCTCCTCCTGCCCTCAATCTTTCCCAGCAGCAATGTCTTTTCCAATGAGTCAGCTCTTCCCATCCGGTGGCCAAGTACTAGAGCTTCAGCTTTAGCATCATTCCTTCCCATGAGTATTCAGAGTTGATTTCCTTTAGGATTGACTGATTTGCTCTCCTTTACTATTAGGTTGGTCAAAAAGTTCATTAGGGTTTTCTCTATAAGATGTTACAGAAAAACTCAGATGAACTTTTTGGCCATCTCAATGTTAGGATTTCATCCTTATACATGTGAAGGCAGAAGACATATATTTATAAGGAAACCAGAGTACAGAAAAGTAAGAATCCTCTTATATTTCTGACATAAAGTTTGATGTTCTCTGAATCCTGTGCTCAGTCAGAGACTCTGTAATTCCATCTGAAGGTTATCTCTCTCATTCATGCCAATTTAGTTCAAAGAAGACCTTATCCACTCAGCAGATGGCTGTGAGAGAGAGCAGAGAAACCCATCCACTTCCTGAATGCTTGACATCATTGTATTTCTATTTCAATATTAAATTAAGCCATTATTTTCTGTATAGTTATCTTTTAATTGCACCTTTTGGGATACCTCAGCAGGAGAGACATGATTATAAGGTGTGGTAGGTGCAATTGCATTTCCCGTTCTATTTGTTCAGTGACTAAGAATGGTTGAAAATTGTCCTCTTATTTTTCTGGTGTAGTATTCAGATATTTAATCTGATTTGAATACGACTGCAAAAGGGTTTCTGAGCAATTACTTTGCTCACACACTGAAACCACAATCCTCATTAAAATATAATCATCAAGTTCCATTTTGTACAAAAATGGAAATACACAATGCATTCATTGTCAATTTATTCAAGAAGAAAAAAGGAGATATTTAGGGAGAAAAACTGCATCTTTTAAAACAAATTACTGATGCCTTCAAAATCTACAGATGACAGTGTTCTAACAGTTATCCAAGTCTACGGAAAAGTTTAAATTGATAAAACTGACTCAGACTTACTTTCAAAACAATATAGCTATCTGTGTATATAATATATGTAGACACTTAAAGATTAAAAGTCTGCAAACTTTGTGTTTAACGTACCTGGCTTAGTTGATCAGTGCACTGGCTCAAAGCTTTCCTAGGTATTGCTGCTATGATGGGTTTACCTTCTGAATTAGTTTGATCTTCCATGTCACTTTTCTTTCTTTTTTACCTTTCCATTCTTCAGGCATATATTAAGTAAAAATTAAGTGAATTCATTCACACAATTGTAGATTTTATACAAGTTATTTAGAAGACTGTTTTCTAATATTCTTTTTATCTGTTTAAAGCCTTTCAAATGAATCCCATCTAAGGCAGATTTTTAAAACTTGAATTTTTTTTTTTTTGGTCTAATCTGCTACCACATAGTAGGGTAAATTAAGTATTGTGCCCCAGAGAGAGAGAGAAACACTGCACTACCTCTCCAAAAAGTTTTCTTCTGGGGCTTCTGTTCCTTTCTTCCTTTTGTTTCTACCCATATAATACCACTTCCCTAGGGCGCTTCCCTAGTGGTTCAGCGGTAAAGAATCTGCCTGCAATGTAGGAGACATGGATTCGATCCCTGGGTTGGGAAGATGCCCTGGGAAGGCAATGGCCACCCACTCCAGTATTCTTTCTGGTATATTCCACTGACAGAGGAGCCTGGAAGATTACAGTCCATGAAGTCACAAAGAGTCAGGCACAACCTGGTGGCTAACACAAAAACATATAATAGTCTTTAGAAGCGTGTTCCTCTCCCCCAAATACTATAGTTGATACGTAGGTGCATATATGTATCTTGCAAATTTGATTATTCACTAAGCCTGTTTCTAATGGCTTGGGTCAAATATATGATTTGACAATGTTACCATATGACAGCTTTTCATTAGCATAGATAGATCACACATAAATACAATAATGCTTTCCTTTTACACTTGAAATCATATAAAAATCATATCAACACAGTTGGATCAGTTTAATCATATGAATAGTCTTATTGAAGTCAAAGTCCAGAGAGGAATTTTGTAGAAAGAAAAGACAGTAATCTCAGGAAATGTCCACATTGTTCACTCGCTTCTGTGACATTTCTTCAGCGTGTGTTCTCCACAGCACTGCCACTTCGCCACGCTTTCTGCTTCTATCCGTCTCTCTCACTCTCTTGCAACTTCTCTGGTCTTTTTCTCCCCAAATTAACCTCATTCCTTAATTCACTAATATTTCAGAAATAATTGTGGAACACATACTATCTGTGCCAAATGCTGGACAGAGAACCAGGGACCCCTCCGAGTCCTCATGGAGCTTTTATTCTGGTGAGATTCAGATAATATACATCAAAGTAAGTGACTTAGTAAACATATGCAAGATAAAGGATGGGAGGAACTAGTGAGCCAAATAACTTGTGGGGCTCAAACACAATGGCCAAGAAAGGTCTGGGTACATCTGGAGTCCTAATAATGAGAACCTTTGTATCCTTTGCAGAGAACTGATCTTTCTGGCCCTAAAAATGCTTTCGAACTGTGGTGTTGGAGAAAACTCTTGAGGGTCCCTTGGACAGCAAGCAGATCAAACCAGTCAATCCTAAATTAAATCAACCCTGAATAGTCATTAGAAAGACTGATGCTGAAGCTGAAGCTCCAATACTTTGGCCACCTGATGTGAAGAGCTGACTCATTGAAAAATACCCTAATACTCGGAAAGGTTGAGGGCAGGAGGAGAAAGGAGTGACAGAGGATGAGATGGTTGGATGGCATCATCAACCCAATGGAAGTGAATTTGAGCAAACTCTGGGAGATGGTGAAGGACAGGGAGGCCAGGCATGCTGCAGCCCATGGGGTCGCAAAGAGTCAGACACATGACTGAGCAACTAAACAACAAAAATGCTTCTAGGGAGCCAGAGAGGTGAATTGCTGAGCAGCTTGTTTCCAAAGGCTATGAGATACAAGGAAGCCTCCACTTCTGGGCACTTCCTGCAGGGTCCTTTGAGGGGCATGGCAGCCCATCTGTTTTTGTACTCTCCACCTGCAGGGTGGAGGCGATGTTGACTTCCTTGGTCAGTGTGGATGCTCTCGTTTGTGGCCTGAAACAACAATCTAACAAAGAAATAGCAAGCTGACAAAAAGGCCAACATTCAAAGGAAAATAGCTGGCACAATCAGGATGTGTATTCAGAGAGAAAAACCTACTGAGAGATACAGATGACAATTTGTTTCAAAAAATTAAGGTTTGTAAAAAGATCCAACTGGAGCAAATGCCTAGAAAAGGGATATTGGTAATGAACAATGTGACTATCAACCTAAAAGTTTAGGAGATGAGTTGAAAGAGAGGATATTTACTACTAAAATGTATGTCCTGGAAGATCAAATGCAGAAAAAAAGAAAATTCAAAGCATGGAGGAAAAAATGACAGAGAAATCTAAGCAAAGCTATGAGGGAAAATAAAAGAATCTTGGCAGATACAACAGGAGACTTAATATAAGATTAGAATTACCAAGAAAAGAAAAAACAAAAGACAGATGGTGGGGAGTCAGTAAAAAGATAAATAATAGGAAATTTTTTCACTGAACTAAAAACGTAATGCCACCGACTAAATGGGCGAAGTTCCAGGTCAGATTGATGAGAAAAGAGATGACATTTAAAGACATCCTGTAAAATTCCTAAACTCTAAGGGAGGAAAAAAAAGATTTTAAAAGTGTTGTAAGATTCAGTGTTAAAAAAGAAGAAAAAGGGGGAAAACCAGAATTCTCATCTGTAACAGTGGAAGCCAGAAGATAGTGGAAGAGCAGCTACCAACCACTGTGAGAAGAGTGTTGCAGTGGTGCAGCTCAAGAATCAGACCAGACAAGATTCTGCATTTCATTTCAGGGTTAAAAAAAAGTGTTTGACAAACCACAAGAGAAACTCTCATCTAAGTACTCCATATGAAAAGAAAGTAACAATGTGTCATAACTAAAAAATCAGAATAGAAAACTGAAGGTGGCAGAAAAAGGGGAGGGAAGAGCCAAATGAAATTAATCAGTGTATCTTTACATGTAGAGATAGATACACACACACAGATGTCAAGGTCACGTGTGTAACATAGGCATACTTAGGACTGTAGGGTATTTTTACTCTCCTATTTAATACCGTTTTGATTGAGACCTTAGCTAGAGACTGGTTAGTTTGCCTTCTTGAGCAGCTTTTAAGTCTAAAACCCAACAGCACCCCTTATCTGGGCTGCTATGCACCTGTGCTAGTTTCCCCAGGGCTATGTACCTATGCTGGAGCCCAGGAATTAACCAATCTCCAGGAATGCTACAAAACCTAAGTATTAAGTCCATTCCCTCCAGCTTCAGTTTACTGTTAACCTGTCCCTGGTTCTGCAGCTTTTCATGTGGCACTAGTGGTAAAGAACCCACCTGCCAATGTAAGAGACAAAGGAGGCATGGGTTCGATCCCTGGGTTTGGAAGACCCCTTGGAGGAGAAAATGGCAGCCCACTCAGTGTTCTTGCCTGGAGAATCCCATAGACAGAGGTGCCTGGCTGGCTATCATCCATGAGGTCTCAAAGAGTCGGGCTCAACTTAGCATGCACAGTACCAACAACCCTTGTTCCACCACTGGTGGCTCTGAATGAAAGCTTCCCACATTGGGAGCTGTAAGGAGCAAAGGGTCCTACCTTTCTTCTGTCTGAGTGCCACTTTGGTGTGTCCCCTCCCCCACCAAAAGCATCTTTAAGTCTTAAAGTGTGTAAGTACAATGTCTTTCTGGGTAAGAAATCATGAAGGAAAGAGGATCTTCTTTAGGGGAAATTTTAATAACACTCGAGTTAAAAATGTGAAGCTACCTAAAACTGTAGATTCAAACATAGTGGGAAGGAATAGGCGATTTTGTAAAGTGAGGGTTGCTGGATTGAGGGGTTCTATTTTAGTCTATCAAATTTAAGCTACCTCTTGGCTATCCTATTAAAGATATCAAATAAACAGTTCAATGAATTGCTCTGGAGCTCACACACTATAAACTGAGAGTCGTCAGTGAATGATTCTTAAATGTGAAGGAGCTGTAAGACTTAAGGAGATTACCTAAAGGTGCTGTATAGAATGAGCCGTGGGTATGCTATCACTGAAATTTAGAGGCAGGAGGAGGAGGAGGATTTAATGAATGAGACCAATGGGAAGAGTCTAGGAAGGCGGGGAAAACCTGGACAGTATGCTTTTCCAGAAGCCGGGGAGGAAAGCATTTACACAATGAGAGAGGGGGCTCAACTCTATCAAAACTGCAGAAAGTTGAATATGATGAATACTAAGAATTAGACTTTGAGCTCAGAAAGAGTTCTTTAGTGACCTTGGCAAGTAGTTTCGGGATGGTGTGGACAAAATGCAATTGGAAAGTTTCTGAAATGGAAAGTAAAAATAAAGGTGAAGCCTACGGTAGTGGAGATAGTACTTTCAAAGGGTTTTGCTATAAAAGACAACAGTGAAATCAGGCAGCAGCTAGTTGGAAATGTGGGATCTAGGAAGATGTTTTAAGATGGGAGACCATCTATCTACCTCTGATTTAAACAATCTTAGGTGGGGAAAATGTTGGGACTGATGGGGAGGAGAATAAGAGGAGGAGGTTGAGAAAGAAAAAGTGGGAGAGGATTTTTGTAGGAATAAAACCCTTAGTTAGGAAACAATGAATGGCATTCTTTTTATTTGTATACTCTCCAACGAATGGTTTACACAAATGTAAAGACCAGTGTAGAAAAACACAGAAATAGTTCACGCTTACAACTGGAGGAAACACAGATGCTATGGGTCCAGTGACAGGTAGGTAATATTGGTAAAGGAATAATAAGAACCTTCTTTTCTAATTGTCTCAATTTTTTAATGAAATAAGCATATTCATTTGCCGTGTGTGAGGGGATACTGATGGTTTGGAAAGGAATTTACTAACCAGGAGAAATGAATGATTGAAGGATAGAGTTGAGCCCAACTGGAGATTTGGGATAACCACTTAAATGAGAAAGTCAATATGACTTTATGTTTTCTGTGGCCACAGGCGCCTGTTGGGGTTCTGGCCCAGATTAGTTAGTCAGAGCTGAGTGTGGCCAGCCCAGCCCAATGCAGAGAGGTATTTGGGTCCCTGCCCTGGGATACACAAGCAGTGAGAGTATTCCCCAATTCTGCTCTCAGGAACTTTTGTCCTGGTATGGCTGTTCCTTTTCCCCAATTTCTCCAAATTCTCACAAGAGTTGAAAAAGCTGTCAAAAATCTCCATGAGAGTTAGGAACCAACAGAAGACTGGGCCTGGCAAAGCCAGAATGCTTTTGAGCAGGGACAATGAGGAGAAAATCTGGAACAATCTATGTATCTTAATAATTGCTCAAACTGATTTGGCTTTTTTCTTCTCTTTTAACTTCCATGATTTCTAGTACATTTCACTAGTGTGGAAATGGAATTAAAAGACTGTAGTAGACCTTAGTAAGTTAGGTATCATTAATTAATATAGCAAATTACCAGGTATAAGACTTTAACATTTCCTAGTGTATGACCTGGTACCATACACAGAGCCTGCCCCAACCTGTGGTTTTAGAACCTGGAAAGTAGAATGAAATTAGCTGCATTAACTGAGCAGAAGTTGCATATCCAATCAGTGATTTGGCCATAAAGACATACATATACAGGCAAAAAGGGTTTTGTTATTGTTTGCGAGTATGAGCTTATAATAAAATAAGGGCTGCAGGACCTACTGAGCAAACTCAGTGATGCTCAGTGTTAACTTTCTAAAGTACATATTTACCTCCCATTTCTTGTAAAGTACAGTTTACTATTTATTATTAAAGAGTCTACTGGTTAGTGTTTCTATTTTCTTAACCTTTAAAATGGAGAAGATTTGAATAATAATCATTGTAGGATGGGTGATGTTGTTCGGTTGCTAAGTTAAGTTGACTCATTGTGACCCCATGGGCTGCAACATGCCAAGCTTTCCTATCCTTCACTATCTTCTGGAGTTTGCTCAAACTCATGTCTATTGAGTTGATGATGCCATCCAACTATCTCATTCTCTGACAACCCCCTTCTCCTTTTGCCCTAAATCTGTCCAAGCATCAAGGTCTTTACCAATAAGCAGGTCTTCACATCAGGTGGCCAAAGTATTAGAGCTTTAGCATCAGTCCTTCCAATGAATACGCAGAGTTGATCTCCTTTAGGATTGACTGGTTTGGTCTCCTTGCTGTCCAGGGGACTCTCAAGTGTCTTCTCCAACACCACAGTTTGAAAGCATCAATCCTTCAGTGCTCAGCCTTCCTTATGGTCCAGTTCTCACATCAACACATGACTACTGGAAAAGCCAAAGCTTTGGCTACATGGGCCTTTGCTGGCAAAGTGATGTCTCTGCTTTTCAACACACTATCTAGGTTTGTTGTAGCTTTTCCTCCAAGAGAAAAGCATCTTGTAATTTTGTGGCTGCAGTCACTGTGTGAATTTGGAGCCCAAGAAAATAAAACCTGTCACCATTTCCACTTTTCCCCTTCTATTTACCATTTAGATATAGGCACTGAGAGCTATTAAATATTTTAATGTAGTAACTCAAAAGATGATACTGGAAGAGAATTTTAATAGCAATGTACTTCAATAGTGTTTTTTTTTAAAACCCTGCAGCATGAAGTACCCAGAAATAATGTACAGATTACTTTTATTTGGGTAAAAGATAAAGTGAGACATGAGGAATCAAAGAAGTGGCCAGGGCTGTTGGCAACAATCAAGCCATGAATTTAAGAAACAAAGGCTCTACATACAAACAACCAGCTCAAATATTTTATTTGAATTAGTCGATCTTCACTAGGATAGGAAATCTCTTCCAACAATCTGTATTAATATAGGAAACTAGACCATCAGCTGGGCAATATTTCAATCCACTTATTGCTTGGTATGATTTGGCCAAACTCAATTCCTGGCAAGTAAGTTTGCATGTTCTTTCTTCAGCTTCTTGCTTTATAAAAAAAAAATGACTTTCCCAGAAAGATGAGGACAGCTTTTTTTTTCAGCAGTAGGATATAGAGTCAGTTGTTTTTTCTTCAGTAATAATCTCCAAACTCTTCAAAGTACCCAATAAATAGTGCTGCATAGGGCCATGAGATTTGAACATTGAATGAATACTTGCCAGAAAGTGTGACTCAAAGCTAAATCATAACAAAATAGAAGACTTTTGTATAACAAGAGGAAAAGATATATTGGAATATCCTGATTCCAGTTAATTTAAATTGTTCTTGAGAGGAGAAAGGAAAATAAGAACCTGTCCAAATACATTTCTGTAGTTGTAAACACAGTATGACAAATGTTGTACCTTCAAAAAAACATCTTGTGCTGAACTTTTCACAGAAACAGAAATGAGCCCGCATATTTGTGTTCAAACTCTTCTATAGGGCGGTGTATCCGCAGACAGCAGCTTTGTTTTTTTCACACTGGGTTTTGATTGATGCTGCCATTAAAGTGGCTTGGACTGTCATTTTGTATCCCCAGTTTTACACAGATGAACAATTGATTTTTAAAAAGTGAAAGCAAAGAGACTATAACATGTAAATGATATAATCATCATTAAAATTACATAATTCATAGTTGTGCTGTATACTTTTGCAAAGATCTCCCTATTTTAGTAAGCAGAGGGGAAGAAAGAATGGGACAAATAAAAATAACAGTGGAGAATTGCATAGTAGTTGCCATGTTTCATAAACATCCTAAGCAGTCTGTCTTTACAACCTTTGACCCACCTGTGCTCTATGTCTGGAAATTTCTTTCTCTAGAAAGTTATATGACTTTTTCTCTGCCTTTCTTCAAGCCTTTACTAAAAGCTCATCTCTCTACTCAAATTGTAGCCACAAAATTGGACATGACTGAGCAACTTCTCTCACTCACTCTTTGTTAAAATAGAAAAAAAAAAAAAAGATTATCTTGAGCCAGATAACTCTAGAGCAGTAAGAAATTTCTGGTTGAAATAATCCCCTATAAAACTACAGACATTCTTGGGAGACATTGTGGATCTGATTCCAGAATACCACAGTGCAGTGAATCATACAGATATTTTGGTTTCTCACTGTCTATGAAAGTTTTGTTTACAATATAATGTAATCCATTGTATGTAATAGCATTATGATTGAAAATGTACATCAGTTCAATTCAGTCTCTCAGTCATGTCCAATTCTTTGTGATCTCATGGACTGCAGCACACTAGGCTTCCCTGTCCATCACCAATTCCTGGAGCTTGCTCAAACTCATGTCCATCAAGTTGGTGATGCCATCCAACAATCTCATCCTCTGTCATCCCCTTCTCCTTCTGCCATCAGCCTTTCCAAGCATCAGGGTCTCTTCCACTGAGTCAGCTCTTCTCATCAGTTGGCCAAAGTATTGGAGCTTCAGCTTCAGCATCAATCCTTCCAATGGATATTCAGGACTGAGTCCTTTAGGATCGACTGGTTTGATCTCCTTGCAGTCCAAGGGACTCTCAAGAGTCTTCTCCAACACCACAGTCCAAAAACAATCAGTTCTTCGGTGCTCAGCTTTCTTTATGGTCCAACTCTCACATCTGTACATGACTACTAGAAAAACTATAGCTTTGACTAGATGGACTTTTGTCAGCAAAGTAATGTCTCTGCTTTACAATATGCTGTCTAGGTTGGTCATAGCTTTTCTTCCAAGGAGCAAGCGTCTTTTAATTTCATGGCTGCATGCACTACAGTTCATCTTCTAAGTTTATTACAAACTTACTTTCCTCCTTTTCTTCTGATTTCACTGCACCATCTGCAGTGATTTGGGAGCCCCCCAAAATAAAGTTTGTCACTGCTTCCATTATTTCCCCATCCATTTGCCATGAAGTGATGGGACCGGATGCCATGATCTTAGTTTTCTGGATGTAGAGTTATAAGCCTACTTTTTTATTTTCCTCTTTCACTTTCATCAAGAGGCTCTTTAGTTCTTTGCTTTCTACTATAAGGGTGGTGTCATCTGCATATCTGAGGTTATTGATATTTCTCCTGGCAATCTTGATTCCAGCTTTTGCTTCATTGAGTCTGATATTTTGCATGATATACATACATTAGTTTAAAAATACTCAATTGCTAAAAAATGCTAACCACCATCTAAGCACTCAGCAAGTCATAGTTGATCACAGATCACAGATCAGCATAACAAATATAATAATAATTAAAAATTTTGAAATATTGTAAGAAGCTCCAAAATATGACACTGAGACATGAAGTAAGCAAATGTTGTTGGGTAAGTGGTGCCAACAGGCTTACTCAATACAAGGTTGTTACAAACCTTCAATCTGTGAAAAAATAAAATTAAAAAAACTACAATATCTGTGAAGTACAATAAAATGAGGTCTGCCTGTATGACATAACAGTAATGGACTGGTTCATGATACTTGGATTACAGATAATGTTGATTTTTAAAATATTGGTTGAAGTCTCCAAATATCAAGATTGGTGGAATTTTCAGTACTAGCCAGTTTTCAAGGCTCCATCCTTACCCCCTTTTATTGTATCTGAACCTTGGGACCTGTATCATCTTTTTAAACATCCTAAGAAACAGGATGAGTCTGCTAGCCAGTGTTGTGATCTGTGTTTGGGTCCATATGGTCTAGCCAATGCCAGTAGCAACAACCAGAGTTTCTTTCTTCTGGGCCAAGTTTGAGCATGGGAGGCTCCCGGCCACAGCTACAGAGCTGTGTCCAGGATTCAGTAGCCACCAAGCATACCATTTCCAGAATTTTCATCCCTCAGAGCAATTATGGGCAGATACAACTCTCTGTGACACTCAGAAAATTTCTATCCTTCTTCCCAATAGGGAGGCTCCACTGGCACCTTCTCAGTGTCTCCCCACCACCAAACCTCTGCCATTGGCCATATCTGCTTAATCATGAAGATAAGTCTTAAGGCCTCCAAGTACAAAAGGTTCTTTAGAGATTTTCTTCTGGGCAAAATATATGCCTCAAAATTTCCCTCTGCCCCTGGAAAGTAGAGACTTTGAGGACAAAGTGTCCTATGAAAGGGTACAGTGGTGCAAATACAGCTCCTACTGATGAACCACCCACTTCCCTAGTGTTAAAAAGTGTATCACAGGGTGAGCATGAGTCAGTAGTTAGAAAGTATTGTACTATTAGAGAGGATTCCTAGTAGCTCAGTCCGTAAAGAATCTGCCTGAAGTGCAGGAGACCTAGGCTCAACCCTTGGGTCAGGAAGATCCCCTGGAGAAGGAAATGGCAACCCACTCCAGTATTCTTGCCTGGAGAACCCAAAGGACAGAAGAGCCTGGTGGTCTACATGGGATTGCATGACACAACTTAGTGACTAAACCACCATATATATAATTGTGACTGACTGCTGGAGTTTGCTTAATAGCAAACTTGGGCAAACACCAGGAGATAGTGAAGGACAGGGAAGCCTGGTATGCTGCAGTCCATGGATCGCGAAGAGACATGAAATTAGCAACTGAACAACAGCAACAATGACTGATTCCTATTGATGTCAGGCAGAGACCACCACAACACTGTAAAGCAATTATCCTCCGATAGGAAAAACAAAACAAAACAAAACAAACTGTTGTACTCTTTTTCTTTTTCTTTTCTTTTAAATATAAATTTATTTATTTTAATTGGAGGCTAGTTACTTTACAATATTGTATTGGTTTTGCCATNAATTTTGAGCATGACTTTACTAGCATGTGAGATGAGTGCAATTGTGCAGTAGTTTGAGCATTCTTTGGCATTGCCTTTCTTTGGGATTGGAATGAAAACTGACCTTTTCCAGTCCTGTGGCCACTGCTGAGTTTTCCAAATTTGCTGACATATTGAGTGCAGCACTTCCTTACTCCTTAACCGTTCATTTTCCTCATTCCTGCTTCTTAGGGTTCCCTGACCCCTAAATAAATTACCCTTCCCCAAATCCTTAGGCCTCCCTTGTGGCTCACGTGGTGAAGAATCTGCCTGCAGTGCAGGAGATGCAGATTCAGTCCCTGGGTCAGGAAAATCCCCTGGAGGATGGAATGGCTACCCACTCCAGTATTCTTGCATACAGAATTCCATTGACAGAGGAGCCTGGCAGGATATAGCCCTTGGGGCTGCAAGGAGTCAGACATGACTGACAGACTAAGACGCACAAAATCCTTGTCTCAGCCTCTGCTCTGGGAGAGATTCACCCAAGGTTGGGACCAAAAATGATCCTAGAAAGCAGAAGCCCTGGATGGAACACAGGAAGTAGGTGACTCACCCATCCAATGGTAACAGAGATGGCATTGCTGACATAAAGTGACCTTTGATAGCATCGTAAATACACATTAATTCACTTCAAATGGATGGAGATGAAGTACGGGTGGAAGAGAAAGGGCTGGATTATTTAGTAGCTATAGCACATGAACAAGATGAGATAGAAAGTATAAGAATTAGGTGTTGGCAAGTCTTTGCTGTCTTGGAATCTTTGAAAAACAAGTCTGCTACTAGTAAGCTATCAACACAAGCAGACTTGGAACTTATCCTATACTTTACACTTTGTACCTTTTACTCCCCTACCCCTATATTGCCCCTTCTTCTTTCCCTCTCCCTACTGGTAGCCATTGGCTTGTTCTCAATAGCTGTGAGTCTACATCTGTTTTGTTATATTCACTAGCTTGTTGTATTTTTTAGATTCTACAGATAACAGATATCATGCAGTATTTGTCTTTCTTTGATTTATTTCACTTAGCATCATACCCTCCAAGTCCATCCATGTTGCTACAAAGGCTTTATTTCATTATTTTTTATGACTGAGTGGTACCCCATTGTGTTTATTTTCAACATCTTCTTCATCCATTCATCTATTGATGGACACTTAGCTGCTACCTTGCGTTTTTTAAACATTCAGTTGAGTTTAACTGTGCAGTTTAAAATATCTTTATGATTGTCATACTATATTTAGCCATGTCAAAATAATTGCACATGTAAAAACACCTGTTATCAGAAATAGTATTTATAGTTAAATTCTACAAGACAAATGTGTATGAAAGCATTAGAAAATCCAACTGAATATATGAAACACAAAAATCTTCAAATCAATTCTGTAAGTCTGCATTTCTGCCAAAGTAGATTTTAATGGAAAACAATACATTTATTTTAAACTTATTTTACTCAAAAGCAGAACTACCCAATTCTGCAGGTAAGAGGGTTTGCCAAAAGAGCAAATGGACTTTTATGGGGTTTCTTTTGTTTACACTTCTAATCTAGATTAGAAGACATTTTTATTTAGTGTAAAGAATCACATTCCCATAGATTGTAATAACCCTGAGCCAAACTTTGATATAAGGAGAACTAATCTCCAGTTGGTTTAGTCAATAATTTCAAGTCAGAATTTAGACAGCTTTAAATTAGTTAAAAGATAACAAGTAGCTCAAAAGATTCATCTGAATAATTAACCTGCTCCATCTTCTAATTAAATCATGAATGCAATCACTAGCCCTCATAACCATTAAAGAAAAAAAATTGCAGTAAATTGAAAGGAAGTCAATAAACAAGGCATGAGGAAATTCATTTCAGTTCAGTCACTCAGTCATGTCTGACTCTTTGCCACTGCATGGACTGCAGCACGCCAGGCTTCCCTGTCCATCACCAGCTCCTGGACCTTGCTCAAACTCATGTCCATTGAGTCGGTGGTGCCATCCAACCATCTCATCCTCTGTCATCCCCTTCTCCTCCTCCTTTCAATCTTTCCCAGCATCAGGGTCTTTTCCAATGAGTCAAACTCAACATTCAGAAAACTAAGATCATGGCCTCTGGTCTCATCACTTCATGGCAAATAGATGGGGAAACAATAGAAACAGTGACATACTTCATTAACTTGGACTCCAAAATCACTGCAGATGGTGACTGCAGCCATGAAATTAGAAGACGCTGGCTCCTTGGAACAAAAGTTATGACCAACTTAGACAGCATATTGGAAAGCAGAGACATTACCCTGCCAACTAAGATCTGTCTAGTCAAAGCTGTGGTTTTTCCAGTTGTTATGCATGCATGTGACAGTTGGACCATAAAGAAAGATGAACACTGAAGAATTGATGCTTTTGAACTGTGGTGTTGGAGAAGACTCTTGAGAGTCCCTTGACTGCAAGGAGACCCAACCAGTCCATCCTAAAGGAAACTGGTCCTAAATATTCATTGGAAGGACTGATGCTGAAGCTGTAACTCCAGTACTTTGGCTACCTGATGTGAAGAAATGACTCACTGGAAAAGACCCTGATCAAGACCCAGTTTTCCCCACAGTCAGTCTCTCCCATCAGAAAGCTTCCAAGCCTCTTATCCTTCTCTCTCAGAGGGCAGACAGAATGAAAACCGCAATCATAGAAAACTATTCAAACTGATCACATGGAACACAGCCTTGTCTAACTCAATGAAACGATGAGCCGTGCCGTGTAGCGCCACCCAAGATGGACAGGTCCTGGTGGAGAATTCTGACAAAACGTGGTCCACTGGAAAAGGGAATGGGAAACCACTTCAGCATTCTTGCCTTCAGAACCGCATGAACAGTATGAGGAAATTGCCGTATCCTAATTTTTGGTCGGGTTTCTCTGAAACTGGAGCGTAATGTAAAATATAAAACTTTATTGCTTTTGTATATGTAGAGTAAGCTATTTACATATTATCCTGTTCAGGGACACCCAAAAGATGACTGTGTTGGGTAACTCAGACATAACTCAGAGCCTTACCAGTCTAATTTAAAGTCCTTTTGTTTACGGAAGATAAACTCACCAGTCAGGAAGTGACGGAGCTAAGACTTTCCTGAGTCTCAGCTTGAGGCTTCATAATGCCCAACACTCAGTGAGGTTGCAAATGTGATGTTTCCTAAAATAATTCCAAAACCACAATACTGTAAGATATTTTTAAAAAGTGTTCCACAAGGAAGGGAACTATGGACACAGGGTGGAAAGCATTGAATCAGAGTTAACCAGTGTATTCTGTGGCAACTTCACAGTCTTTTATTTGCTCCTGTAGACTCTGGATGTTCACACTGGTTATGTATGCATTAGATTTGATTCTTATACAAATTTAATTGATCTGCATGGTTCTTGTTTTATCTTGATGTTGTTTTTATGTTTATCTAGTAGCAATTTGGAGTTAGGTATTTCTTTTTATCGTAACACCCAGCACAGTAACTGTATTCCATAGAGTAGCAGAATACGCTATTTGTGTGGCTTGGACTTTGAGGTGCTCCACATGACAGGGGAAAAAAATTAGAGAGGCTTAAATCAAATGAAATTTTATTTTCCTCTCAGAGAAAAGGAGTCTGGAGCATACAGTCAAGACTGTGAAACTTCCGAAGTCCCCAGAACTCAAGATCCTTCCATCTTTCTGTTTCACCTCCTAGCCTGTGACTTCCATCCTCAGGGTCAATTTGCAGTCCAAGTTGGCTGCCAAATTTCTGCCATTTGGCCCTCGGTCCAGGAAGTAGTTGAGTCAGCTTCGTTTTAGCAGCATTGCCAGAAAGCCCGCACCTCACACTGGCTAAAACTGATTGGCCAGAAATATTAGAATTTGAAGTGTTGTAAATGAGCATATTATATCCTCAAGTAAAATTTAGATTCTGCAGCTAAGGAGGAGAATAAAAAGTTGTAGAGGGAGGAGAAAGGAGAAAGAGAGGAGGATTTGAAGGAAGAGGATAAGAAAGAGTAATAGCGGTAGTATTAGTACTACTTGTAGTAATAGAAGAAGAGGAAAAAGTGCTAGTAGTTGTCGTCAGTGCATTTATTTTATTTTGGAGTATATTTGATCTATAATGTTGTGTTGGTTTCAGGTGTATAGCAAAGTGACTCAGTTATACATATATCTATTCTTTTCCAGAGTCTCTTCCCAAACAAGTTATTATACAGAGGATTGAGTAGAGTTCCCTGTGCTATACCAGTAGGTTCCTGTTGAATGTATTTTAAAATATACCTTATTAGTCCACCAAGTACCTGAAGGCAAAGAAGCACTTTATTTACTGCCAAAGGTGGTAAATAGGTTATCATTCCAGTCAAGGTTCAGACATCTGGTTAAACAGATCTCAGATTTTGACTGATGCCTTCCAAATGTTTAGCTGCAGGCATAACAGACTGTCTTCCTAACAAGTCCCAGCCTTACTTTCTACACTTTGCATCCATTTATCAATTGCATCCATTATCATAATGAATAAAACAAGTGAGTGACAGTTCAATTATGGGATGTAATAGGGCCAAAGAGGGGTAATTTGTAATCACATTGGAAAGTTCTTTTTTTTTTTTTTTTTTGACAGTTTGTAACATCCTGAAACTAAAGTGCTTGCTGATTGCCAACCACTTTTCTAACTTAAGCCAGATTTCACTCAATAAATAGTGGAGAATATGAAAATATCAGCGGAGAATTAAACTTGGGGTATTGCAAAGGTTTTCTGTCAGTTCTCATAAGCATCTGAAAAAGGAAGCAAAATTTAACCAGTCTTCAGTTTTCTTGAAGAGGATACATGCATTGTTCCCAAGTACTTTAAATGTCTCTTTGGATTAAGTGCTCAAATATATATGTGTGTGTATGTGTAATATTAGTACATATTTTCCTTGATAAGATCAAAGCAGTTGACCTAATTCAGGACAGAAACAAAAGCAACTAAAACCAGAATATGTTTAGAAGAAGGTGATTGATTAATGTCAGCACAAATGTGGTTCCATAGTTTATAATCAGACACTGGACTTACTCTTGTCAGTTGTGTTAAAAATACTTGTACTTTTTTTTTTTTTTTTTTGAGCTTAACTTAAGTGAGCTGAGGGTAGGGGAGAGAAGGAACAAGAAAACAAGGGCATGAAACGCTTACCAAGCTTACCACTACATGTCAGGTACTGTATTACTATATGTATTTTCATATTTATCTGCCATGGTTAATTTATGAGCATGTTTATAGTCCCATTTTCTAGATGAGAAAAATAAAATGTAGACAAAATGAGAACTTTCTCAAGGGGCTTAATTGTTAGAGAAGCAGGCTGTGTTGCCCAAATCAGCCTGGTCCCAAAGCTTTGTCCCTTCATGTTCTGATGCACCTGGCATATTCAGGAGTTAGGCACCTATTTATTTTGAGGAAAAGCTCTTAATAACAAACAAGATAGGGACTCCTGGAAGAAAGAGGGAATGGTATCTTCAGCAAGGATTTAGGAGCCAAGTTTACTTCCTTTTGAGAAGTAAAAAGGAAACACAGAACTTGATAGATTTGGAGCCCCATGTTGAAAAATGACACCAGTGGGCTCCTGGACAGGGCCCTGTGGATTCTGGGGGCTTCCTGGAGGGTATTTTTTAAAATAACATGGTTTTCATCCTGAGGAATAAGTGAGTAATTGACTGGAACAAAATAAGAAATTCTTAGTAGATATGGTTTTCGGCTGGTGGTGGTGAAATTTTGTTGTCGTTCAGTCACCAAGCTGTGTCCAACTCTTTGTGACCCCATAGACTGCACCGTGCCAGGCTCCTCTGTCCACCACTATTTCCTAGAGTTGCTCAAATTCATTGAGTCAGTGATGCTATCTAACCATCTCATCCTCTGCTGCTCTCTCATTTTGCCTTCAATCTTTCCCAGCAGCAGGGTCTTTCCCAAGGAGTCAGCTCTTCATATCAGGTGGTCAAGTATTGGAGCTTTAGTTTCAGCATCAGTCCTTCCAGTGAATATTCAGGACTGATTTCCTTTAGGATTGACTCCTTTGGTTTCCTTGCCGTCCAGGGGATTCTCAACAGTCTCCAACACCACAGTTCAAAAACTTCAGTTCTTCAGCACTCAATCTTCTTTATGGTCCAGCTCTCATATCTGTACATGACTATTGGCAAAACCATAGCTTTGACAATATGGACTTTTGTTGGCAAAGTGATGTTTCTGCTTTTTAATATGCTGTCTAGGTTTGTCATACCTTTCCTTCCAAGGAGCAAGCGTCTGCAATTTTATGGCTGTAGTCACCACCAGCAGTGATTTTAGAGCCTAAGCAGAAAAGAAAAACCTGTCACTGCTGCCACTTTTCCCCCTTCTATTTGCCATGAAGTGATGGGGCCAGATGCTATGATCGCAATTTTTTGAATGTTAGGTTTTAAGCCAGAGTTTTCACTCTCCTCTTTCATCCTCATCAAGAGGCTCTTTAGGTGAAATTTAGACAGTGGCAGAAAGCTGAAAGAGCTGTACTAGTAGCGGCATGCACAGTAACAATAATAGAGCTGCGGAGGAAAGCAATGAACGAGCACTGTTGTCGGAAGGTGAACTTGCTGGGGAGCACCCTGACTTGGGCAGAAGCATGGAGCAGATCTTCTCTAGGCCTCACTGAAATCTTTGGTCCTTGGATGAAATGTGTATATTTCAGAGGGAATCTGAGAAACCTGTCAATATTAGCAAACCTTGGGGTGTGGAAGAGAATACAATTTGTGAATCACTCCAGGAATCTCCTCATTCAGTTGAAGTATTTAAACAGGTTTTGAATTCTAGCAAACCTGAAGTAAAGAGGCTGAATGTAAGAAATACGGCCTCATTAGTGGACACACACACACACTCCACTCTCTGCCATCTAAAAGGACTTTGCTTCCTAACTCCCTATTTCCTGTGGGATGAGGGGGGGAAATAAATGAAAAAGTGACCCAGTCTCTGTTGGAGAAAAGAACATCACCCATCTCCATTTTATCCTTGCTGCCTAGTCAGGCTGGATGTGAGGAGGCAGGAGTAAAGAGAACGTGGGCCCCAAATGGTCATTTTCTTTGGAATATCCTGCTTAGCTCTATGCCTTTTAAATTCTAATTCTCTATGAAGCCACTGTATACTGAATACACCCAAGTGGTTATTTTGATATTCCTTTTCTGAGCAATTTGAATTGATTTGATTCCTCATCGTATCTTTGAGGATTCCCTGTATTTCCCCATCTATCTAGTTTCATTCTTTACAGAGAACCCATAAAGAACTGAAATTGTTATGGAAATATTTAAGAGTAATTGTTTCTATGATCCTGTATATTCAAATCATCTCTGTCTACAGTAGAACATTAGGGAGCAACACTGCTTTCTCTATTTGGCTCAAAATTTCATAAAAGTGAATAACTCTAAATAAAAGGAAGTAGAAAAGAATATAATCAATAAGCACATTTACTGAGCGCCTTTTTCCTTCAGTGTATTGGGCCCAGCAAATACTGTGTATGGAAGGATAATGCATAAGGCAACCAGGAACAGCTGAATCTTGCAGCTGAATATTTTTAATCTATAGGAACAAATACTCTTTTATTTCCAGAGTAAGAAAGCTAAATTTAATATTTAAGCAGTTTTCTTCAAGACAGAATAATTGCTCTTACTATTAGCAAGAGGAAAATTTACTCCCAGGAAATCATAAAGCCTCAAACAAAATCTGGGGAGATGGATGGCACAGCCTGTTTTATAATCCTGTGAGCTCCCTTCTGGCACAGTAATTCTTCAGCCTTAACCACCTGCAGATCCATTGTTCAAAGCAAAAGGCAACACGAATTGTGTTTCCACTTCCTCATGACAGAGGAAAAGTTGGGTGTCTGGTTTGGAAAATAGAAGTCTTATTGGTGGATCTCCAGCTTGGACTTAGAAGGAAATGACTAGAGAGTGGTACACGTTGCATCAATCAAACTAGCTTCTTTTAAAGTGTTGTAAAGTGGACTCGTAGTTCATTACTGCAGATGCAGTGAAACGGAACCACAAATAAATCCTGGTAAACCAAAGACAAGCTTATTACAGAGCACAGGAACAGGCAGGGATTTCTGTATCAGTCCAAGTGTGGAATCATGCACGAGGGTCCTTCAACTGAAATATGTGGGTTAAAGAAAGGGATTTGCTAAGCATTCCCCAGTTTGCCCTTTGTTGCTGCCTTTTAGCTCCAGATCCTATTCTCTGAAGTTTAGATTCGCTGAGAACTCTTGGGGAAACCCTGAGGGAGATTTTGTATCCTCCTACACAATAACTGATGGCTTCCAGAATTTTCTTCCCAGGTGAGGACTTAGGTTTCAAAGTCTTGACCCTTATAAGTGGAGAATAACCATCTTAAAAACTTATTTGTCAGACTTTTCCCAATTAAAAAAAATATGATTTGGTCACTACCAAGTAGTTAGTGCAATATGTCTGGATCTGTAACAATTCTTAGCCTTGCCCTTACAGATTTTCCATACTTTCAACTTTGCAAAACTTTGAGCAGATAATCCCCGGAATGTGGTATAAGGTAACTAGTCCAACAGAGAGCATACACAGACTCTTAGGAAAATGAGATTCAAGAAACACTGCACAGAAAAGGTTGACATTTAAATTCTGAGTAGAGATTTACTGGGTGGTAGCTGGAATGCATGGATAGGAAAGGCAATATGGAAAGGGAACTCAGCATTTGCAAACAAATTGGAGTATGTTTGAGGAATGATGAGCAGTTCACTTTGGCCACAGTATGGCAGTCATCGACAGAAATGGGCAGGAAATGAAGCTGGAGATGCATACAAGAGCCCCAGGTTATGAAGGACCTTGACCACCGTTAGCTGCAGCACAATGACGGTTTCAGTGGGGACAAAGTTGTCCTCATTTTCCCCCTCTCCACATTTTGTTTCTCCCACTATTTTCTTTCTGTCCATTCAGACACTTAATTTCCCTTATTCAATACAGTCAGATTTAGAATGGATAAGCAGAGATGCGTAACATCTCTGCAGATAAAAATCTTATCCTTAAAAGTGCTAAGGGCATAAACAGAAACAGAAGGAATCATGAAAGCTATCTGTGCTATGGATCATTGTTCATAAACAGACTGCATTTTATTACAGTATCAGAAACATAGTCTTACAGATGAAGATAAATTCTTCATACACAAAGAACTGAAGTTTTTGCTTCTATTTAGTATGTTGAAACCCAAAAGGAAAGTTACTCCCCATCACTATGAAAAAAGTCACATAAAATATGAAGTCACAAGCNTTTTTTTTTTTTTTTTTGACAGTTTGTAACATCCTGAAACTAAAGTGCTTGCTGATTGCCAACCACTTTTCTAACTTAAGCCAGATTTCACTCAATAAATAGTGGAGAATATGAAAATATCAGCGGAGAATTAAACTTGGGGTATTGCAAAGGTTTTCTGTCAGTTCTCATAAGCATCTGAAAAAGGAAGCAAAATTTAACCAGTCTTCAGTTTTCTTGAAGAGGATACATGCATTGTTCCCAAGTACTTTAAATGTCTCTTTGGATTAAGTGCTCAAATATATATGTGTGTGTATGTGTAATATTAGTACATATTTTCCTTGATAAGATCAAAGCAGTTGACCTAATTCAGGACAGAAACAAAAGCAACTAAAACCAGAATATGTTTAGAAGAAGGTGATTGATTAATGTCAGCACAAATGTGGTTCCATAGTTTATAATCAGACACTGGACTTACTCTTGTCAGTTGTGTTAAAAATACTTGTACTTTTTTTTTTTTTTTTTTGAGCTTAACTTAAGTGAGCTGAGGGTAGGGGAGAGAAGGAACAAGAAAACAAGGGCATGAAACGCTTACCAAGCTTACCACTACATGTCAGGTACTGTATTACTATATGTATTTTCATATTTATCTGCCATGGTTAATTTATGAGCATGTTTATAGTCCCATTTTCTAGATGAGAAAAATAAAATGTAGACAAAATGAGAACTTTCTCAAGGGGCTTAATTGTTAGAGAAGCAGGCTGTGTTGCCCAAATCAGCCTGGTCCCAAAGCTTTGTCCCTTCATGTTCTGATGCACCTGGCATATTCAGGAGTTAGGCACCTATTTATTTTGAGGAAAAGCTCTTAATAACAAACAAGATAGGGACTCCTGGAAGAAAGAGGGAATGGTATCTTCAGCAAGGATTTAGGAGCCAAGTTTACTTCCTTTTGAGAAGTAAAAAGGAAACACAGAACTTGATAGATTTGGAGCCCCATGTTGAAAAATGACACCAGTGGGCTCCTGGACAGGGCCCTGTGGATTCTGGGGGCTTCCTGGAGGGTATTTTTTAAAATAACATGGTTTTCATCCTGAGGAATAAGTGAGTAATTGACTGGAACAAAATAAGAAATTCTTAGTAGATATGGTTTTCGGCTGGTGGTGGTGAAATTTTGTTGTCGTTCAGTCACCAAGCTGTGTCCAACTCTTTGTGACCCCATAGACTGCACCGTGCCAGGCTCCTCTGTCCACCACTATTTCCTAGAGTTGCTCAAATTCATTGAGTCAGTGATGCTATCTAACCATCTCATCCTCTGCTGCTCTCTCATTTTGCCTTCAATCTTTCCCAGCAGCAGGGTCTTTCCCAAGGAGTCAGCTCTTCATATCAGGTGGTCAAGTATTGGAGCTTTAGTTTCAGCATCAGTCCTTCCAGTGAATATTCAGGACTGATTTCCTTTAGGATTGACTCCTTTGGTTTCCTTGCCGTCCAGGGGATTCTCAACAGTCTCCAACACCACAGTTCAAAAACTTCAGTTCTTCAGCACTCAATCTTCTTTATGGTCCAGCTCTCATATCTGTACATGACTATTGGCAAAACCATAGCTTTGACAATATGGACTTTTGTTGGCAAAGTGATGTTTCTGCTTTTTAATATGCTGTCTAGGTTTGTCATACCTTTCCTTCCAAGGAGCAAGCGTCTGCAATTTTATGGCTGTAGTCACCACCAGCAGTGATTTTAGAGCCTAAGCAGAAAAGAAAAACCTGTCACTGCTGCCACTTTTCCCCCTTCTATTTGCCATGAAGTGATGGGGCCAGATGCTATGATCGCAATTTTTTGAATGTTAGGTTTTAAGCCAGAGTTTTCACTCTCCTCTTTCATCCTCATCAAGAGGCTCTTTAGGTGAAATTTAGACAGTGGCAGAAAGCTGAAAGAGCTGTACTAGTAGCGGCATGCACAGTAACAATAATAGAGCTGCGGAGGAAAGCAATGAACGAGCACTGTTGTCGGAAGGTGAACTTGCTGGGGAGCACCCTGACTTGGGCAGAAGCATGGAGCAGATCTTCTCTAGGCCTCACTGAAATCTTTGGTCCTTGGATGAAATGTGTATATTTCAGAGGGAATCTGAGAAACCTGTCAATATTAGCAAACCTTGGGGTGTGGAAGAGAATACAATTTGTGAATCACTCCAGGAATCTCCCCATTCAGTTGAAGTATTTAAACAGGTTTTGAATTCTAGCAAACCTGAAGTAAAGAGGCTGAATGTAAGAAATACGGCCTCATTAGTGGACACACACACACACTCCACTCTCTGCCATCTAAAAGGACTTTGCTTCCTAACTCCCTATTTCCTGTGGGATGAGGGGGGGAAATAAATGAAAAAGTGACCCAGTCTCTGTTGGAGAAAAGAACATCACCCATCTCCATTTTATCCTTGCTGCCTAGTCAGGCTGGATGTGAGGAGGCAGGAGTAAAGAGAACGTGGGCCCCAAATGGTCATTTTCTTTGGAATATCCTGCTTAGCTCTATGCCTTTTAAATTCTAATTCTCTATGAAGCCACTGTATACTGAATACACCCAAGTGGTTATTTTGATATTCCTTTTCTGAGCAATTTGAATTGATTTGATTCCTCATCGTATCTTTGAGGATTCCCTGTATTTCCCCATCTATCTAGTTTCATTCTTTACAGAGAACCCATAAAGAACTGAAATTGTTATGGAAATATTTAAGAGTAATTGTTTCTATGATCCTGTATATTCAAATCATCTCTGTCTACAGTAGAACATTAGGGAGCAACACTGCTTTCTCTATTTGGCTCAAAATTTCATAAAAGTGAATAACTCTAAATAAAAGGAAGTAGAAAAGAATATAATCAATAAGCACATTTACTGAGCGCCTTTTTCCTTCAGTGTATTGGGCCCAGCAAATACTGTGTATGGAAGGATAATGCATAAGGCAACCAGGAACAGCTGAATCTTGCAGCTGAATATTTTTAATCTATAGGAACAAATACTCTTTTATTTCCAGAGTAAGAAAGCTAAATTTAATATTTAAGCAGTTTTCTTCAAGACAGAATAATTGCTCTTACTATTAGCAAGAGGAAAATTTACTCCCAGGAAATCATAAAGCCTCAAACAAAATCTGGGGAGATGGATGGCACAGCCTGTTTTATAATCCTGTGAGCTCCCTTCTGGCACAGTAATTCTTCAGCCTTAACCACCTGCAGATCCATTGTTCAAAGCAAAAGGCAACACGAATTGTGTTTCCACTTCCTCATGACAGAGGAAAAGTTGGGTGTCTGGTTTGGAAAATAGAAGTCTTATTGGTGGATCTCCAGCTTGGACTTAGAAGGAAATGACTAGAGAGTGGTACACGTTGCATCAATCAAACTAGCTTCTTTTAAAGTGTTGTAAAGTGGACTCGTAGTTCATTACTGCAGATGCAGTGAAACGGAACCACAAATAAATCCTGGTAAACCAAAGACAAGCTTATTACAGAGCACAGGAACAGGCAGGGATTTCTGTATCAGTCCAAGTGTGGAATCATGCACGAGGGTCCTTCAACTGAAATATGTGGGTTAAAGAAAGGGATTTGCTAAGCATTCCCCAGTTTGCCCTTTGTTGCTGCCTTTTAGCTCCAGATCCTATTCTCTGAAGTTTAGATTCGCTGAGAACTCTTGGGGAAACCCTGAGGGAGATTTTGTATCCTCCTACACAATAACTGATGGCTTCCAGAATTTTCTTCCCAGGTGAGGACTTAGGTTTCAAAGTCTTGACCCTTATAAGTGGAGAATAACCATCTTAAAAACTTATTTGTCAGACTTTTCCCAATTAAAAAAAATATGATTTGGTCACTACCAAGTAGTTAGTGCAATATGTCTGGATCTGTAACAATTCTTAGCCTTGCCCTTACAGATTTTCCATACTTTCAACTTTGCAAAACTTTGAGCAGATAATCCCCGGAATGTGGTATAAGGTAACTAGTCCAACAGAGAGCATACACAGACTCTTAGGAAAATGAGATTCAAGAAACACTGCACAGAAAAGGTTGACATTTAAATTCTGAGTAGAGATTTACTGGGTGGTAGCTGGAATGCATGGATAGGAAAGGCAATATGGAAAGGGAACTCAGCATTTGCAAACAAATTGGAGTATGTTTGAGGAATGATGAGCAGTTCACTTTGGCCACAGTATGGCAGTCATCGACAGAAATGGGCAGGAAATGAAGCTGGAGATGCATACAAGAGCCCCAGGTTATGAAGGACCTTGACCACCGTTAGCTGCAGCACAATGACGGTTTCAGTGGGGACAAAGTTGTCCTCATTTTCCCCCTCTCCACATTTTGTTTCTCCCACTATTTTCTTTCTGTCCATTCAGACACTTAATTTCCCTTATTCAATACAGTCAGATTTAGAATGGATAAGCAGAGATGCGTAACATCTCTGCAGATAAAAATCTTATCCTTAAAAGTGCTAAGGGCATAAACAGAAACAGAAGGAATCATGAAAGCTATCTGTGCTATGGATCATTGTTCATAAACAGACTGCATTTTATTACAGTATCAGAAACATAGTCTTACAGATGAAGATAAATTCTTCATACACAAAGAACTGAAGTTTTTGCTTCTATTTAGTATGTTGAAACCCAAAAGGAAAGTTACTCCCCATCACTATGAAAAAAGTCACATAAAATATGAAGTCACAAGCTTTTATGACCCTATCAAAGAGATGAGGTCCCAAAACAGTCCCACGATCCAAATTTCAAAAAGAGAAGAGCCTTTCCAAGCTTATGAACTGTGTCCATCACCTTTGGTAGATCACGAGGAAAGGAACTAATCCCCATAAACAAGAAAGGAGAAAACAGAATTTTAACAAATCACTAAAAGATGTGTGTACTAATGTGTCAGTTTGGAATAGCTGGAGGCCTCAGACACGAGGGAAGTTCATAGTCACCCCTGGCAACCACCAGTCTAGTCTCTGTTTCTGGGAGTTTAGTATTTCAGATGCACTTGTAAGTGAGATCGTATTGTATTCAGCTTTCTCTGTCTGGCTTATTTTACTTAGCATAATGCCTTGAAGATTCCTCCACGTTGTCACAAATGGCAGGATCTTAGTCTTTTTTAATGACTGAGAGTCCCATGTGTGTTTGTGTGTGTGTGTACACATATCTTCTTTACTCATTCATCTAGCCATGGACCTTTAGGGTTGTTTCCATGTCCTGGAAATAACTCTACAAAGAACATAGGAGTGCAGCTATCTCTTCATGTAGTTATTTCATTTCTTTCCCACATATACCCAAAAGTAGAACTGCTGAATCATATGGTAGTCCTATTTTTAATTTTTTGAGGAATTTCCATTCTGTTTTCCATAGTGACTGCACCAACTTACATTTCCACCAATGGTGCACAGGTTTCCCTTTTCTCCACAGTCTCATCACCATTTGCTATCTCTTGTCTTTTTGATAATAACCATTCTAACAAGTTTGAGGTGATATCGCTGTGCTTTTCATTTCCCTGATGACTAATGATGTTTGCACATTTTCATGTACTTTTTGTCCATTTTCATACTGTCTTTGGCAAAACTTCTATTCAGGTCCTTTGAACATTTTTAAGTTGGATTATTTGTTATCACTATTGAGTTGTACAAGTTCCAAACTATAGAATGTTAGCCCTTTACTAGATACATGGTTTGCAAATATTTTCTCCCATTTTGTAAGTTGCCTTTTCATTTTATTAAATGTAACTTTTGCTGTGCAGAGCTTCTTAGTTTGACAAAGTCTCATTTGTTTAGTTTTGCTTTTGTTACTTATGTTTTGGATTCCATATCCATAAAATCATTGCTAAGACCAGAGTCAAAGAGTTTTTGCCCTATATTTTCCTCAAGGAGTTTTATAGTTTAGGTTTTACATTTAAGCCTTCGATCCATTTCAAGTTACTTTTTTGAGTGATGAAATATAGGGGTCCAGTTTCATTGTCTTACATATAAACATCCAGTTTTTCCTGCATCATTTATTGAAGAGATTATTTTTTCTCCATTGAATGTGCTTAGCTCCTCTGTCAAATATTAATTGACTGTATGTACATAGGTTTATTTCTTGGCATTTGATTCTTCTGTTCCACTGGTTTATGTGACTGTTTTTATGCCATTCAATTCAGTTCAGTTCAGTCTCTGAGTCGTGTCCAACTCTTTGCAACCCCATGAACCACAGCACACCAGGCCTCTCTGTCTATCACCAACTGCCAGAGTCTACCCAAACCCTTTGTCCATTGAGTTGGTGATGCCATCCAACCATCTCATCCTCTTTCGTCCCCTTCTCCTCCTGCCCTCAACCTTTCCCAGCATCAGGGTCTTTTCCAATGAGTTAGTTCTTCACATCGGGTGGCCAAAGTATTGGAGTTTAAGCTTCAGTATCAGTCCTTCCAATGAACAACCAGGACTGATCTCCTTTAGGATGGACTGGTTGGATCTCCTTGCAGTCCAAGGGGTTCTCGAGTCTTCTCTAATGCCACAGTTCAAAAGCATCAATTCTTTGACACTCAGCTTTCTTCATAGTCCAACTCTCACATCCATACATGACTACTGGAAAAACCGTAGCCTTGACTAGATGGACCTTTGTTGGCAAAGTAATGTCTCTGCTTTTCAATATGCTGTCTAGGTTGGTCATAACTTTCCTTCCAAGGAGTAAGCATCTTTTAATATCATGGCTGCAATCATCATCTGCAGTGATTCTGGAGCCCAAAAGAATAAAGTCAGCCACTGTCTCCACTGTTTTCCCATCTATTTTCCATGAAGTGATCGGACTGGATGCCATGATCTTCGTTTTCTGAATGTTGAGCTTTATGCCATTGCCATACTATTTTGATTACTGTAACTCAGTAATATAGTTTGGAATCAGGAAGTATGACCCCTTCAGCTTTGTTTTTCTTTCTTAAGATTGTTTTCCCTAGTAGGGGTCTTTTGTGGTTCTATATAGACTTCAGATTTTTTTTTTTCTATTTTTGTAAAGAAATGCCTTTGGAGTCATGATAGGAATTGCATTGAACCTACAGATGCCTTTGGGGTGTGTGAATGTTTTAGTAATAATTATTATTCCAGTTCATAAACACAGGATATCTTCCATTTATTTGTGTTTTCTTCAGCTTTTTTCGTGAAAGTCCAAATGCTTTCACTGTACAGATCTTTTACCAATTTGGTTAAATAGATTCATAATGATTTTGTCTTCAATGTTATTATAAATGTCATTATTTTCTTTACTTCTTTTGGATAATTTGTTATTAATATATAAGAAGACAACTGATTTCTGTGTATTGACTTTCCATCCTGCAACTTTACTAAATTCATGATTATTTCTAATAATTTCTTGGTGGAGTCTTTAGGATTTTCTGTATATAAGATCATGTCACTTGCAAACAAAGACAATTTTCTCCTTCCTTTCCATATCAGTTGCCTTTTATATCTTTTACTTGCCTGATTGCTTTGACTGTGACTTCCAATATATGTTGAATAGGAGTGATGAGAATGAGACCCTTGAATTGTTTCTGATGTCAGAGGAAAAAACTTTCAACCTTCCACTGTTGAGTATAATGTTAGCTGTGGGTTTGTCATATAAGGACTTTATTATCTTGAGGTATATTCCCAGGTAGCTTAGTGTTAAGGAACCTGCCTGCCAATGCAGGAGGCCTGGGTTTGATCCCTGGGTTGGGAAGACCCTAGAAGAAGGAAATGGTGACCTATTTCAGTATTCTTGCCTTGGAAATCCTATAGACAGAGGAGCCCGGTAAGATACAGTCCATGGGGTTGCAAAATAGTCAAAAAATGATTTAGTGCATAAACAAATGTTCCTTCTATACCCATTTGTTGAGAGATTTTGCATGAATGGATGTTGAATTTTGTGAAATGCTTGTTCTACATCTATTGAGATGATCATGTGATTTCAGCTTCCATTCTATTAATGTGATATATCACATTATTAACTTGCATATGTTATGATAAAATTTTAAAAGGAGATATTTAGAGATATACTGCAATTCCATTGTCAGCCCCAACCATAGTTTAGACAAATATAAGACAAAACAACTCTAAAGTTATCTGGGAGAGTAAGTGTGAGAAAAGCCAAGTGCTTTTTGGAGTTCCACTATCAGATATCAACACATTTTGTAACAGAATAATTAAAAAGTGAAAAACTAATGCAAGAATAAAGTGTTCTAGAACAGAAAACAGAAAGTTTAGAAACACATTTTATTATACAAAATATTGTAGTTTAAGGTAAAGGTAACATTTCAAAGCAGTAATGAAAATAAATTATTCAAAAATGCTGATATTAAGGGAGAAAGAAAATATGATTTTCTGTGAGATCACAATATAAAATACAGATAAATTGCATTTAATTTCTATACAGTGAAACCATAGCCAATTTATAAGAAAGTAAACATACATATCTGACTTTAGGATGCAGCATATTTGCAAGATACGTATCTAATTTTGGGCTTCCCTGGTGACTCAGATGGTAAAGAATCTGTCTGCAGTGCAGGGGACCTAAATTTGATCCTAGCATTGTGAAGATCCCCTGGAGAAGGGAATGGCTACCCACACTAGTGTGCTTGCTTAGAGAATTTCATGAACAGAGGAGCCTGGCAGGATGCAGTCGATGGGACTGCAGAGACTGGGACATGACTGAGCAACTAACACTTTCGCTTTTCATTTGTCTAATATGTTAGCTAAAAAAAAAAAAGAAATGTCTGTCCCAGTTAAGTTGGAGAATATGTAGACAAAACAATAAGAAGAAAAAACCAAAAATGCAATAAGCTTGATATTAAGAGAATCAAATTTATTAACATATATTCACATTCATTAGATATCAGAATCAAGCCAGTGCCCTGTGGCAACCTAGAGGGGTGAGATGGGGAGGTGGGAGAGAGATTTAAGAGGGAAGAGACACATGTATCCTTACGGCTGATTCATATTGCTGTATGGCAGAAATCAACACAACTTTTTAAAACAATTATTCTTCAATTTAAAAATAATTTTTAAAAATTTGAGCATTTAAAAAAGCAAAATCAAATTAATATAATGATTAATTAAAAGTTTCCTAACACATTTTTTTAATACTATAAACTTTCCACTTGTCAAACTGGTGATAGAAAGTATCCACCTATATTTTAATGAAAAGGGTATAAGTTAGTTCTTCCTTTCAAGAGAGCAAATTAGGAAAATATATCAAAAGCAGTAGTGTTCACACCTCTTGACCTTGTGATTCTAGTGTGAATTTATTCTAATGAAATACAGTAAGAGATGATTAGGCTTTATGTATGATGAAATTTGTTGTAATCTTTTTTATAACAAACAGGGAAACAATCCAATACTAAAGGATTAGTTAAATAAATACTAATATAACTTGGAATGGACTAAAGTGTTAGTCATTCAGTCGTTTTGACTCTTTGTGACCTCATGGACTGTAGCCTGCCAGGCTTCTCTGTCTATGGAATTTCCCAGGCAAGAATACTGGAGCCAGTAGCCCTGCCCTTCTCCAGGGGATCTTCCTGACCCAGAAATCAAACCCAGGTCTCCTGCACTGCATCCAGATTCTTTACCATCTGAGCCACCAGAGAAACCCCTATTAAAATCTTACTTATGTAAAATAATGACTCAGAAAATATTTATGGTATAACTTTTACCATATATAAAACTTTTATAACTTTTAAAAGTATATACATGCATAAGTAAAATGTATTAAAATAACCATTCTTTTTTAAAATTTAAATGTATTTATTTTAATTGGAGGCTGATTACTTTACAATATTGTGCTGGTTTTGCCATACATCAACATGAATCCGCCTCGGGTGTACATGTGTTCCCCATCCTGAAACCCCCTCCCACCTCCCTCCATGTACCATCCCTCTTGGTCATCCCAGTGCACCAGCCCCAAGCATCCTGTATCCTGCATCGAACCTGGACTGGCGATTCTTAAAGTAGAGAAGTTAAATAAATTTTCAATACTTTTTGTTGATTTTGTATAATTCTAAGTCTTCGAGTAATTGACTAAATTTAAACTTTCCAATACCACACCATCCCTTTTTACTATATTCCAATCAAACTTTTGCCTACATTTTTAATAAGTTCAACAGTGATGTCTACTTTGCTAAATGTGATACTCAACATTTCATTTCTGTCTTAACTTGAACTACTGCAACTTTCAACCCAGTTGATCACTTCCTCATTCTTAATACACTTTCTTCACTTGGCTTACAGGATGCTATCTCTTCTTAGTTTTCTTCCAAACTGCCTTCCCATTCAAATTCCTGTTTGCTGATTGCACCTCTTCTCCCTGAATGTCCCATAGCTCAGTTTTTAGTCTTTTCTCCGGTTCACTTACATCAAAAGCCTTGGTGATCTGATGCAATCTTACAACTTTAAATATCATGTACAAACTCAATTACCCAAATATGCATTTCTAGACTAGACCCCTGTTTTATCCTTCACAATCATATTAGCACACTGTTCAAATCTACACAAGTACTTCAGTATTAAATAGTAGGCATCTCCAAACAACAAATCTAAAAAGGGACTCTGGTACTGTTTCCCCAAAATCTGCTCTACCCACCTTTTATTCTCCCAAATCCCTTTGACTTCAAGGAGATCCAACCAGTTCAACTAAAGGAAATCAGTCCTGAATATTCATTGGAAGGACTGATGTTGAAGCTGAAATGCCAATACTTTGGCCACCTGATGCGAAGAACCGACTCACTGGAAAAGACCCTGATGCTGGGAAAGATTGAAGGTGGGAGGAGAAGGGGACAGCAGAGGATGAGATGGTTGGATGGCATCACCGACTTGATGGACATGAGTCTGAGTAAGCTCTGGGAGTTGATGATGGACAGGAAAGCCTGGCATACTGCAGTCCATGGTGTTGCAAAGAGTCAGACATGACTGAGCGACTGAACTGAACTGAATTTCCCTTTATCTCACTCTCTCATCTCTAATTTTACAGAATGANTTGATGGACATGAGTCTGAGTAAGCTCTGGGAGTTGATGATGGACAGGAAAGCCTGGCATACTGCAGTCCATGGTGTTGCAAAGAGTCAGACATGACTGAGCGACTGAACTGAACTGAATTTCCCTTTATCTCACTCTCTCATCTCTAATTTTACAGAATGAATCTAGCTGACTCTATCCTGTCAATTATTTCTCATCTAGTCCACATCCTACCATGATGTGTTTCCTACATAACTGCAGTAGCCCACTAATTAGTCTCCCAGATTCCCCCATCACTTTGGAAGTGTCTGTTATCATGGGCATCACAGTGATCTTTGAAAATGCAAAATGGACAGTCTTAATTTTGTTACCTATAAAAGGTTACCCATTTCATTTAGTAAAAGGAAAGACCTCACAATGTTATGTGAGTCCCTTGCATGACGTACCTACCACATCCTCACCCCCATTAATTCCCTGAGCTCATCTTTTATTCTCTCTGTCATTCCCTCTGCTCCATTGTACGTTGTCCTGCCTCACACTCTACATCTAGAAGACACCACTCTGACCTTTCTTTAGCTGATGATTCCTCCTTTTGGGTGAGGAGGATTCCATGAGCCTAAAACACATGCCCAGATGGAAGCGCAAGCCTTCCCCTTTTAGACTAAGGTCCAGATGGCAGGAATCCAGAGGTTTCTCACCAAATATCCTTCAAGATTCTGTGTGTGTTCCCAGGATATCTTATAACACTAGTGTATGCATCCCTAGGGGAGAAGTGGCCAAGAAGAAGCTGCTCAGGGAAGAATTTCAGTGGGGTAGGGACCAGGTAGACGAGCGTATTCACACAGATATGCATAAAATCTTCTCGGTGTGAGATGAAACGAGGCAGGAAGAAAAGAGGGCTTGCCCAGCTCTCATTTGACTGTGCCATCTTGACTTGAAACTCTAATACGGTTGAGAAAATATAAGTTGGTTTTGGAAAATAAGCATGAAATGCCACAAATCTGTAATCCATTTGCTCCCTTTAGAAAGTAGTTAGAAAATTCTTGGTGAAAAAAACTAAGCTTGTTTATTCCATGATCCACAACTTTGATTGTTTTTTTATTTAGAGTTTTCTTTTTTCCTTTCTGCTAAACCAATAGCCATAGTCAAATAGACACAGATCCATTCTGACATGGGAGACACTGTCATATGTTGCAGTTGAGTGTTATCTGAAAAACAATTTTAAATAAGTATCAAAATCTTTTAAAAGAATGTAGTTTTTTATTCTGAAATACGATGTCTAGAAATGTACCCAAGCAAAAGGCTTAGATGTCATTCAGTTCAGTTCAGTCGCTCAGTTGTGTCTGACTCTTTGCGACCCCATGAACTGCAGCACGCCAGGNCATAGTCAATAAAGCAGAAACAGATGTTTTTCTGGAACTCTCTTGCTTTTTCCATGATCCAGCGGATGTTGGCGATTTGATCTCTGGTTCTTTTGCCTTTTCTAAAACCAGCTTGAACATCTGGAACTTCACGGTTCACGTATTGCTGAAGCCTGGCTTGGAGAATTTTAAGCATTACTTTACTAACGTGTGAGACAAGTGCAATTGTGCGGTAGCTTTAGCATTCTTTTGGATTGCCTTTCTTTGGGATTGGAATGAAAACTCACCTTTTCTAGCCCTGTGGCCACTGCTGAGTTTCCCAAATTTGCTGTCATACTGAGTGCAGTACTTTCACAGTATCGTCTTTCAGGACTTGAAACAGCTCAACTGGAATTTCATCACCTCCACTAGCTTTGTTCATTAATATTTTCTAATAAAGAGACTCATGCCAGTGGTGTATCATAGAAATATTACATACAATTATACTGATAAAATGAATTGTTAAATAGTTCATGATATAGCTCTACAACATAAAACCATACAGTTCCTAAATATAGTAGCTCATGACACAGAAGTTTATTTCTGCAATATTTGGTGGAAAATAGTAAGTTAAAAACAAATTGAATATAATCTTTTTTCAAAGAGGATAGTTGTAGAAATACTTGTGCATGTGTAGAAATATTTCTGTTAAGTATATATCTATATCTAACAGTTGTTGCCTCCAAGTAGAAATAACACAAATGAATTTTTAATTTTTTTAAAAGTATGTCTTAATAATAAAGTGAATTAAAATACTAATTCTTTATAAGAAAGCATCTCAGCATTCATCTTTTACTTTAAATTTTATTTGATATTTTTTCCAATTTTATTGAGAAATAATTGACATATGTCATTGTATCCATTTAAGGTGTCCAGCATGACAGTCTGATTGACATATATTGTGAAATGATTACCACACTAGGCTCAGCTAACATCCATCTTCTCATCCATCTGTTTTTTTAATCTGGTGAGTTATATTTTCAGTACTTCATAAGGTTTTAGAAGATTCAAATCTCTTCAGTTGAGCTGTGCTCACCATAATGCCTTTAAACAGTATTTTTGCAGTCTTGTTATTTTTCTCCCACCTTGGCTTTACTTTATATGTATTATTAGCTTTTATGATAAAATCCACATTTCCTCATCTATAAAAGGATAGTCACTATTCACATGGTTGTTGTGAAGATTGAATGACATAATATGTAAGCATAATCAAGAATGAAGATTATTATTTTTAATCTAATTCTTAGTTTTTCAATTAGAAAATAATATATTTGAATGCTTTCCAATAGAGCACATACTTATACTTGTTCAAAAGTAAGAAAAATGTATAATTCTGATTTTATAGGCATTTTTGATGGTTTCAAAAATAAATGAAATAGCTCTAAATGTTTAAAGTCTTGGTATTTCAAATTCACGCTTTTTAAACTATTTTGCCATAAATATTACCTTTATAAAACTTTGTTTCTTATCATCAATCCTGAAATAGTCATAATATTGTTAAGCATTTTTGGACTCACTTCATCAAAAAATGGAGTAAGTAATATTTAAGTTACAAGAGAAGAGCTGTTTCCTTTGAAATATTTTGAACCCATCATAATATTTTACCATGTAGAAACAATACCATAAAGCAAAATTTACATTTAAATGTTCAGTTTTCAAAACAATTTTTCAGAATCAAAATAAATGATTTATCTTCAAAGAAAATCTGCTTTGCAGGAATTATCGAAACAAATGCCAGAATACCTATTTTAAAAATGCTTTATCATTTCATGGATGAATTCGAACATTTTGACTGTGCCTCTTATTTAGCATGGAAGTCTTTCTCTTCTCTGTCATCGAAGGAAATACCTACTGAGTGGACGTTAACAATGCTCTTCTCAGGATCAGTGCGATTTGTACACAAAACACTCATAAAGGAGAATTATAAACTGGCCAATATTACTACTCCACAAAAATCCCATGAAGAGGTCTTTAATATAAAATTCAGTCAAATAAATCCTCATCAGCTATGAGTTTTCAATAAGGTCTATTTCAGTCAGCTCCACTCATTATTTTCGAAAGCAAACTCTTATTATAAAATAATGTATCTATTAAAGAAAATTTGGAAAACTAGAATCGAAGAGTCATTTATTTTCCTAAGATCAAAATTTCTTTGAGGTTTTAATTGTCCTTATCATTCCTAAATCCACCAAACATTCAGTGTAAGCAAATCACAATGGATCATCTGTATTTGGATAGTATTCAGCATAAGATTATCTAGTATTTGATCTACATAAAAGAGCTCCTTTCCTGCTGCTTTATGGGAATGGAAGAAAGTTTACTGTTTCTCAGTCACTACTCATAAATATTGTGTGATGTTTCACTTCACCGTATAGATTTTCACTGGCATCCAGGATCTTACAAACCTAATATTATTTTAAAGGATGCTACTCTATCCGGGTTCCTAAGCATAAGTTTCATTGCTAAATTTTGCCCCAAATGCAAAGCATCCTGGCTTGATTGGTAAAAGGACCTAAATTCTAGCCCTGTGTTTTGGCTCTCATTTTGGACAAGCCACCTTAGTATTCAGAACCTTGAGTCCCTCCTCTGTCATATGGGGAGATTAACTAGATATTCTTTAGGGTTTCTTTCCAGCTCAAGTTGTTATGAACTTATTTGAAGTCACAGGATATAGCTGAGCACTCCAGAAAAGACTAAGTCATAATCTTGACCACTGGTTCTTGACTATGAAGTCAGGGGCCACAGTTGCCAGAGATGTTAAAGCATATTGCAAAGGAAATATTCATATGTGTCTACAAATGGAAGATGCCCTTTTTCATCTGGAAGATTCATTCACCACAAAGAATCAGAAAAATATCATTGAAATCAGATTATAGCAACTCCTTGCTTAAAGTGAAAGAGAAGTCCCTGAGTTGTGTCCAACTCTCAGCGACCCCAGGGACTGCAGCCTACCAGGCTCCTCTGTTCATGGGATTTTCCAGACAAGAGTACTTGAGTGGGATGCCATTGCCTTCTCTGGCTTAAAATCTTAGATGGCTTCTAAAAAACAAGCCTGTTCACAGTGTATAAATCCCGAAACCATTTGTCCCTGCCTAACTTTCCAACCTCATCTCTTTTCTGTGTAATATACACACCAGTATATCATAGCAGTGACTCAGGTACACTGATTTCTTTGATTTTCTCTAATGAGTCAAGCTGTTTTTTTGTTTTTGTTTTTTTACAGTGGGTCCTCTACAAGTAAAATTCTCTCTGTCTGGAACTTTATTCAGCCAGATCATAGTATATCAGTCTGGTGAATAGGCATTTATTCAGATATGTATGAAAACACACTCATTTTAGTCTCAGAAGTCAGTGGGAATATCTTGGTTCTGACCACATCATCTTTTTTATTTGCTCCAAACAGAGAAATACGTATATTTGTACATTATGTTCCACTTTAATCTCAAAATAGTGCAAGATAGCAATGACTTCCTAGTTCAATGAAGTTATTACAGTTTCAGCCATCAAATCTCAAGTCTTCCCTGTCCCTCCTACCAAGAGTGGTTACCTACTGTCACAGCCACCAACAGCAATATGTTCTAATACATGACCTTGCATGGTCTCCACAGATTTAGGATTTTTCAAAATGACTTCACGTATTTGCTTTTTGTTTATTGCCTGAAATCTCCTAAGAATGAGAACAGACTGAATCTTTGTTCCTATATGTGCATATTCCTCTGATCATGATGTAATAATATTTTAACTGTAAATGTGGCTCCTAAATATTAAAAAGGTGATCATGTTCTGAAAGGGATTTTCTGATGAACACATTAATTTGCAAATGAAGGTTCCCCAACTTCTATAAAGATTCCCCAACAAAGTACCAAACATAAAGTGTTTTCAGTACAGAAAAGTTGAACCATGGTCAATTTGATTTACTCTTGGAAATGCTGAAATGGCAGCCAGCTTTGAGTTCTACCAGAAAAAGTTAAAAGATCCAGGAAAAAACATTACAATTAAATACCTGACTGAGTACTCAGAAATCCATGAAAATTTTCTCAAATAAAAAAACAAATTTGCATTGCTTATATTCAGGATTTAATACAAAAGCACACCTGAAAGATGAAATGATATGATATTTAAAATAAAAAATTTAAATGCTATTTTGAAAACAGGGGCAAGGTGAAAAAAATTATTCCTATGACAAATTTCCAACTGGGACTTTTATAAAGAGAAACTATATAATCTTTATTACAGGTATCTTTATTCTTTAGATATTTCCACTACAATAATAAATTTTACAGAGTGATTTAATAAACTGCCCCAATTTAAATAACTATGCTTTCTTTTCCCTTGAAGACATTTGTCTTTTGTGATTCATACTTAAGGAGCAGTAAAACAATTTCTGCACTAATCTACAGATTGCTAGGAAGCAGCAAGTGGGAAAGCATGATGCAAATTTTTAAATGATCCCAAAGTTCAATCCTCTTTGGAACTTTTAGGCAATCAACGGGAGGTTGTTATGAAACAAAGAAACCTCATAAAGTGTACTCTTTAAAGATCTATTGAATGCTATGGTGTTAATACAACCTAACAACACAGCACATAAACTTACTGGATGAAGGGAGACAATTTTCCCTCCACAGAACAATGAAATAATATCAGTAAGCCTTTATTACATGATTATTGGCTTCCTAGTTGGCATGAGTGGTAAAAAAAAAAAAAAAAAAAANTTAAAGATCTATTGAATGCTATGGTGTTAATACAACCTAACAACACAGCACATAAACTTACTGGATGAAGGGAGACAATTTTCCCTCCACAGAACAATGAAATAATATCAGTAAGCCTTTATTACATGATTATTGGCTTCCTAGTTGGCATGAGTGGAAAAAAAAAAAAAAAAAAAAAATCTGCCTGCCAATGCAGGAGACGTAAGAGGTGTGGGTTTGATCCCTAGGATAGGAGAATCCCCTGGAGGAGGAAATTGCATGCCACTCAAGGATTCTTGCCTGGAGAATCTCGTGGACAGAGGAGCCTAGTGGGCTACAGTCCATGGCGTTGCAAAGAGTCGGACCCAGCTGAACTTCTGAGCACACATTTCATGATTATCAGCTCATAAAGCCATTGATACTTTACTCTTTTTTGAAAAAATAGTCTTGTTGGAGTATGGTTGATTTACATTGTTAGTTTCAGGTATACAGCAAAATAATTCAGTTATACATACATTAATTCTTTTTTAGATTCTTTTCTCTTATAGGTTATCCCACAATATTGGGTAGACTTCCCTATGCTACAGAGTAGGTCCTTGTTAGTTACCTATCTTACATATAGTGGTGTACACATGTTCATCCTACGCTCTTGCTTTATCCCTCCCTTCAGCATTGCCCCTTTGGTAACCACTAGTGTGTTTACAATATCTATAATCTGTTTTTGTTTTATAAATAAGTTCATTTGTATCTTCTTTGCTGACTTTGTATTACTTTGCCGACTAAGGTCCGTCTAGTCAAGGCTATGGTTTTTCCAGTAGTCATGTATGGATGTGAGACTTGGACTGTGAAGAAGGCTGAGCGCCGAAGAATCGATGCTTTTGAACTGTGGTGTTGGAGGAGACTCTTGAGAGTCCCTTGGACTGCAAGGAGATCCAACCAGTCCATTCTGAAGATCAGCCCTGGGATTTCTTTGGAAGGAATGATGCTAAAGCTGAAGCTCCAGTACTTTGGCCACCTCATGCGAAGAGTTGACTCATTGGAAAAGACTCTGATGCTGGGAGGGATTGGGGGCAGGAGGAGAAGGGGACGACCGAGGATGAGATGGCTGGATGGCATCACTGACTCGATGGACGTGAGTCTGAGTGAACTCCGGGAGTTGGTGATGGACAGGGAGGCCTGGCGTGCTGCAGTCCATGGGGTCACAAAGAGTCAGACATGACCAAGCAACTGAACTGAACTGTCTGACTTACTTCACTTAGTGTAATAATTTCTAGTTGCCTCCATCTTGCTGTGAATAGCATTATTTCATTCTCTTTTATGGCTGAATAATAGTTCCTTGGATGCAGGTACCACATCTTCTTTATCCATTTCTCTGTTGATGGACATTTAGGCTGCTTCCATGTCTTGATATTGGACTGCAATGAACACTGGGATGCATGGATTCTTTTGGATTATGGTTTTCTCTGAATGCATGCCCAGGAGAGGAATTACTGGATCACATGTTAGTTCTATTTTCAGTTTTTTAAGGGACCTCCATACTCTTCTCCATAATGGTTGTACCAATTTGTATTCTTAGCAGCAGTGTAGAAAGCTTCTCTTTTCTCCAAACCTTCTCCAGCATTCATTATTTGTACAGTTTTTGATGATGGCCATTCTGATTGATGTGTGATACTCCATTGTAGCTTTAATTTGTATTTCTCTGCTAATCAGTGATGTTGAACATCTTTTCATGTGCCTTTTGGCCAATTGTAGGTTTTGTTTACAGAACTCTCTCCTTAGATTTTCTACCCATTTTTTGATTGGCTTGTTTGTTTTCATTTGGATTGTCTTTTTACACAGAGCCTTAAGAATTTTTTGTGTGTTTTGGAGATTACTCCCTCATTGGTTGAATCATTTGCAAATATTTTCTCCCATCTGTGGATTGTTTTTTCATTTCATCAACACCTTATTCCTAAGCAATTGGCATGACAGTGTTATTGGTCTGAAACAAAATGATGTGTTGCTGCCCATTGGCTTTAATAAGATCACAAAGTGATGTATCAAAAGACAAGAAAATACTGAGAAGCACTGTCATCCATTAGAGGAACATTTTTGTTTGTAAAGTCCAGGACTAAAGGAACCTAGCTTTCACTCTTCACCTATAGCATTTTTTTTCTGAATTTATTTGATTCATGTTTACAATAAAGACATGGTCAATTGAATATAGGTCCTAGTATCTGTGGATATACTGGCAAGTTGGGTAACTGACCTTTTCAGATGTTTCTCTTCTGCTCCTACTTCTCCTCCTTTCTTTTTAATTAAATGTATTTCAGTGTTCATGAAATTTCATAGACTGACAGCTCCAGAGACAATAGTTCACCAAGAAACCACAGGTACCCATCAGTAATTGGCACCATGGCTCTACCCAGGGATGGGTTCATTCTGTGCTTGAAGAGCAGTGAGTTTGCCAGTGAAATTGATGACAAGAATGACTTTAGCGTCTGCCAGAGAGAGGTCAGTACAACAAAATCTAAGAAAATACCTTTCTGTTTAACATATATACATACGACCTCAGGGATATAAACATTGAGAAACAAAGGGAAAATAATTCTTTTGTTCAGGTCATATTGTAAATGACAGACGCTATGTATCACATTGTCTTAAGTTCAGGGGAAAAAATAAAATAAATATTTTATTCTTCTGGTTAAATCAATAATTAGACTTCTCGTCTTTTCTCTAGGCTCCCAATATATTTTTTAGATACACAAAATATTAGGGAAAAAAGTAACATGCATCAAGAAATCAGAACCTGTGGATACCATAATCAACCTGAAATTATGTTGCTTGTAATCACCCAATACGGTATTCCGTTTCATGGTGTCCTCACAGCAATCTATGATTATTTTAGTCATAGGCTCTCATTTCACTCAACATTTTGAACTCTCCTCTCCTACCCATATCTCTCTGGTACTTCTAAAGACATCAACTTAATAAAAAATTTGATCCCACTAGTGGAGAGTTAGGAAACTATTTTCAGTGTAGTGTATTGTCAAGACCACACAAACTGAAATCAGTAATGAGACATGTGTTTGCTAGTTCTGATCTACTCATCTAAACAAATGGTCTTAGATCAAGTATCCCACCTCCATGAACATCTGTTTTCCTAGATGGAAAATGAAAATAAAAGAATACACAGTTGTTGAAAACTTGAATAACTGTAGAAAGTATAGTCATCCAATAGTGGGGCTTCTAAATGTTCAGAATACAATGTGCAATCTAATCCAAGTCTTCATGGGTAGCATATACTAATACTAATGAGTTCAATCTCTGTGTCTAATCCAGTAGTGATTTTAAATTTGACTGCATCAAAACAAAGCTTACCAGGTAGCACTAGCAGTAAAGGACTCACCTGCCGATGCAGGAGATGTAAGAGACATCTTCGATCCCCGGGTCTGGAAGATCCCCTGGGGGAGGAAATGGCAACAGTCCAGTAGTTTTGCCTGGAGAATCCCATGGACAGAGGAGCCTGGCCATCTACAGCCCAAAAGGTCACAAAGCATCAGACAAAACTGAAGCAACTTATCTATTGAAAGTGAAGTCGCTCAGTCGTGTCCGACTCTTTGCGACCCCGTGGACTTTAGCCCACCAGGCTCCTCCATCCATGGGATTCTCCAGGCAAGAGTACTGGAGTGGGCTGCCATTTCCTTCTCCAGGGGATCTTCCCGACCCAGGGATCGAACCCAGGTCTCCCACATTGTAGGCAGACACTTTACCATCTGAGCCACCAGGGAAGTATGATTACACACATATATACACATATGCACATTTATATATACACACATGCTGTGCTGTGCTTAGTCCTTCAGTTGTGTCCAACTCTTTGTGACCCCATGGACTGTAGCCCACAAGGCTCCTCTGTTCATGTGAATTCTCTGAGCAAGAATACTAGAATGGGTTGTCCTGCCCTCCTCCAGGGATCTTTACAACCCAGGGATTGAATTCAGGTCTCCTGCATTGCAGGTGGATTCTTTACCGTCTGAGCCACCGAGGAAACCCAAGAATACTGGAATGGGTAGCCTATCCCTTCTGCTGGGGAATTTCCCAACCCAGGAATTTAACCGGGGTCTCCTGCATTGCAGGCAGATTCTTTATTAGCTGAGCCACCCAGGAAGCCCTATATACACACATATATGTGTGTGTATATGCATATATGTATGTTCAGTTCAGTTCAGTCACTCAGTCGTGTCCGACTCTTTGCGACCCCATGAATCGCAGCACGCCAGGCCTCCCTGTCCATCACCAACTCCCGGAGTTCACTCAGACTCATGTCCATTGAGTCAGTGATGCCATCCAGCCATCTCATCCTTGGTCGTCCCCTTCTCCTCCTGCCCCCAATCCCTCCCAGCATCAGAGTCTTTCCCAATGAGTCAACTCTTTGTATGAGGTGGCCAACGTACTGGAGTTTCAGCTTTAGCATTATTCCTTCCAAAGAAATCCCAGGGCTCCTTCAAAATGGACTGGTTTTATCTTTCAGTCCAAGGAACTTTCAAGAGTCTTCTCCAACACCACAGTTCAAAAGCATCAATTCTTTGGCGCTCAGCCTTCTTCACAGTCCAACTCTCACATCCATACATTACTACTGGAAAAACCATAGTGTGTATACATATATGTATTAGGGAATATTGGTTTCAATAGCTTTATCTTACTCTGATAATCCTGATATCAAATAATGTATAATCCCTTGCTAGCTTCACCTTACAACCTGGGCAATAGTTTTGCTCTGTTCAAAGGACCAATTCTGTTCTTTTTCTCCCCAGTAGAACTTGTCGAACAGTGTCTAAAATTCCATGGTGATTGAGATAGAGTTATCTCACTGTCTTTAGACTGAGACCAAGAAGGGATGTATAAGAATAGTGCTATAAAAACACCTTTTGAGAAATGCTGCACTAGTGAACAGAGAAGGCACTGGCACCCCACTCCAGTGCTCTTGCCTAGAAAATCCCATGGGCAGAGGAGCCTGGTAGGCTGCAGTCCATGGGGTCGCTAAGAGTCGGACACAACTGAGTGACCTCACTTTCACTTCGCACTTTCATGCATTGGAGAAGGAAATGGCAACCCACTCCAGTGTCCTTGCCTGGAGAATCCCAGGGACGGAGGAGCCTGGTGGGCTGCCGTCTATGGGGTCGCACAGAGTCAGACACGACTGAAACGACTTAGCAGCAACAGCAGCAGCAGCAGCAGCAGCACTAGTGAAAATTATATTACATAGTATTTGTATTGGAGGCTTCATCTCTAATACTATTTAATTTTTATGCTTTCACTGAAATTTTAGAAATTGAATGATATGGAAAAAGAAAGAGGTCCATTGCAATAACTCAAATGATATGAAATCTGAGGCCCATTCCTTTCTATAAAATTATCCTGATTAGTTATGCCCACTTGATAACACTGAATCTCTAGTAAACTGAAATTAACAACCCTTTCCTTTAGCTCTTTGAGCAATATTGAAAGTAACTCAGCAGCATGATCATGAGCCTTAAAACACTCTTTATCATTAACATGATAATTATATTTCTAACGAGCTTTACAAAATAGAGAAAGAAAAAACCTTTATGCCAATACATTTATTCCAGAGTATTTACATAAATGGCTAGCAATAGATAAACGGCAATATAAAGTCAGGCTTATTTGTAATATGGGAAATTATATAGCCAATAAAATGTTTACAAAACATTTTAAACAAATTATTAAACAAAGCATTTTAAATAAAACATTATAGCACAGAATATGCTGGTGTTATTGATATAATGATAGGTGAAAAGTCACGATAGAATTTTTATATACACTATTTTTTAACTGTGAAAAATATTCAGAGGCAAATTTTGAAAAAATGCATCAAAATGCTAATGTTGATTTCTTATGTTAAGAGAAGTTTCTTCTACTTGTTCTTTGAATTCTTATATACTCACTACTATAATATATATTTGCTTCATAATCCAAAAACAACTTATAAAAATAATATAGGCCTAATTTTATCTCAGAAGAATTGAGTTTAATGAAATTTTTAAAACTTTTGTCTTCTAAAGTTTAGATCTCCGAAAAAAGTAAACTAACACTGAATCTAGGGTCTTAGTCAAAAAGAAATCTTTTTGATTCATGGCTGAGTTATTCCTCCTATATACCAGTTGATCTGATAAGACTCTGAAAGTCTTTGAAACTTCTATATCAAATGCATCCTTGCAGTTCCTAAATCAACCTGAAATTTGAGGAAAACATGTTGGTGAATTTTTTAAAGTGTAGCAAAGTATATACCACCTTTAGAACGCTTGCTATGGGCATCTGACATGCAAGTAATATATCACTGTGGTTTGTCATCCAGAAAAGTCATCCTTGAGAGATACTTGCAAAACATTTGAGTAGCTTCTCTAATAGTATGCTACTTGAATATATCCTTCATATAACTGATAGCTAGAGGAGGAATTTTCTAAAAGATCCTCTGAGAATCTTATGAGAAAAAAAAATACATGGTTTAATTTTAAATTATAAATAATCTTAAGAGGGCAGGATGAGACATTGGCATAAATGTGTGTATAGCATACATGGGATACTGTAATATAATGAACGTCCACCATGAATGCATGGCTCTGAAAAGGGACTTTAATGTATGACTCTCAAGAGACTAGAAAGAAGCGAAAGTGAAAGTCGCTTAGTCATGCCCAACACTTTGGGACTCTGAATGACTATACAGTCCATGGAATTCTCCAGGCCAGTATACTGGAGTCAGTAGCCTTTCCCTTCTCCAGGGGATCATCCCAAGCCAGGGATCAAACCCAGATCTCCTACATTGCAGGTGGATTCTTTACCAGCTGAGCCACAAGGGAAGCCCCAAAACACTGGAGTGGGTAGCCTATCCCTTCACCAGGGGATCTTCCTGACCCAGGAATCAATCCAGGGTCTCCTGCATTGCAGGTGGATTCTTTACCAACTGGGCTATCAGGGAAGCCCCAAGAGAATAGAAAGTTCCAAATAATGGAGAAACGATTGTGAACAGAAATGAACTCTGTTGCTATCTGGCCTGTTTTAGTCTGAGTATATCCTGTTAACAGGAAGTTATTCCTCCAAAAAGACAGTGGATTTTGCATCTTGATAGACACTGTCTCTCATACAGGACCATGAAAATGCTGCAGTGACTGAGAAAAGGGTGTCTTCCTCTGGATGGATTAAAGATGGGGGAAATAGCTTCCAAAGTTATATGTATTTCTAAGATCACATGTCACAAATGAGAAACCAATTTGACTACATAAGTTATTCTTAGAAACAGCAAATCAAGTTGTGCAGGCAGCTTTTAATGAGCCCTGATACATATATATATATATATATACACACACACACACATATATATATACTATTTTTATATAATATGTAAAATATGTATATGTTAAACCTGTAAATTTATATAGATAGATATATATAAATGCTTCTTAGGTGACTCAGTGGTAAAAAGTCTGCCCACCAATGCAGGGGCTGCTGCTGCTGCTAAGTCACTTCAATCTTGTCCAACTCTGTGCAATCCCATAGACGGCAGCCCACCAGGCTCCCCCGTCCCTAGGATTCTCCAGGCAATAACACCCGAGTGGGTTGCCATTTTCTTCTCCAATGCATGAAAGTGAAAAGTGAAATTGAAGTCACTTAGTCATGTCCCAATGCAGGGGATATGGGTTCAATTCCTGGATTGGAAAGATCCTCTGGAGTAGGAAATGGAAACCCACTCAAGTATTCTTACCTGAAAAATCCCATGAACAGAGAAGCCTGGTGGGCTATAGCCCATAGGGTCACAAAGAGTCAGACATGATTGAGCAACTGAGCTCATACACACACATCTCTATAAATACACGGACTTCCCAAGTAACTCGGTGGTAAAGAATGTACCTGTCAGTGCAGGAGACATAAGAGATGTTACTTTGATCCCTGAGTCAGGAAGGTCCCCTGGAGAAGGAAATGGCAACCTACTCTAGTATTCTTGCCTGGAAAACTCCATGGACAGAGGAACCTGGTGGGCTACAGTCCATGGGGTCACCAGAGAGTAGGACATGACTTAGTGACTGAACAACAGCAGCAAATATAAATACACATAATCATATATAAAATGTATTTAAATATAAATTATATAAAATATTTATAGACACATGTGTAATATACATACAAATTTATGTTGCCCTTCCAATCTTGTGTCCTAAAAAGTGAGAAACTAGCAGAATTCAGCAGTTCATGTAGCTACTAATAGCTGAGAGTTCTTAATATATTCAAGATATTAGCCTTTCGCTGGATGTATGGTTTGCAAATATTTTCTTCTAGTCTGTAACTGGTCTTTTTATTCTCTTGACAGAGTCTTTCACAGAGTAAAAGTTCTTAACTTTTATAAAGTTCAATTTATCAGTTTTCCCTTATAAGAGTCATGCTTTTGGCATCAAATCTAAAGTTCTTTCACTAGGCCCAAAGACTTTTTGCTATATTTTGTCCTAAACACTTCATAGCTTTACATTTTTCATTTAAATCCATAATCCAATCTGAGTTACTTTTTGTATATAACGTGTGGTTTAGGTGGGTTCTTTGTTTCTGCCTAAGGATGTCCGATTGCTCTAGCAGCACTTGTTACACAGTTTATTTTCCTTCATCAGATGGCTATTGCACTTCTGTCCAAAATCAGCTGGGCAAACCCGTGTAAATCTAGTTGAAGATTCTCAGCTCCGTTATGTCTGTTATATCTATGTCTAGCTTACCCTCTGCCAGTACCACACTGTCTTTGACATCTGTGGTTATGCACCAGGCCTTCATACTGGATAGAGTGATTCCTCTCACTTTGTTTCTTCTCAAAATCATTTTAGCTACTCTGTGGCTTATTTCTTTCCATACAAATTTTAAAAGAACCTTGTCTATGTGTGCAAAACTCTTGGTGGGATTTTGATCATGTTCATGTTTTTTTCAACTTACTTGGAAAAATAAGCTCAGAATTTTTCCAAAATGAACAAAAGTAATGCAGATGTTTTAAATGGAAATTTGTTACCACTCTGTGTAATCAACACGCAGGATATTAGAGCTGCTTTTGTAGACTGAGTGTTCCTCACCTTAACCTCTCAACGTATACCCTATAAGAGAAACTGACAAACTTTGGCTCATGCAGTCTCTTTGTAATAAGACTTGTAAGCTAAGAATGGTTTTTCATTTTGTAGGGGTTGTGAAAAGCAAACACAGAGAAATGTGACAAAAATCACATGTTAGCTACAAAACCTAAAATATATCTTTCTCTTTCTCTTTAAAATATATCTTTCTTTTACTCTTTACAGAAAAAAGCTTGCTGACTTCTGATGTATAGTGTCACAGATTTACATGATGAAGAATAAAAGGAAAAAATTTTTACAATCTAAAAAGTGCAAAACTCCTGAATAACTAGTTACTAAATTTACCAATATATAAGGGACTTCCCATGTGGCACTAGTGGTAAAGATTCCCCCTGCCAACCATTATATAAACTTCTCTGCAACCAAGATAAGGTCACCAAGTAAATCAATCTCTAAGCTACTGACTATATTCCTTTTAAAATTATGCTAAGAAACAGTTTACATTTCTAATATAATGTAGTTTTGTAAGCTGAAAAACAATGCTTTTCAAGTACAAGGGATTAATTTGATTCATATATTAAAACCAAATGATTTTATGGAGACAAAATAGAGTTTACAAAAATGGACCAAGTGCTTTGAATTTGAAAATCAGCTTTGTCACTAAAAAGAATCTGCCTGCCAATGCAGGAGATATGAGATGCCTGGGTCAGGAAGATCCCCTGGAGAAGGAAATGGCTACCCCACTTCAGCATTCTTGCTGGGAGAATCCCTTGGACAGAGGAGCCTGGTGAGCTAAAGCCCATGGGGTCACAAACACCTGGACACAACTGAGTGTCTGAGCACAACCTGATCTGAACTTAGGTTAACAAGTATCTTAACCTTCCTGAGGATCAGTTTTCCCATCTGTAAAAATGAGGATAAAACCAATACTTATATCACAGGGATATCATGATAATTCAGTGTGTTAATACATGTGAAAAGTATTACAATGGTTTAAAGAAAACTCAATGTAAGATGTTTCCTAGTAATATTATTATTAGTTGTTTACTGTAGTATTCATTGTCAACACAGTCCAAAAATTAGCAACTTATCACCAAAATCTCACAGAGCCGATTTTTTTCATGGTAGTTAATACTTGTAAATATTTAAGTCAAAGAGTGTGAAGTCGTTATTCATTCTCCAGATATGTGTTAATAAGCTAACACAGTGCTAAGCACTGTGAGGGAAGCTTAGAGTAACAAACAGAGATCCTGCTCACTTGAGGACTTTATGAAGGGTAGCCTTAAAAGCAGGGCAGTGCAGATCTGCATATATTACTCAATAGAAATACAAGTAAATAATTTTCTGTAAAACCTAAAAGCTAACATGCTTATAAGTGACAATATACTTAAGTAAATATAACAACATGGTGGATTTTTATTACCTATAAAGCAGAAATTGTGAAGATACAAGCAGAAAACTAAAACTACACTGCTTTACTAATGAACCAACTGTATAAAGTTAGGCTTCTTCTTGCAACATGAAACATTACCCTAATCTCAGTGCTACAGAGGTAAATCGTGAACCACTCTGACACAAAGTTATTGTATACAATTTATATGTAATAATAGTGAAGTGGACATGCAAAACCATGCCTTATTTGTCAAGTTATCTAAGTTGCATCTAGATGGATAAAGACACTTATGTCCTGGCTATGTAAACGGTGCTGCAATGAACACTGCAATACATGTGCCTTTTTGTGTTATGGTTTTCTCAGGGCGTGTGACCAGTAGTGGGATTGCTGGATCACAGCCTAGCTCTATGTTTAGTTTTTAAAGGAACCTCATACTGTTCTCCATAATGACTCCATCGATTTACATTCCCACCAACAGAGCAAGAGGTAAAATATACAGCTAGTGGGAACCTGCTGGGTAGCACGGGGAGCTCAAGTCAGTACCCTGCGATGACCTGGCGGGGTACGATGGGGGTAGGGTGGGATGGAGGCTCAAGAGGGAGAAGATAGATGTATACATACAGCTGATTCACTTTGATGTACGGTAGAAACTATCACGAGATTATAAAGCAATTATACTCTTATTGAAAAAGATCTTTATGACGATTAGAGGCAAAGTTGCACTGAACTGAGAAATCAGAATAGGAAGGCAAACTCATTTTTTTTCAGTAAAAGTTGGACTCTCAAGGCTAAAGTGTAACTGAACGTCGGAAAAATTGTTGTTGTTGGTTTTTTTTTTTTTCTGTATTGATACATTTGGTAGAGTTGGTTGCCCCTCAACAGATTTGATAACTATTTTAAGCCTAAGATCATTGTTTTAAAAAAGATGAAGTGCCAGAGCTTCCCAGGTGGCTCAGTGGTAGAGAATCCACCTACCGGTGCAGAAGACAAAGGTTTAACCCCTGACTTGGGAAGACCCCTATGTGGTGGCGCATAAGCCCAAGCACCACAACTGCTGAGCCTGTGCTCTCGAGCCTGGAAGATGCAACTGCTGAGGCTCACGCACCTTAGGGCCTTTGCTCCCAAGCAAGAGAAGGCATCGCAATGAGAAATCCTAGTAATGCAATTAGACAGTATCCTCTACTCACCGGAACTGGAGACAAGGCCTCACAGCAACGAAGCTAAAGTGCTGTGTCCAACTTTCCTTCTTACAACCAGTGTTATGTCTGTTATCCTCATGTGTTACATTCAATGTCTTTATACTAAAGAACTAAAAATCTTCATGCACCCCCAAAAAACTTTTAATTACTAAAATATAGGAAATATAAACATACTATAATAAAAACTTCAAAAGAATTTCCTTTCATTTTCCTCCAAGAGGTTAACCTGTTTGAAACCAATGAATGAAAGGACATGTCACATTGTGATTCTATAATATTTTGTGTATTCCAAGTAAGCTAATCCATTAGAAATACCTGAAAGACTTAATGTTCCTGAAGTATTATTTCCTATTAATCACACATCCTTTGTCCCTAAAATATTTGACTTATAATTTGTGTGGTCAGAAGACATGAGTGTGCTGATACTAGCATATAATCAGAGGTTAACAAGGTGGAGAGGTTGTTTAAATTTTTGCCTATTTTAAGGAGTAATACTCTATTGGAGATACACTTTTCTATATGTTTCATAAAGATGATACTTTATTAGGATATAACAGAAATCCTAGCTTCTCCTATAATAGGAAATATTGCCTAACTATTAGGTTGGTACAAATGTAATTACAGATTCGGACCATGAATTTTAAATCATCATAAGTAGGCTCAAACACATCTTTTTAATCAAAATATGAACAATTACAATCAACATATTTTTTCCAATGAGAAATAAGTTTGCATATTCCTGCAGAGTAAAAATCTGTACTTCAGGATTCAGGGAACTCTGGTTCTCTGCTTTCTACAGGGAACTCTGCAGAAAGCATTTTCTGCATCCTGCTGGTTGTGAAGGTGTTTTCCCTGCAAAAAATCATAGAGAAGCTTGAAGAAGTCGTAGTTGGTTGGTGAGAGGTCAGGTGAACATGGCAGATGAGGCAAACCTTGTAGCCCAGTTCATTCAACTTTTGAAGCAGTGGTTGTGCGAGCTGCGGTTGGGCATTGTCATGGAGAAGAACTGGGCCCTTTCTATGGACCAGCCCCAGTTGCAGGAGTTGCAGTTTGCAGTGCAGCTCATCGATTTGTTGAGCATGCTTCTCAGATGCAATGGTTTCACTGGGATGCTGAAAGCTGTAATGGATCAGACCGGCAGCAGAATCATCAAACAGTGACCATGATGCTTTTTGGGAGCAAGTTTCATTTTGGAAAGTATTTTCAAGTTTCTTCTCAGTCCAGCTACTGAGCTGGTCATCACCAGTTGTCATATAAAATCCACTTTTCATTGCATGTCACAATCCAATCACGAAATTGTTCATTGCTTTTGCATAGACTAAGAGAAGAGGACACTTTAAAAGGGCAATTTTTTTGACTTGTGGTCAGCTCATGAGGCACCTGCTTATTGAGCTTTTTCACCATTCCAGTTTGCTTCAAATGCCAAATAACTGGAGAATGGTCAATGTTGAGTTCTTGGGTAACTTCATGTGTAGTTGTAAGAGGATCAGCTTCAATGATTTCTCTCAATTTTTCATTGTCAACTGCTGACAGCTGGCCAGCATACTCCTCATTTTCAAGGCTCTCATCTCCTTTGCAAAATTTCCTGAACCACCACTGCCGTGTATATTTGTTAGCTGTTTCTAGGCCAAATTGTTGATGTTGTGAGTTGTCTCCACTGCTTTGTGACCCATTTTGAACCTGAGTAAGAAAACTGCTCGAATTTGCTTTTTATCTAACATCACTTCCCTAGTCTTAAAAAAAATAAACAGCAAGTAATAGCATTAGGAAAAATAACATAAAGAGAGAAGTGTTCATTAAAATGATGTGTAGTGTAACTATATTTATTTAAGAATATATTCCAAAATCAAATGGCAAATTTCAACAATGCATTACCAACCTATTACTAAATTGCTAAACAAGTCACTCAGTCTGGCTTTGCTTAAGTACAATATATTTAATCCTGTAGCAGAGAAACACCATGTTCAGCTTCAAGGCCTCAAGGAGAAGAATCCATTGAGGAATATGAATAAAATGTTTCATAATTTAACTGTGTATCACATGTCACTTTGTTTTCAAAATAACATTTCAGCTTTCTGAACTTGTAAAATGATTTTCTGACCCATGTCTCAAGCAATTTTTAAAAGTAAATTAATATCTCCATTAGACCCAGAATCACTATTGAGCTAAATTCTCATGGTTGGTTAGACACTTAATGATCAAAGTTCATTTGACCTTAAATGAACTAATGTTGGGCATATATTTAATTTAAAAAAATTCTGAAGATGTCTTTTTACTGGTAGAAACATTCTCTTAAACCCTAGTCTCTAAAAGATGTTTTTCTGACACCAAATTGGAGGTAAAATAACTATGCAGTAATTTGTTTGTTGAAACATCTGTATACATCTAGGACCATAAATGCAGAGAAGCATAACTGAAAGTAATTACAGGACTGTATTTACATCTGCTTGTGGTAAGACAAAGCATATTGTGCAAGCCAGGGGTAACTACACAGTTTACATTTAACAAGTTATCTCCAAGGCAGCTGTCATTCTAGTTGAGATAAGGGGGCTACACATCAAATGTAAATTACTTTCCACCTCATCGATCAGAGTCAAAAAGAAATGCGTAAGAGTAAACAAAACCACCATGATGCTCTCTGCTCTACATGATTTAAGTCAACAGTTGGCATGAATGCTGAAGGGGAGGAAAGAATTAAAAATACATGTAGCTCATGCTTCATCCCTAGACAAATAACTTTCAGACATTTAATTCAATCAACCAAATATTTATTAAGTCCCTACCATGGGGAAGGCAGAGCAGACCTCCCTGCATTCACAAGACCACAATCTATTCAGGAGGAAGGAAATATGCTGCAGGGTTGTGGTGGTGTTCGGTCACTCAGCCATGTCTGACTCTTTGTGACCCTGTAGACTAAAGCACGTCAGGCTTCCCTGTCCTTCACCATCTCCCAGAGTTAGCTCAAACTCAAGTCCATTGAGTCAGTGATGCCATCCAACCATCTCATCCTCTGTTGCCCCTTTCTCCTCTTGCTCTCAATTTTTCCCAGCATCTGGGTCTTGTCCAACGAATGGGCTCTTCACATCAGGTGGCCAAAGTATTGGAGCTTCAGGTTCAGCATCGCTCCTTCCAGTGAATATTCAGGACTGATTTCCTTTAGGATTGACTGGTTTGATCACCTTGCAGTCCAAGGGACTCTCAAGAGTCTTTTCCAGCACCACAATTTGCAAGCCTCAGGTTTTCAGGCTCAGCCTTCTTTATGCTCCAGCTCTCACATCCGTACATGACTACTGGAAAAACTATAGCTTTAACTATATACACCTTTGTCAGCAAAGTGATGTCTCTGATTTTTAATATGCTGTCTAGGTTTATCATAGCTTTTCTTCCAAGGAGTCAGCATCTTTTAATTTTGTGCCTGCAATCACCATCCACAGCAATTTTGAACCCGAGGAAATAAAGGCTATAGGGAAAGAAGGCAGAGAGCTATTATGAGAAATCAAATAACCATATGATGAGATAACACATGGACAGGGGAAGAAGAGGTCTTATCTAATATACAAAAAATAATGGCCAATGATACATAGCTAATTCAGACTCTCAGTCTGAATTTTAAGAAAAATAAGGATAGTGTGGTATAGAAACCCTGACCGTTCATGAAAAGGTCTGATCCCAACATAATTAAATCTTGAACTTCAAACATTATCAATCAGACCCCATGGTATGTCTGCTGACTACCGAGTTAATGATTTCAAATTAATAAAATAGATCTTTCTGTCTGGGAATAATAAAACTTACTCCTGAAGGAGAAACCTTGGCAATGGACTTGTTAGCTTTGTTTCAAGTTTTATGGTGTTATGAAATTAAAACTGACCAAAAAATAGAAAACTTAAGCACCGAAGAATTGATACTTTTGAACTGTGGTGTTGGAGAAGACCCTTGAGAGTCCCTTGGACTGCAAGGAGATCCACCCAGTCCATTCTGAAGGAGATCGGCCCTGGGATTTCTTTGGAGGGAATGATGCTAAAGCGGAAACTCCAGTACTTTGGCTACCTCCTGCGAAGAGTTGACTCATTGGAAAAGACTCTGATGCTGGAGGGATTGGGGGCAGGAGGAGAAGGGGATGATAGAGGATGAGATGGCTGGATGGCATCACTGACTCGATGGACGTGAGTCTGAGTGAACTCCAGGAGTTGGTAATGAACAGGGAGGCCTGGCGTGCTGCGATTCATGGGGTCGCAAAGAGTCGGACACGACTGAGCGACTGAACTGAACTGAATCAACCAATAATGTATTTATGCATTTGATCATCTCCACTTACAAGCAGTGATATAACTAGAGCAAGTTTTCATGAGGATAGAATTAAAGCCCATAGTCACATCTCTGTTTAATGATTATCAATTTCAGAATCATCTAGTACAATCATCCGTTTACTAAAATGGGGTTTTAAATTTTCTTTATTGTATGTGTTAAAGGAGTTCTTTTTTTATCTTCAATTTTATATTGGAGTATATGTGAAGCTTTTCTATGTTAAATATTAACTGTCAGTTTCTATAACTTGAGTTTATAGTTATAGAACTTTGACTTATACATATTGCATTCATGACATTATTCAACCACTATTTAGAGAATTTTCTTATTTAGAAATGATTGTTCCTGATAAATATTTTGAATCTCTGTGATCAAAGATTTGTTTTTAGTGAGATCTATATTTTATTCGCCTTAAGTGTGATGAGTATACTTTGTAAACCTGCTAAATAACAAGTCTTGCAAATTGATAGCATACCAATCATACCAACTGTTTGCTGCTGCTAAGTTGCTTCAGTCGTGTCTGACTCTGTGCAGTCCCGTAGACGGTAGCCCACCAGGCTCCCCTGTCCCTGGGATTCTCCAGGCAAGAACACTGGAGTGGGTTGCCATTTCCTTCTCCAATGCATGAAAGTGAAAAGTGAAAGTGAAGTCATTGAATCGTGTCCAACTCTCAGTGACCCCATGGAATGCAGCCCACCAGGCTCCTCCATCCATGGGATTTTCCAGACAAGAGTACTGGAGTGGGGGGCCATTGCCTTTTCCGACCAACTGTTTAAGTTCATGCAAATCACTCATGGGAGTACTTCTATTTGTTATGCACTTACCATGTATTATTCATTATTAATAGCCATAAATTGGGTTTGTATACAGAAGATGGTTGTAAATTCAGGAAGACATGGGAACTGTTTAAATAAACTGCAAGCAAATAATCTTGTGTGGTTGCTAGACCCCAGACGTTCCTTCTTTGAGGTGTATTGATACTTGAATGTGTCTTCCAAAAACAGTAAGAAAAAAAAGTGACTCATATTTTCCATCTTTTCTAAATGACCACCCAACAAAGGGTACTAAAAATAATATGTCATGAGAGATCAATATTTAATTTTACTAATGATTTTTCTTGTAATTTTCTACATGGTAGTAATAGTATGTTTGTTAGTCACTCATCCACATCCAATTATTTGTGACCCAATGGACTGTTGCTTCCCAGGCTCCTCTGTCTCTGGAATTCTCCAGGCAAGAATATCAGAGTGGGTTGCCATTCCCTTCTTCAGGGGATCTTCCTGACCCAAGGATTGAACTAAATCTTCTGAACTCCAGGTAGATTCTTTACCATCTGAGCCACTGGGAAAACCCAGTAATAGTATACAGGGAGCAAATTTTGTTTACATTAGAAACGTGATAAAAAGAAAACAAGCAAAAATGACTCAGCTCTGAATTCAGTTTTCTCTTTGTAAAGCAGACTGGTAAATTTTTATGATTCTAAGGGATTCACGCATAGGAGACTTGTTTCCCTATAAGAATTCAGACACCCTGAAGACAACCTATAGTGTTCTTACCTAGCTACAAAATCTGATCACAAATCCTTAAATTGAGAGAGGCGGGGTTGTTAGAAGAACAGAAAGTTGGGGCAAAGTGAATCTTTCTAAAAATTAAAGAAAAAGAAAAAATGTTTACCTACAATACTATATGCTCTGATCAGATTCAAATATGAATAACTTACCTCTATTAAAGAAATGATGAAATGAATTTTAAAATACCACAAATTTCAGAAAAAACATTCTCAATGCTAAGTCACTTAACTGATGTGTATTCCTATCTCAGCTATATAAGTAATCCCTGTCAGTGCATTTTTACATCCTATTGTTAAAATGGAGAGACATTCCTCCAACACTGGCAGAAACATCATTATAGTTACTCAGGTAAACAGAACACCCTGTAGCAATTCACAGGGGATTTCCTGTCCAATTAGTCAGTTAGCCACCTCACACAAAAAAGAGTATCCTGACATTATGAATGCATCTCGTCACTGTGCCAATTTTCATGCAGTTCATTTTACAGTCACTCAAATTTTCAACCATGCATTTTCTTAATAGACTGCTTCAAAGACTCAGACAGGTTCATAAATGAAAGGTAAGATTATTTTGGGCTGACAGGTCTGCCAAAGGAAGAAAATCTGTAAGAATAAGGGAAATAGGTTCAAAAATGATACAGCAGGTAAATTAAAGAGACAGGCTGCTCTAAGTAGATATGTGATTATTAGGATTATAGCTAATGGGCAAGGAGGAAATGCAGGGGACATAATGATATCAGAAAAGTATGAGAACTGGCTTGTTAGTACTTAATGAGGAAAATGGTTATATTCCCCCAAAGTCCTATTATACCCCTTTCAGTGACTCTAATTGATCAGCTGGGTTAGTTAATGAGGTGCTGTGCAATAGTAATTTGAAGCAAAGACCTCTATTCTTATTTTATGATAGCTCAGATTGATTGCAGAGTATTCACGGGAGACTGGCAGATGTTTCTGGATGTTTCATGTGTTTCATTTTATGTCTCTGGTGCTACGATATTGTTCTATGCTTGAAAAATTGACATTGAATACTACTTTTAATAGCAAATGCAGAGATGTCTTGAAAATTCTAACTTTATGATTGCAGAATAGTTCCATAGTTAGTCTAAAGAGAAAAAAACTTTTTAGTAAACATACATTGAGTAGAAGTCAAAAGCATGTACTAAGTGAGACTGAGGAAATATGGCATGTATTATCTAAGAAAAATTAGCATAAGCTATTTTCCCATTCAAAAATTATAAAGCCATAAATGATATATTTCTCAGGCAAGGGACAAATAAAACAGAAATATGATTCTAACCCCTGTCAAGAATTCACAGCTTGTTCAAAAGTGAAAGCTCATTGCTTATTTGTTGACTAAAGTACTTCCAACAAAAATCCCCTAATAGCAAAATAATCTACTCATTTTTTTGTCAAATGTGGCCATAATTGTAATTCACTCGGAGTTCTGATAAAATCTGTATGTCTTAGCTCAGGCTGCCATACAAAATCCCATGGACTGGATGGCTTAAACAACAGTAATGTATTTCTCATAATTCTGCAGTCTGGGAAGTTTAAGACCGAGGTGCAGGCCAGTTTTCATCCTGGTAAGAGCTCCCTTCCTGGCCTGTAGAGGGCGCCTTCTGGCTCTGCCTGCATGGGCCTTTTCCTCCATACACGTGCTAGAGGGTGAGGAACAGAGGAGGCCAGCTCTCTGGTGTCTCTTCTTTTAATAACACTAAAGCCCTTCATAAGGCTCCAACCCTTGTGACCTCAACTAACTGTATGTTGGTTTGTTTTTTGCTTGTGGGATTTTAGATCCCTGACTAGGCACAGAGCCCATGCCTGCTGCCTTGGAAGCATAATCTTAACCACTCCTATGTGCCACGCTCCCTTGTGTTCAGCTCTCTGTGACCTCATGGACTGTAGCTGCACCAGGCTCCTCTGTCTATGGAATTTCACAGTCAGTAATGATGGATTGGGTTGCCATTTCCTATGCCAGAGCATCTTCCTGACCCAGGGACTGAACCCGTGTCTCCTTGCATTGGCAGGTGAATTTTTTACCACCGCGCCACTGGGAAGCCCCAGTACTGGAGTGGGTAGCCATTTGTGACTCCATGGACTGAAGCTCACCAGGCTCCTGTCTATGGAATTCTCCAGGCAAGAATACTGGGGTAGGTAGCCATTCCTTTTTCCAGGGGATCTTCTCAAACCAGGGATTGAACTTGAGCTTCCCACATTGCAGGCAGATTCTTTATCATTTGAGCCACCAGGGAAACTGCACATCTTACTGTAATTCCACACAAAAGGTCCATTCTCCATCATCACAGTGGAGGTCAGGGCTTTACACTAGAATTTGGGGAGAATATAAACATTCAGTCCGTAATATGTATTTTCATAAAGGTGGTGTTTTGTGGTAACTAAGGGTTAAAAGAGGCTTCCCAGGTGGCTCAGTGGTAAAGAATCTGCCTTCCAATGTAGGAGACAAGAGAGACGCAGGTTTCATCCCTGGGTTGGGAAGATCCCCTGGAGAAGGAAATGGCAGCCCACTCTAGTGTTCTTGCCTGGGAGATCCTATGGACAAAGGAGCCTGGCAGGGCTACAGTCCGTGGGGTCACAAAGAACCAGACATGACAGAACAACTAAACAACAACAACAAGGGCCCAGAACACCTGACTTTGAATTCTAAAACCAGAGTTTGTGCTTGCTATGGGTCTGACATATGTAAAGTACTCAAAATATGTTTGCTCTTATAAGTCAGCTATTAATATGAACTATATATTCTACAAAAGACAAAAGTATAACATTATTTGTGCAGAGTATGGAGATGATAAAGATTCTCCCCAACATCTTGAATAGGTATAGACTTCACTCAGCCTCAGTGAAAACACGAAAATTTCTTCAGTAGAGGCAAGGAACATAAAGAATATTAGTTTCTGTGTTCAGATAGTTTTAAAACCATTCAAATTAACTGGCTAACCTAACAGTCCATCATGCCTAAGTGTAATATGTGTATTCTTGTAGATCACTGAGCACTGCAAATAGATACAATAATTTCCCTTTTATAACTGCTTGAAAATGTTATTAATCCACTTTCTTCATTTCTTGAAGTCACTTGCTGTGTTGATTCTTACCTTTATAAATCTGATTATAATGCAACATGATGTTACAGCATTTAAGTGTAAATATTATGAACCATCACAGTATTTCAAAAATACATGGGGAGATATCTTTATTTCTAAAAGTTTCAAAATAAATCTTAAAACGTCATATTATCTAAGTGCCTGGTGGAGCAGAGCCCTCACAGATGTCTAAGCAAGTGTAGAAATAACAAGACAACCTCAGAACCCCAGAACTCAGGACCCAATGTTATTTTCACCTGGCAAAACTTCTGGGCCCTGAGTAGAAGCCTGCTTGCTTTGATGGGGTGGGGCAGGACAGTATACACTTTACTTTGCTCAGTATTTTTGGGTTGTGGATGTTACTCAGCAGTCTGTCACCAATGAAGCCCAAATAAGCTTATACGCTCCCTTTCCCTAAAGCAAACTGTTCTAGGTAAAGTTTTCTGCTAGCTATTAAATTCCATTTCTTCTTCATCAAACTGATTAGAGGTTGTCTTATACATCGGATTCCCTTAGAAATATATTCTGAAAAATTTCCATGTACGGCATCTATTGGTAAGCACTCTTAGGAATACCTGTGAGTGTTGAGGGCAGCAGAATTCAATAGAAAGAGAGTGGACCATTGCGCAGTTAATAGAAGCCACAGCTAATCCTTTATGGATCTCTTGGCAGTGTTATAAGTTGAACTAAAGGGATTTCACTGACCAGAATGGGAAGTATAGGAAGTGAAGCAGGGTTAGAGCTGAATGGTATGTATGATGTTGTAGTGGAAGTTTCCAGAAAACACCTGGAACGAAAGGTTGGGAGTTTCAGGAAAAAGCCAGAACTGAAGATACTAATTTGAGAAATGTGAAGGAAAAGCTTAAAGAAAAAATAACATGAAGGGGAGGTTCGGAGGTCTAATAGCCAAAAGAAGAGAATGACTAGGACTCCTCAGAAATAGACAAGGAAACTCAGGAGGAAATGGGACTTAGACATCTTGAAAGGTCATATGATAGAAATGGTAAATGGGATAAAATGTTGTCATCTGGCAAACAGATTGAAACGTGTTTATTTAGGATTGAAACGTGTTTATTTGAATTGGAAATTAAAAAGAAATCGTGACCTCATTGAAGACATATTCATAGGGTCATAGTGAGTGGAATTAAGATTGTTTGGGATAGCAAATGAAGCCATTGGGGTAGCAAATATTTAATTTCAAGAAATTTAGTTTCAGGCAGAAAAAAAGTCTGCATACAGCAGATAAGCAATGAATATTTGTTGAGGAAAATAATATAGTGTATAGGCATAAAAACCCAATTAAAAATTTTAAAAGGAAGGAGCTCTCTGAAGTTGGGAAAAAGTATACTCTCTTTTGGAGTAGAATAATGACAACCCATTCCAGTAGTCTCACCTGAAAAATTCCATGGACAGAGGAGCCTGATGGGCTGCAGTCCATGGGGGTCACAAAGCCGGACCTGACTGAGCAACTGGGCATGCGCATATTCTCTTTAGCTTTGTGTGACCCAGCTATCTGCATGTCTGTATTTTTTTTCTTTCTCAGCAGACTTGGGACTAGGTTGCATTCGACTGTATTTCATTTTTGGCTACCTGGTTTTTTCACTTGCTCTTGAAGGAGCAAAGGCAGAGAAGTGCCATTAAAATGTTTTTTTTCTTGGAACAAATCAGTATTATTATTTTTTTATTGTGATATGCTAGGAGGGTTATACCGTTCTGTGATATTCCTGCTAAAAATCAGACAAAATCAAACTGAGGGACAGTAAACAAGCATACTCTCCTTGCAAATGTCAAAGTCAAGAAATATAAATGTTGAGGGGACTGTTACAGATTAAAGAAAATTTTTCACTGGAAAAAATATCCAAAAGGCAAGTATAAGGTAATTGATAATTATTTGAGTAAGGATTGCAAACAATAATGTTGGACCAATGCTCAAACCTGATTTTGAGAATTCTTGTGTGGTTATATGAAAGTCTTTGTTATTAAGAAACACATTAATTATTTCAGGGTAAACAGGCACAGGGTCTCCAAATTACTCTCCATTGGCTCATAAAAAAAAATTACAGATGGGTCAATAGAGTAAAAGAATGACAGAGTAAGTTGTGCAAAATGGAAATAGTTGTGGAATCTGAGTAAAGAATATATGAGATTTCCTTATACTATTCTTGCAACTTTTATGTAACTTTAAAACTGTATTAAAATAGAAAGTTTCAGAAAATAATCCTGGGAAATAAAACACAGCATTTTATTTCTAAAGGTTAATCTTCCTATTGGGAATTTTTATTAAATTCAGAGGTCCCAATGTATCAATACTTCAGAGCAAATGTAGAAACAATTCTGAGGAGAATGGAAAAGGGCTATTTAAAGTTGTAATGGGCAAAGGAAATGTGAAAATGAGGACATTTCAGGTGAACAGTGCCTGTGTAGTCTACTGAAACTGTCAAAAAGTAAGTTCATGAGATGGTGTCAGAAAATTCATCCACATAAAAACTGCTCAAACTAACAAAAAGATAAAATGAGACCAGCTCACTGAGTTTACGAGCTCCCAAATATTTACTGATGTTCTTTTCAAGGGAGGAACAGTCAGGCATGTTTTTGTTTTCTTTGACTTTGTGGGCTTTGCAAATTGGTGCTGTTCAATAGTACGTTGCAGTAACTTAATGGTTTGAAAAGAGCTCACACAAGAAAAGACATGGAGAGAAACTGAAGAAAATGATGTTGAATAGGATGGGAATCTCTGTCCAACATGAGAAATTGACAGGTTTTCTAAAGATCAACCTGGAAGGTCACATTAACAGTACAAGGCATTTAACAGACATTGCTAATACTCACTGGTGTTTATGGAAGCATCTTCTTTCACATCCTTGATAATATTTTTATTCTCAAAGATTACAAAGAGGCTGAGCTATTAGTTCAGTTCAGTTCAGTCNCCATACATGACCATTGGGAAAACCATAGCCTTGACTAGATGGACCTTTGTTGACAAAGTAATATCTCTGCTTTTGAATATGCTTTCTAGGTTGGTCATAACTTTTCTTCCAAGGAGTAAGCGTCTTTTGATTTCATGGCTGCAGTCACCATCTGTAGTGATTTTGGAACTCAAAAAAAATAAAGTCTGACACTGTTTCCCCATCTGTTTCCCATGAAGTGATGAAACTAGATGCATTATCTTAGTTTTCTAAATGTTGAGCTTTAAGCCAACTTTTTCACTCTCCTCTTTCATCAAGAGGCACTTTAATTCCTCTTCACTTTCTGCCATAAGGGTGGTGTCATCTGCATATCTCAGGTTATTGATATTTCTTCCAGCAATCTTGATTCCAGCTTGTGTTTCTTCCAGTCCAGCGTTTCACATGATGTACTCTGCATATAAGTTAAATAAGTAAGGTGACAATATACAGCCTTGACATACTCCTTTTCCTATATGGAACCAGTCTGTTGTCCCATGTCCAGTCCTAACTATTGCTTCCTGACCTGCATACAGATTTCTCAAGAGGCAGGTCAGGTGGTCCGGTATTCCCATCTCTTTCAGAATTTTCCACAGTTGATTGTGATCCACACAGTCAAAGGCTTTGGCATAGTCAGTAAAGCAGAAATAGATGTTTTTCTGGAACTCTCTTGCTTTTTCCATGATCCAGCAGATGTTGGCAAATAGGCACAAATAACAAGTTTGTTATTTTTCAACAGTCAGCTTCTTTTTAACATCCAGGGTCTGCATGGCTATTTGACAAAAGGTGAAGCATTTGTGAATACATCTGTAAATGTGTGCTAAGTCTCTTCAGTCGTGTCCAACTCTGTGTGACCCTGTGGACTGTAGCCTGCCAGTCTCCTCTCTCCATGCACTTCTCCAGGCAATAATATTGGAGTGGGTATCCAAGCCCTCCACCAGGTGATCTTCCCAACTCGGGGATCAAACCCACATCTCTTATGTCTCCTGCGTTGGCAGGTGGGTTCTTCACCACTAGCACCACCTGGGAAGCCCATGAATAGGATAAACTCTAATTCAGCAAACTTGGGCCTGGGCATATTGTTGCCAATATTACCACCTTGCTATTGCAAAAAAGACACATAAACACACACACACCCCTTTCTAATCACCATCTAGTATCCAGTCGACATCGCTCCCATGGAATTCCAAGTTACTATTTAAGTTACTCCTGTCAATGTCCTAAAATGAAAGGCCCTCCTTGTATAAAATGTTTAAGAACCAAGGAACAACAGATATTTTATTATGCAGACTGCATGAAAGTTATAGCCATAGGTATCCTCATAGTTTTCTCATGAGCCTTCGATGTAGCCTGGCAGAGGTAATAACAGCCATGTCACAACACTGACTGTATGCACATTAAGATGAAACAACAGGTGTCTGTATGTCTTCATTTCCCCTGGAAGCTGGTGTGAGTGTTGGGAGAGCAGATTCTGTTACAAGCAAAATTTAAAACTAGATCAGCTCTGATTTCATTTTTTGAGTATATTTGATTAGTACTTAAGACAGGAGACTACTGGACAATAGTACTTGATATTTTAAAAGATTTTTAAGAACTGCATTGGGGTATAGTTGCTCTAAAATGTTGTGTTAGTTTCTGCTGTACAATGACGTGAATCAGCTATATGTATACATATATTCCTTCCCTCTTGAATCTCCTTCCAACCTCCCTATCCCCTTGCCAGGTCACTGCAGAGCCCTGAGCTGAACTCCCTGTGCTACACAGCAAGTTCCCACTAGCCATCTGTATTACTCATGGTAGCGTATATATATATTGATTCTAATCTCTCAGTTCATGCCACCTCCTCTTCATCTCCAACCTCATATCCACATGTCTGTTACCTGCGTCTCTATTCCTGCCCTGCAAATAGGTTTCTCTGTACCATTTTTCTAGATTCCACAGACATGCATTAATATATGATCCTTGTTTTTCTCTAACTTACTTCACTCTATATGACAGTCTCTGGGTCCATCCACATCTCTACAAATAACCAAACTTTGTTCCTTTTTAGGGTTGAGTAATATTCCATCTCATATACGTACCACATCTTTTTTATCTAGTTATCTGTCGGTTGACATTTCTGTTGCCTCCAGGCACCCCACTTTAGTACTCTTGCCTGGAAAATCCCATGGGCAGAAGAGCCTGGTAGGCTGCAGTCCATGGGGTTGCAAAGAGTTGGTCACGACTGAGCAACTTCACTTTCACTTTTCACTTTCTTGCATTGGAGAAGGAAATGGCAACCCACTCCAGTGTTCTTGCCTGGAGAATCCCAGGATGGAGGAGACTGATGGGCTGCCATCTATGGGGTCGCACAGAGTCGGACATGACTGAAGTGACTTAGCAGCAGCAGCAGCATGTCCTAGCTATTGTAAATAGTGCTGCAATTAACATTGGGGGGTACATGTATCCTTTTTATTTATGGTTTTTGGTTTTTCTCTGAGTATAAGCCCAACAGGGGGATTGCTGTGTTATATGGTAGCTGTTTGTAGTTTTTAAAGGAACCTCCATACTGCTCTCCATAAATGAAGAAAATGTGACAGACATTGGTATTCTTTGCTCACTTTTATCCTTTAATAAAGGATGAAGCCAACGTTCAAATTATTTGGCAGGTTAATATGTGGATTTTAAACTCCTTTTCTAAGCTTTTTATACTTATTTGTATGAAAAAAATTCAAAGTTGCATTTATACATTTAAATCTCTTTCTTCAGACATTCTATGACTATCTGATTCATTTAGTATCCTCACTGTCTCTATAAAATTAAATGATTTTCTAACTTCACAACCACAGGAAGTATTGCTTTGCATGTCATGAAATTATGTTGCATTTCTCATGTTCATTCTCTGTCTCTCAGTGTTCCAATTGTGCTCAAACTAGAGATGATATAAGTAAATGACAGCAATAATAAACACTCTGGTTGAAAATATTTTAAAATGGTCTTCTTTCACTTATATGAAACAGAAGCTAGTAAGAACCCTAATTGTACATTTTATTTACTTGAAATCAGCACAGCAGTTTTTATCTGAAACTGTTGACTTCCAGGTAATTCAGGCTGCACTGTGATTTCAGGTGCCTTTAGGCTGGTCCTTACTAGCTTTTTTATTACTTTCTCTAGAGAAGGCTGGCAGAATAAAATAGATGTTTTTTCCTGCTGAATTTATGCAGTTGGATCACCCTTATTGTTTAAAAGGCTCTCTCTACCTTTAGTTTTGGAGAAAGAAGTAGCTGTGAATTATCTACTTATGAAAAGATATATTTTACTTGTTGGCATTTAAGAATGTGGTCACCCAGTTGTGATTCACAGTTCAACTTTCACATTTTGCACTTATTACTTGTTTATTTTGCATCCAAACTCCAATCCGTTATTACTCATTTTACTGTTGGCAGAAAACAATGAAAAGAGGGTATTAGCTAGGAGTAAAGATATAAATATCTTCTGTGATGTTGGAGAAGACTCTTGAGAGTCCCTTGGACTGTAAGGAGATCCAACCAGTCCATTCTGAAGGAGATCAGCCCTGGGATTTCTTTGGAAGGAATGATGCTAAAGCTGAAGCTCCAGTACTTTGGTCACCTCATGTGAAGAGTTGACTCATTGGAAAAGACTCTAATGCTGGGAGGGATTGGGGGCAGGAGGAGAAGGGGACGACAGAGGATGAGATGGCTGGATGGCATCACTGACTCGATGGGCGTGAGTCTGAGTGAACTCTGGGAGTTGGTGATGGACAGGGAAGCCTGGGGTGCTGCGATTCATGGAGTCGCAAAGAGTCGGACACGATTGAGCGACTGAACTGAACTGAACTGAAGATATAAATATAATTTGGAGGGGCATTTAAAAAACATTTTAATATCTTTAATAGCTATTTCAGCTGATCTAATAGAGAAATCAACTAGGGTAAGAAAGGATATTATTTTATGTTCCTATCACAACACAAGTTATTATTTTCGGATGTAAAATTTAACTCTGAAAATTCAGAGCAAGCAATGTATTCTTATATTATACTAAATTTTCAGTACATTGCTGGATTACTAACTTCAGAAATTAATGCTCTTTTCTCATAGGTCATGTAGGCAGTAAAGTATACTCAATCATGGGCCAAAACATTAATCATTTTGGAGGCTATCTAGAAAGAATCAGAACATAAATCCCTTGCTTTGAACTGGGAGATACTCATCTTAGTTTCATTTATTTGTTATGCTTGTTTGTTTCTGAAACTGCCACAAACTTCGTTGCTATGAACTGGAGTCCTAGGCCTTGGACAACGTTCTCCAGTACATTTTTCAGAAGCCATCTTTAGTGTCTTCTGTTCTCTGACTGCATGCCAGTTTGCTTGCATTGGTATTTCATTTCTGACCTTAGTTGACATGCTGTATCATTGCCTTCTATGGGGAGAAGATAATATTTTATGACTGCATTGGATGAGGGTTGAAAAATTCAGAAATAATGATGAATGCTCAGGGCAAAATTCTCAAGTAGCTGAAGTTCATTTTTAGAAACCACCCCCTCCACTTTTTAATACCTCTTTCATGCTTCTTGGTGCTTTCTGCCCCAGATTCAGTCACCTCATATTTTCTTCCTGTAGCTGAGTGAGACTCAATGTAATACACACAGACTCAAGGTACCCTGTTTTTCTTTTTTTACTAACATCAACCAACTCTTATATATGCCATTAGTTCTCAGCTGGCTGTCTTTTGGAGAGTAATCTGAAGAAATTATCATTTTAAATAATCTAAAAATATTAATGACTAATAACACCTTAGTCTGTCATGGGTATTTGCCTTTTACAAATTGCTCTTGGCAAAAAGAAGTCTGAATCCAAATAAATCAATCATCAATGATATAATCTTATCCAGAACTAAGAGCTTCTATATCTGGGATAGAAACTTTCCTTTTTTTCATTTGCTGTCTTAACGTTACACCTGCTGCTGCTGCTGCTAAGTTGCTTCAGTTGTGTCCGACTCTGTGTGACCCCATAGATAGCAGCCCACCAGGCTCCACTGTCCCTGGGATTCTCCAGGCAAGAATACTGGAGTGGGGTTGCCATTTCCTTCTCCAATGCATGAAAAAGAAAAGTGAAAGTGAAGTCACTCAGTCGTGTCTGACTCCTAGCGACCACATGGACTGCAGCCTACCAGGCTCCTCTGTCCATGAGCAAGGCTAATTATTTTCATGTCAGTTGGACCTACAGTTAGTGGGTCACTGCATTGTTTGGCTTTGAGAAAGCTGAAATATTAAATACACATGCAGAAAGATAGCCCTGTGCTCTATTAAACTAACACACCTATTTTATTGAGGACCACTCTTGGCCAGAAAGAGTGCTGGCATTTTTTAAGTATAGATATAAAATAGCAAGCTAAAAAAGTCTCTGGTCCTCATGGAATTCATAGTCTAGAAAGGTGTCAGAAGCAAAAATAAGCAAGTGCAGTGTATCATGTTAGAGAGTATACAGGAGAGAAAGGGACATCGATGGTGCTTAGAGAGAACTGGCATTTGAAGCAGAGGATGAGAGCTCTAGGCAGAGTAACATTTCCACCTTATATAGATGGACTGCAAGAAAAAGGCCATATGAGCAATTTGAGGAAGTAGGTGTCTTAGTCTGCATGGGCTGTTTTAGCAGATATTACATTACCAGCATACATTTATCTCTCACAGTCCTGGTGGCTGAAGTCCATGATCAGGGAATCAGCATGGTCCGGTTCTGGAAAAGGCCCTCTTTGTAGTTTGTAGACTGCCATCTTGTTCGATGTATTCTCACATGGTGGAGAGAGCAGGAAGCAAGCAAGCTCTGTTTCATCTCTTGCTTTAAGGATACTAATTCATTTGTAAGGGCTTCATCCTCATGACCTAACGACCTCCCACTAACAGGTAGTCTTCAGCTAGTCTGCCTGCCATGGAGCATATGAAATTGGCATGTGTCATCTTGGTGGTTTGAATCCTCTTATGTACGGTTTAACTATGAAAGAAAATTTAAAAAGGAAGAGACTTCCTCTCCCAAAGAAAAAAGCCTTATAGAAAAACTAAAGCAGATTCTTTGTAGGGAACAACACGGGTTTTCAATTATATAAAAAGATAATTTAAAAAAATCTGAAACAGCAACAAGAAAAATTAGGTCACCGCAATTCCAGTAGCTGAAGTTGAACAGGTCTATGAAGACCTACAAGACCTTCTAGAACTAACACCTAAAAAAGATGTCCTTTTCATTATAGGGGACTGGAATGCAAAAGGAGGTAGTCAGGAAATACCTGGAGTAACAGGCTAATTTGGCCTTGGATTACAGAATGAAGCAGGGCAAAAGCTAATAGAGTTTTTCCAAGAGAACACACTGGTCATAGCAAACACCCTCTTCCAACAACACAAGAGAACACTCTACACATGGACATCACCAGATGATCAACACCGAAATCAGATTGATTATATTCTTTTCAGCCAAAGATGGAGAATGCTCTATCAGCATTCTCAGTCAGCAAAAACAAGACCGGGAGTTGACAGTGGCTCAGATCATGAACTCCTTATTGCCAAATTCAGACTTAATTGAAGAAAGTGGGGAAAACAACTAGACCATTCAGTTCAGTTCAGTTCAGTCGCTCAGTTGTGTCCAACTCTTTGTGACCCCATGAATCGCAGCATGCCAGGTCCATCACCATCTCCCGGAGTTCACTCAGACTCACGTCCCTAGGGCCAGTGATGCCATCCAGCCATCTCATCCTCGGTCGTCCCCTTCTCCTCCTGCCCCCAATCCCTCCCAGCATCAGAGTCTTTTCCAATGAGTCAACTCTTCACATGAGATGGCCAAGTACTGGAGCTTCAGCTTTAGCATCATTCCTTCCAAAGAAATCCCAGGGCTGATCTCCTTTAGAGTGGACTGGTTGGATCTCCTTGCAGCCCAAGGGACTCTCAAGAGTCTTCTCCAACACCACAGTTCAAAAGCATCAATTCTTTGGTGCTCAGCCTTCTTCACAGTCCAACTGTCACATCCATACATGACCACAGGAAAAACCATAGCCTTGACTAGATGGACCTTAGTTGGCAAAGTGTCTCTTTCAGAATTTTCCACAGTTGATTGTGATCCACACAGTCAAAGGCTTTGGCATAGTCAATAAAGCAGAAATAGATGTTTTTCTGGAACTCTCTTGCTTTTTCCATGATCCAGTGGATGTTGGTGATTTGATCTCTGGTTCCTCTGCCTTTTCTAAAACCAGCNCAAGAGGCAGATCAGGTGGTCTGGTATTCCCATCTCTTTCAGAATTTTCCACAGTTTATTGTGATCCACATAGTCAAAGGCTTTGGCATAGTCAATAAAGCAGAATTAGTAGATTTTCTGAAACTCTCTTGCTTATCTGATGATCCAGTGGATGCTGGCAATTTGATCTTTGCTTCCTCTGCCTTTTCTAAAACCAGCTTGGACATCTGAAAGTTCACGGTTCACATATTGCTGAAGCTTGGCTTGGAGAATTTTAAGCATTAATTTACTAGCATATGAGATGAGTGCGATTGTGTGGTAGTCTGAGCATTCTTTGGAGTTGCCTTTCTTTAGGATTGGAATGAATATTGACCTTTTCCAGTCCTGTGGCCACTGCTGAGGTTTCCAAATTTGCTGGCATATTGAGTGCAGCACTTTCATGCATCATCTTTCAGGATTTGAAACAGCTCCACTGGAACTCCATCACCTCTGCTACCTTTGTTCGTAGTGATGCTTCCTAAGACCCACTTGACTTCACATTCCAGAATGTCTGGCTCTAGGTGAGTGTGAGTGATCACACCATCATGATTATCTGGGTCGTGAAGATCTTTTCTGCACAGTTCTTCTGTGTATTCTTGCTACTTCTTCTTAATATCTTCTGCTTCTGTTAGGTCCATATTCAGGTATGACCTAAATAAAATCCCTATGATTATCCAGTGTAAGTGAGAAATAGATTTAAAGAACTAGACCTGATAGAGTGCCTGATGAACTATGGACAGAGGTTCGTGACATTGTACAGGAGACAGAAATCAAGACCATCCCCTAGAAAGAGATGCAAAAAAGCAAAATGGCTGTCTGAGGAGTTCTTACAAATAGCTGTGAAAAGAAGAGAACCAAAAGCAAAGGAGAAAAGGAAAGATATACCCAGCTGAATGCAGAGTTCCAAAGAATAGCAAGGAGAGATAAGAGAGCCTTCCTCAGGGATCATTGCAAACAAATAGAGGAAAACAACAGAATGGGAAAGACTAGAGATCTCTTCAAGAAAATTGGAGATACCAAGGGAAAATTTCATGCAAAGATGGGCTCGATAAAGGACAGAAAGGGTATGGACCTAACAGAAGCAGAAGATATTAAGAAGAAGTAGCAAGAATACACAGAAGAACTGTGCAGAAAAGATCTTCACGACCCAGATAATCATGATGGTGTGATCACTCACACTCACCTAGAGCCAGACATTCTGGAATGTGAAGTCAAGTGGGTCTTAGGAAGCATCACTACGAACAAAGGTAGCAGAGGTGATGGAGTTCCAGTGGAGCTGTTTCAAATCCTGAAAGATGATGCATGAAAGTGCTGCACTCAATATGCCAGCAAATTTGGAAACCTCAGCAGTGGCCACAGGACTGGAAAAGGTCAATATTCATTCCAATCCTAAAGAAAGGCAACTCCAAAGAATGCTCAGACTACCACACAATCGCACTCATCTCATATGCTAGTAAATTAATGCTTAAAATTCTCCAAGCCAAGCTTCAGCAATATGTGAACCGTGAACTTTCAGATGTCCAAGCTGGTTTTAGAAAAGGCAGAGGAAGCAAAGATCAAATTGCCAGCATCCACTGGATCATCAGATAAGCAAGAGAGTTTCAGAAAATCTACTAATTCTGCTTTATTGACTATGCCAAAGCCTTTGACTATGTGGATCACAATAAACTGTGGAAAATTCTGAAAGAGATGGGAATACCAGACCACCTGATCTGCCTCTTGAGAAATCTGTATGCAGGTCAGGAAGCAACAGTTAGAACTGGACATGGAACAACAGACTAGTTCCAGTAGGAAAAGGAATACATCAAGGCTGTATATTGTCACCCTGATTATTTAACTTATATGCAGAGTACATAATGAGAAACATTGGGCTGGAGGAAGCAGAAGCTGGAATCAAGATTGCTGGGAGAAATAGCAATAACCTCAGATATGCAGATGATACTACCCTTATGGAAGAAAGTAAAGAAGAACTAAAGAACCTTTTGATGGAAGTGAAAGAGGAGAGTGAAAAAGTTTGCTTAATGCTCAACATTCAGAAAACTAAGATCCCACACTTCATGGCAAATAGATGGGGAAACAGTGGCTGACTTTATTTTTCTGGGCTCCAAAATCACTGCAGATGGTGATTGCAGCCATGAGATTAAAAGACACTTATTCCTTGGAAGGAAAGTTATGACTGACCTAGACAGCATATTTAAAAGCAGAGTCATTATTTTGTCAACAAAGGTCCGTCTAGTCAAGGTTATGGTTTTTCCAGTGGTCATGTATGGAGTTGAGAGTTGGACTATAAAGAAAGCTGAGTGCTGAACAATTGATGCTTTTGAACTGTGGTGTTGGAGAAGACTCTTGAGAGTCCTTTGGACTTCAAGGAGATCCAACCAATCCATCCTAAAGGAGATCAGTCCTGAATGTTCTTTGAAAGGACTGATGTTGACGCTGAAACTGCTATACTTTGGCCACCTGATGCAAAGAGCTGACTCCTTTGAAAAGACCCTGATGCTGGGAAAGACTGAGGGCAGGAGGAGAAGGGGACGACAGAGAATGAGATTGTTGAATGGCATGACCAACTCAATGGACATGGGTTTGGGTGGACTCCAGGAATTGGTGATGGACAGGCAGGCCTGGCATGCTGTGGTTCATGGGGTCCAAAGAGTCGAACATGAACTGAGAGACTGAACTGAAACTGAATTCTGCTATTGAAGTCTTAACTCCCTGTCCCTCAGAATGTGACTTTATTTGGAGATAAGGCCTTTAAAAAGATACTTAAGTTTAAATGAGGTTATATGGTGGATGCATAGCTGTGTCTGACTCTGTGACCCTATGGATTGTAGTTCCTCTGGGTATAAGGTTTTCCTGGCAAGAATACTTAAGTGGGTTGCCATTTCATCCTCCAGGGGATCTTCCAAACCCAAGGACTGAACCAACATCTCCTGCATCTGCTGCACTGGCAGGCAGATTCTTTACCACTAGAGATCTAGGTGGGCCCTAATCCAGTATGGGCTTCCCTTGTGGCTCAGCTGGTAAAGAATCCACCTGCAATGCGGGAGACCTGGGTTTGACCCCTGGGTTGGGAAGAATCCCTGGAGAAGGGAAAGGCTACCCACTCCAGTATTCTGGCCTGGAGAATTCCATGGCCTGTATAGTCATGGGATTGCAGAGAGTCTGATATGACTGAGAGACTCACTTTCACTTGTACTGGGGCTTCCCTGATAGCTCAGTTGTTAAAGAATCTACCTGCAATACAGGAGACCCCAGTTTGATTCCAGAGTCAGGACGATCTGCTGGCGAAGGGATAGGNGCCTGTATAGTCATGGGATTGCAGAGAGTCTGATATGACTGAGAGACTCACTTTCACTTGTACTGGGGCTTCCCTGATAGCTCAGTTGTTAAAGAATCTACCTGCAATACAGGAGACCCCAGTTTGATTCCAGAGTCAGGACGATCTGCTGGCGAAGGGATAGGCTACCTACTCCAGTGTTCTTGGGCTTCCTTGGTGGCTCAGCTGGTAAAGAATCCCCCTGCAATGAGAGAGACCTAGGTGCAATCCCTGGGTTGAGATCCCCTGGAGAAGGGGAAGGCTACCCGTGCCAGTATTCTGGCCTGGAGAATTCCATGCACTGCATAGTCCTTGGGGTCGCGAAGAGTCAGACACGACTGAGCAACTTTCACTTTCACTTTCAATCCATTATGACTGGTGTCCTTATAAGAGGAGGAAATTTGAACACCAGGAATGCTCATGCCCAAAGAAAAGGCCATGTGAAGACACTCACTTGCACCCCAAGAAGAGAGGGAGGCCTCAGAAGAAACCAAACTGGCCAACATCTTGATCTTGGACTTCTAGCCTCCAGCACAGTGATAAAACAAAGTTCTGTTGTTTAATCCACTCCAGTCTGTTTTGTATAGCAGCCTTAGCAAATCAAATCAGTGCCCGAGTACAACCCCTTCTCATTGCAGTCTCCATCTAATAACTGGTCAGTGAGGGGACCAAGTTCAGAGCTTTCCACAGGGTTTGCTGAGGTCTTCATAAAGGCTGATTTGTGGACAGCATCTTCCCCTTCCTGATTCAATTTCCTCTCCTTCCCTTCCATGAGTATTAAATAAAAGTTCAACAGCTCAGTCGTGTCCGACTCTTCGCGACCCCATGAATTGCAGCACACCAGGCCTCCCTGTCCATCACCAACNCTTCTGAATGTTGAGCTTTAAGCCAACTTTTTCACTCTCCTCTTTCACTTTCATCAAAAGGCTTCTGAGAAACTGATCTCTAAGCCTAATGATTCCATCCTGGGAGAGCTGGTGGCAGAATCAGTCTGAGAAAGTTGACCTTCAAACAGCATTTGTGAGTTGGATCAGCCCTCCTGGATGGTGATGCCAGAGAGAACCCCATCACTGGTGGTGGATAGAACAGATAGTCCCTGCTATGGTGCTGGGCTTCACCCAATAGGCTGCAAACTCTGTACTTGCTAAGGCTGAAGAAGGAACCCAGAGTCAACAACAGAGACATCAATGGCTTAATGGATAGGAAGATCTTACACATCTGAAGCAAGGTCTCGCAGTGACAGCCCACTGCAAGCAGAGGAACGCAGGCAAGGGAAGGTTACCAGTTATTGCAAGAGTTGACCTCTAGTTGACTCACTGGTTACCAGGGAAACCAACAAAAGATCATACCCCTCAACACCCCTTGATAAGCTATCACGGTAGAGATATTCCAATCTAAAGTTACAGCAGTCATTAGCTAAGACCTGGGGCAAGAGTATAGGAAGGTCAGTCACATGAGTAGAATGTAAGAGCAGCAGGCCCTGGCCTAGCAGGGGGGTGTACAGAGAGCAAGAGAATGGCCATTTTGAATGGCCTGACCATACACCTGGGTACTAAAAATTATTAAAATTTTCGCAGAAGATAAGCTAGCATGGGATCACAGTGAAAGAAAATGCACTAAAAGGTAAGACCCAGTAGGTATCTGAGATTAATGATGGGGTGGGGAGGAGAGTAGAGAAATCTCTCATCCTTCATATCTAGAGGGGGTTGGTTTCAGGACCCAGTGCAGATATGAAAATTTGCATATACTCAGCCCTCTGAATCTGCGGATGCAGATTTCATGGATACAGATTACCAATTTTAGATTTATTGAAAAAAAATCCCATGCATGAGGGATTCTTTTTTTTTAATTAGAACACTGGATTAGTAGGTAAGAATTGATCAGAACTTCCAAGGGCAGCTTCTAATAAATTCCTGTGTGCTAACCTCTTTGAGTCTGCTTCTCAGAGATTAGACTGTGTGACTCTGCCTTTTATCACTAATACATGACTCTCCCAGAGTCATACTGTCTCTGTAAGATTTCTCCAGAAAGGCTAATCATGAACATTTGGACAGAAGCCCAGAAGTACAGGATGACAAAAAATCTAAGCCCAGGTCATGTTCCCACCTACTCAGTTCAGTTCAGTTCAGTCGCTCAGTCGTGTCCTACTCTTTGCAACCCCATGAATCGCAGCACGCCAGGNAACTCTCCCAGAGTCATACTGTCTCTGTAAGATTTCTCCAGAAAGGCTAATCATGAACATTTGGACAGAAGCCCAGAAGTACAGGATGACAAAAAATCTAAGCCCAGGTCATGTTCCCACCTACTCAGTTCAGTTCAGTTCAGTCGCTCAGTCGTGTCCTACTCTTTGCAACCCCATGAATCGCAGCACGCCAGGCCTCCCTGTCCATCACCAACTCCCAGAGTTCACCCAGACTCATGCCCAACCTACTCACTTCACTATTACTCCACCCTCCTCCCCAGACCCTGGCACCCTCCTGGGGCTTGTATGCTAAATAATCTAGCTTGTTTCTATCTTTGTGACATTGGCTGAGCTTTGATTACCCTTAGTATTAGGGGACCAAAGAGAGTTACAGAAGCGCCTTCATTTCTTTCAAGCATATTTCCTAGGGAAGTTAAATAGTTCCCTGACTCTTCAAGAGTAACATAGTACAAACTTTGAAGACAAAAATCCTCAAACAAATATATGACCTTGTCATATCTTTTCCATATATTTCTGATATTTTTCAGCAGAGATTTCTACTGAAAGGAAGAAAGCATTGGGTTTGTGGGTGAATATTGATCACATCTATAGATTTGTCCAATTCTGCTTATGCAGAGTTCTATGAATAGTTGCCAACGCTATCAAAGATTTTCAAGACTATGCCGGCAGGGTATTGGATCCCATGGCTGTCTTTTTGTTCTTTATTTCTGTTCCTTTTGATCTTATGGACTAGCAAACCTGCTGAAATCATAAAAATATGAAGTTTTTGTGAAAAGCCATGTTGAGTGCAAAAATAAATATTTGGCAATGACATAAGAAAAGCAAGAGAGAAAGGAAAGCACAATAAACAAGTTAGCAAAAAAAAATTACTGGATAAGAATTTCACTTTTTGAAAGTGTTTTTAAGTGACACTATTCCAAGAAAATAAACCTAGCATAAACGTGGGGTGCCTCAGGTATGAATAAACAGGAAAATAAAAAAGGACATTAAGTATAGCACACAGAGTGTTTATTTATGGAAATTCTGAGAACGTAAACAGCAGGGAACTAACACCACCACTTTAATAAATATCTCTTTTAAAACATTTCTGCCAGAGCTGACATGGACCAAAGAAAGTGTGTGCTTAGCAACAAAGAAATTGTGAAGTATCTGACCTATCTCATTATCTGTGTTAAATCAAAATAAGCCAGTAGGTGTGTAGGACTGTGACTGAAATTTTGGCATAGAAATGTGACAAACAAGAGATCCACACATTTTAATACCTTTTTTTTTTTTAAATAAACCATAAAAGGAAAATGATGTCCACTCCTATGGATGCTAATCCCCAACTAGTATCCAAAGGAACCCTATGTCACTAAGGAGACAATGCATTAATGTATGGTATTATTTATGACCACACCACGGCATGGGATTTTTACACAATTGCAATAATTATCACAAACAGAAGCACTGACCTCTCCTGGTTCTCCTATTACTTTTTTGATAACTGGTTCCTAACTTCTTTCACAGCTCTTCACTCTTTAAATATTTGAGGTCAGCTCTCGATGTCTCTGTCCTCCCTGGGTAATCTCATTTCATTCTGGTAGGTTCAGTTTCTCCACACTCAAATCTGTATCTCTTACTGACCTTCTGAGCACAAGATTCAGATATTCATTTGCCAGTTGAATATATCTGATGGAAAGTCCCACGGGCAATTCAAAATCTTCGTGTCTGAAATAAAAGACCAGACTTCTGATCTCTTTTCCAACTTATCTCCAAACTTGCTGTTATTCACATATGGCCTGTTTCCACTGGCAACGTATCTTCACTGTGTTTCCCCAGTCTTTCTCTTCTTAGCACATCAGCTGTATCTCTTCTCCGTCAGTCTCTCCCCAGCTCTCAAGTAAAGCATATCAGAACTCTTCTAACAGGCGGTGCTCAGTTTCTGAGTTGTGTCTGACTCTTTGTGACCCCATGGACTGTAGCCCACCAGGCTCCTCTGTCCATGGGGATTCTCCATGCAAGAACACTGGAGTAGGTTGCCTCCTCCAGGGAGGTCTTCCCAACCCAGGGGTAGAACCCACTTCTTTGCAAATCTCTTCCCTCTCCAATCCATCCTGAACATTTGGATATACACATTCCCTCAAAAACACCCTTGATGTTTTTATGTCACTACAGAATAAAGTCCAAAGTATAAACTATAACTGACAAGGCCTTTTATAAATGTGTCCAGTTATGTATCTGATCACCCTTTGTCATCCTTTGTCAGGCCCCTGCACACACCTGTGAGCTTCTGAGCTTCTACTCCAGGTGTTCTCTTTTGTGTCTTATTCTACACTTGATGAACTCCTTGAATTGCAGTTTAAACCTTAGGTGGCCACCTCTTGGAAGCCACAGTTCTATCTGGGCTTAGTTATCCACACACCCCATCCCATAATGCAAAGCCATTTTGTACTTTCATGTCATACGGCGCTTGTGTTGTAATCACATTAATAATGCCTTTCTCACTCATTACAAAAAAGATCTTGGATATCTTCACATCTACTCAGCTACACTAACCCTGGAGGAAGTCATGGAAACCCACTCCAGTGTTCTTGCCTGGAGAATCCTATGGACAGAGGAGCCTGGCCAGCTAGAGTTCATGGGTTTGCACAGAGTTGGACATGACAAAGCAGCAGTAGCAGCAGCTATGCTAAAAGACTATTTTTTCCCCAATGTTTATAAAGTTGAAACTCTGTTTTTAATACCTTTATTTGTCAGACCCTTGCTCTGAAAAAGCCAGGACCCAGAATCTTCTAGCGATGTAGCATCAGCCAATGGCATTTATCTTCTCTTGCCAGGCTGTCACCTGGAACATCAATATCCCTCAACTGCTTCTGCACAACATACTCATCTCCTATCCTCTCTAACACATCACCTGCAAGTCATTTCCAAATACAATTCACTAGTTTTGGTACCTAACTGCATTGTGGCATGCTGCAACCATGGGGTCACAAAGAGTCACACATGGCTTAGCAACTAAAAACACCACCACCAGATATATAAAAAAAATTCATTTCTTCATGATTACATTTATTATTCTTTCACAAATATGTATTTTGTGATAAATGTATTTGTTAAAACTTTAACAACCTGAAAAAAATCATAGGGATATTGATTGATATGTATGTAATAGAAATGATGATAGAACTCAGCACTTGTATTTCTAATTTTATAAAGTGAAAGTTGTTTTGACATATAGTGTTCTTCTCATAGGCTTCTTCTAAAAATGTTTGTGAATGTCAGTCCATCATTTTCAGGATTGATCTATACATTTTTTCTTCATGTCTTTGTTTTCACAAACAAATTTTTCTGTTTTCATCAGACTTTTCCTGTAGTGAAATTCAATTTTTTATAATTCTCTTTAAAGTTAAACATGAACTACTTTCATGTGGTTTATGTGACAATTAAGGAAATTAAATTTCATATCTCTACCAAAAATATGTACATTCAAAATAGTAATTCAAATTACAAGTCAATATGACTTTAATCTTTTAAATTGTAAGCATCTTAAAGCACTTCAGTGTTCAATTTGCTGTTTAATGATGAGCATGAAAGTACATTGTCATTTATTTTGTGTATGCCTCTTAAGTATGAATATTTTCACATATATTTGTCTAGAAACAACACCAAAATTTAATGCAAATTTAATCATAGTTTACATAGAAGCATCATTTCAAATAATCCATAAAATGCCAGATGATTATAAGAATATTAAGATAGTACATACATAAAGCAAGAATCATAGCCATCCTCATATAAATAAGATTATGATGAATTAATAACACTAAGATTACCAAGCCAAAAAAACTCATCTCATCTCACAGTATAAAGATTCAAGTATAAATAAATATAAAACATTAATTCTTGTAAGATATGTAAGCATTTCTAACTAGGACCAATGAATATCTCAAAGTAATTGCTTCATTTTAAATCACTATATAATCATGTATGAATACATGCATAATTTGAATTTCATATTATCTTTTAATGGAAATAGTATCTTCATATTTAATTTCTTTTTCAATCTGCATCTGCCTAAGGATAACAGAATGCATTTGAAGGAATTCCACCTAGGGTAGCAGAGCTTCAACTTAATAACAACATGAGAAAAGGTTAATGTGGCACTCTGTGGTTAATTAAAGCAGGGTCCCCAGTAGTCTACTTCTTAATTAAAGAAATGTTCTAGGTAGAACATTCATTTTACCTTCTTTTTAGTTGTACTGATCGTGGTTTGCCAGCCTAAGGGTTGGAGAAGAGATTTCTCATTGTCCTGCACTTCAGGTGCCTTCATGATCAAGGAGAACTTACTTTTCATCCATAGACAATGCCCTTCCTCTGCAATCAAATGCTCATTCATCCCTACTAGACCTCACAAACCTAGAGCACATTTGGGAGTCAGGGTGGAGATTCATAAATACACCTATGAAGAATTAGCTGGAAGCTTCTTGAAGTCACTGTTGCGTTCTTACTCATCTCTTTATCACCCCAGCCCCCATCCTCTGTCCACAGAAGGCATTATGAAATATTTGTTTTAACCCAGTTGATTAGATAGTATTCTTATAACACAGCTCAACTCATTCACTTCAGCATATAAATATTCCCCCTTAAGCATCTGAACACAAACACACATTCTGAGACCCCATCTCTTAACTTTTAGTACCATAAATTGGTTTGCCATGTGTCCTGCTGTATCCCTACTATTGTGGCATAATTACTAATACTGCTCCCTTTCATTCTCAAAGGTGACCATGTCTGAAAATTGTGATAGGCAGAATAATGTCCCCCAAGATGTCCATGCTCTAATCCCTATAATGTTTATGTCATCTTACATGACAAAGGGATTTTGCAAATGTGCCTAATAGTGTAGACCTTGAGAGGTAGAGGTTATCCTGGTTTGGCTGGCTTGACCCAACTAGTGAATCCTTGAAAGCAGAGAATCTTTCTAAAGTGGGTCAGAAAAATAAGGCAGAAAAGGAAGGAGGAAAGATTCCAAGCATGAGAGGGACTCAAACCATCTTTGCTGGATGCAGATGATGGTAGGAATAAGAGCCAAGGAATGTGGGTAGCCTGGAGATGCTGGGAACAGTCCTTCAGCAAAGAGAGGGGAACCTTAGTCTGACAACCTTGAGGAACTGAATTCTTCCAGTAACCCAAATAAAAAATGCTCATTTACCTGATGAGACCTATACTATGTTTTCATCTACAGAACTGTAAGATGATTTGTTTAAGCTACTAAGTAAGTGTACGATAACATCTTAGGTCAGTGTACTGGTCACCTTAGGCTGGTATAGAAAACATCACAGACTAGGTATCTTAAAAATATTTATCTTTCACATGTCCAGGATCAAGTCTGGCAGATGTATTTTCTGGTGAGAATTCCCTACTGACTTACAGAAAGTCATTTCTCACAGTGTCTTCACTGGGTTCTCTTTTCTCTTAAAAGAACAGTGATCCCTTTGTGAGGATCCCACCCTCATGATCTCATTGGAACCTAATTACCTCCCAAATTGCCCACCTCCAATTACCATCGCATTGCAGGTTAGGGCTTCAACATATGAATTTTGGGGGCACAAACATTTAGTCCTTACTGCAGTAGAAAACGATCACAGGCATTAATTCAATTCAGTGGTCACCCTAGTCAGGAAGCTGTGTCATAGCAATGAATACAAAACCTGCATAGTAGGAGCCCAAATCATAAAGCAACTTCAAGCATCAGACTGAGTGCAGGGTGTAGAGAAATCCCGTCCTTCATCCCCTGCGGTACTTGATGCCACGTCCCCAGGTTTCTAAAAGAGAATGGGAGTGTGTATTTCATATACAGCAAGCTATCGGGTGGTGCTGGTTTTATGTGATTAGATGGTGAAATTTAAGTTCATCTCTTCAGGAGAACTAGTTTATAGATGCATACAGAATGACAATGTTGGCATTTTTGAGAGCATCATAACAGTTGAATGAAGGAGTTATATGAAAGAAGAAAGCATTTAAGTGTTTGAGTAAAGCTGCTTCAGCTGCTGTGGATTTTCACTGAACAAGTGCTGCCTTCTTTGACTGTTGTTTCAGGCTCTTCTTTCAGTATTCTAGAAATCAGTCTCTTTAGTTTTTTTATCAACTCACTGATTGTTAAACAGGCTTCTGCGATGGCTCAGTGGTAAAGAATCTGCCTGCAGTGCAGGAGACGGATTCAGTTTCTGGGTCAGGAAGATCTCCAGGAGGAGGAATGGAAACCCACTTTAGTATTCTAGCCTGGAAAATCCCATTTACAGAGGAACCTAATGGGCTACAGCCCATGTGGTCACAAAGAGGACTGAGCAGGTATGCCTACCTACGTATTGTAAAACAATAAAATCCATTTCTTCAGGAAATAATATTTCTCCTTAGGGAAAGTGCATAAGTAATAAAAATATGCCAAGTTGGAAATTGAGTGTCAAATTCTATGTTGAAAAAATAATAATTAAAAAAACTATTTTATTTTAATAAAATCTATAAGGTGCTAATGGTCTAGTGGTTTTCCCTACTTTCTTTAATTTAAGTCTGAATTTGGCAATAAGGAGTTCATGATCTGAGCCACAGTCAGCTCCTAGTCTTGTGTTTTCTGACTATATAGAGCTTCTCCATCTTTGGCTGCAAAGAATATAATCAGTCTGATTTCAGTATTGACCATCTGGTGATGTCCATGTGTAGAGTCTTCTCTTGTGTTGTTGGAAGAGGGTGTTTGCTATGACCAGTGTGTTCTCCTGGTAAAACTCTATTAGCCTTTGCCCTGCTTCGTTTTGTACCCCAAGGCCAAATTTGCCTGTTACTCCAAGTGTTTCTTGACTTCCTACTTTTGCATTCCAGTCCCCTATAATGAAAAGGACATCTTTTTAGGCTGTTAGTTCTAAAAGATCTTGTAGGTCTTCATAGAACTGTTCAACTTCAACTTCTTCAGCGTTACTGGTTGGGGCATAGACTTGGATTACCGTGATATTGAATGGTTTGTCTTGGAAACGAACAGAGATCATTCTGTCGTTTTTGAGACAGTATCCAAGTACTGCATTTCAGACTCTTTTGTTGACCATGATGGCTACTCCATTTCTTCTAAAACAAATTCCTTATGATTATGCAGTGGAAGTGAGAAATAGATTTAAGGGACTAGATTTGATAGATAGACTGCCTAATGAACTATGGACGGAGATTCGTGACATTGTACAGGAGACAGAAATCAAGACCATCCCCTAGAAAAAGAGATGCAAAAAAGCAAAATGGCTGTCTGAGGAGTTCTTACAAATAGCTGTGAAAAGAAGAGAACCNGAGAAGGGGACGACAGAGGATGAGATGGCTGGATGGCATCACCAACTCGATGCACATGAGTTTGGGTGAACTCCAGGAGTTGGTGATGGACAGGGAGGCCTGGCGTGCTGCAATTCATGGGGTCACAAAGAGTCAGACACGACTGAGAGACTGAACTGAACTGAACTGATAAGGCGCTAAAGAAAGATTCTTAGCTGCCCTGAGAGAGGGATTATATGGGAATAGATGTGGGGATAGATGCGGAGTGGGGCTTGTGTGGAGATGAGGAAAACTGAAGATGGATGTAAGACATATCAGAACGTGAACAAGCCTCAGTCCTGCCCACGTCCCACCTCTGTGGTTGTCCCAGAGTGGTCCCAAACCAGCAGCACTGGTATCACCTGGACCCGGCAAAAAATGCCAGTTCTTGGGCCCCATCCTAGACCTCTGGAATCAGAAACTCTGGAGGTGGAGTCCAATGACTACATTTTAACAACTCAGCTGTGAGCTAATGTTTGAGAAATTCTCTTAACAAAACACAGCAAACCCCAACTGTATACCTTCTAAATCAATCTCTTTAGCTTTTGCCAAAGTTGCCTCGTGAGGCACCTTTAGGAATATAAACACAGGGTCCATTGAGGAGGCAGCTGCAGCTGGAAGAGGTTCTTTTGGGGAACTATGTACTCATGGTGTGGGAGGCTTCCCAGGTGGTGCTAGTGGTAAAGAGTCTGCCTTCCAGGACAGGAGATGCAGGAGATGCCGATTCTACCCCTGGGTCGAGAAGATCCCCTGGAAGAAGACATGGCAACCCACTCCAGTATTCTTGCCTGCAAAAATTCCATGCACAGAGAAGCCTGGTGGGCTACAGTCCACAGGGTCCACAAAGAGTCGGACAAGACTAAGTGACTGAGCACACTCATGGACTTTGAGTTCCTGTTATAAGTCAAAGGAGGTTTTTAACACAGCAGGTGCTTAAAAAATGCAAAATAATAATTAAAGTTGATGATATGTTAGCATTTATAATAGTCAGGAATCCAAAAGAAGAGACAAATTAATTTTATCTATTTGGTCTCAANCACAAAGAGTCGGACAAGACTAAGTGACTGAGCACACTCATGGACTTTGAGTTCCTGTTATAAGTCAAAGGAGGTTTTTAACACAGCAGGTGCTTAAAAAATGCAAAATAATAATTAAAGTTGATGATATGTTAGCATTTATAATAGTCAGGAATCCAAAAGAAGAGACAAATTAATTTTATCTATTTGGTCTCAAAGTTTATTCCACCTGCTTTCTATATTCTCATTTCAGATTCCAAGTCATTTACTGGCATGATAACAATACTGTAGTGAAAAGAGTTTGTAAATATACAGATGGTGATACATATGTCTGTTTGCTTTCCTTCAGGTTAATATATTGATACACAATATAGATTGATTGGTCTATGATCTCTATTTTCCTGATAAAAAAATTGACCTTTACCACATTTACCTTGAGCTGCAATAGTCTCCCAATTTGCTAAAGAGTGTCCTGAAAATACCCAAATCATGAAAAGCTAGTGGTGTTAGACTTAAGAAATTTAGCACTTGAAAATAAAAGAACATTCTAGCTTTTAGGGTTCATAATGTATCAGAAAAATGTTAAGGAAGAAAATGATAACTCAGCACGGAGTTCTTAATGATGGTAAATAATTAGACGATTTTTAGAAAGAATGGCAGCAAACAGAGCCTATCCAATTAAGAATTTTAAGCACAGCCTAAGTTTCTTGCAATGTGTGTTAGTTTGAATACATTTTAGGCTGAGATATTGTTAATGTAATATAATGCCCTTTTAAAATGTTAAGTCTGTTTTACTGTGTACCTTTAATGGTTAGCACCAATTTTCTTTCTTTGTTGTGTACAGTTTGATAGATTTGACTATTTTAGTTTTTATGACTAACCAATATTCCAACAACCAATTAAATAATGTAATATGTAACTAAAAGCAGTGCCAATGGTAAGTGAAAAATTATAGGAAAGATTTGGGTTTTACAACCCATGGCCAAGTGTGTGAATTTTAAAAGCTGGAAAAGATACAGAAGTGGTTCCTAGGGTATTAATAAGAAGTTGCTTATTAATAAGCAATTAATAAGCAATTAATTTCTTAATAAGAAATTACTTAATGTATATTAATAAGAAATTACTTAATTCCCATATATACCACAGAATCATAATACTCAGATTAGTATAGGACAATATTCATCATCTTCAAAATCATTAAAGGCTCAAATGTCAATTCTCAGGAAACTCTCCCTGAAATCAAGTGCAACTTATATGGCCCTCCATTCTTCCTCATAAATCTCTCTGCTATAGTACATAACATAGTAGATAGTAACACTCACGAGTTATTGTAAATTCTAGGTGACTTCTCTGCTTTGACTACTGCATTCATGTGTCCAATGTTTCATGATCACTTTTATCTTCTATTTCCAGTGTCCAGCAAAGTATTTAATAGGTTGTATAATTTAAATATAATTTTGGAATGGGTGAATGAATCAATGCTTGTATCTAATGCATACAAATATAGTTAACATTTAAAACCAAATATGGATGATAAGACAATGGTTGCCATACCTCATGCTTTTGACTTTTGTACTGAAGATTTGTAAAAAATTTTTGTTGTTTGGAGAAATTTTTTTAAGTCCAATAATTTCGCAATAATGCACAAGATAATGCATTTATTTCTAATTGCATTGAATTCTACTGTCTCTAGTGAAACAGAAATTACTCATGGTTACATTCAGTGAGTACAAGTAAACCACATCTCTGCCTGCTGCTCATCTTTGTTTTCTCTTCCCAATTTTTTCTCAATCTTATTTTATTGGAAGATGATTCTGTACTCTTTGAATAACTAACTTATTCTGTTTCTAATATTAATATAATTTGTAGTGACAAATTCTGAAGTAAGAACTGAGGTGCTGTTTCTAATACTGAAAGCCTGCTTAAAGCAGTGAGGGAAAGGTAAAGCGTATTGTTGACTTTTGTTTTATTTATGTCTGACATTTTTCCAGACACTTTATCTTTTGGTTTTTAAAATTTTTATTTTTGGGGGGAAAGCAACAGCTGGCTGTATATGATACCTCCTGACTGCTCCAATTATGGGTTACTTTATTTTCTGTGCAGACTTCTTAATTTTTTGTTCCTAAAATTAAAATACTCCGGGAGTTGGTGATGGACAGGGAGGCCTGGTGTGCTGCAATTCATGGGGTCCTAAAGAGTCAGACACGACTGAGAGACTGAACTGAACTGAAAATTAAAATTAGCAAAGGAAGAATGTTTTTCTCCTCAACTCCACTCTCATTGATTTTCTTACTGAAGTATAATTGACATAATATTTTGTTAAGCCAGGTGTACTGCATAGTGATTTGACCTTTGTATACATGGCATCATTGTCACCACAATACGTCTGTTGTGTCTCTTAAGGGCTCTTGAATGACCTAAAGTCATAAATCGCTACACTGCTGACTCCCAGCTGTAACATCAAAACAGCTTTTTTATTTTCATCTTCAAAAGCTTCCTCTGAGAGTATTTTCAGAAAAGTTTCGACACTGCTACTTGAAAGTTTGGATTGCAGAAGTATGTATGAAACATGAGGAAATTTTCAAAATATAAAAATTGCAGGAACCACCTTGCAGAAGCTGAATGGGGGAGAAGTTTTTGTAGGAACGGTTTTGATGCACCTCAGCCTTGGGCTTGTATGCATTTTATATGAGGCTTTATATTTGCTGCTTATGGAACCAAATAAGTTCTCCAAAGTCGAAAACACAAGTCAGGATATATTTCCCTCTTAAAATATACATGTTGACAAAACTGGGAATGTTTGCTTCTCTCTGTGTCTTATAAGTTACAAGCAAAGGAACTTGAGGTAAATCCATGCCACACCCCCTTTAAGGAAAAAGTTTTAGAATGTCTTTTTAACTATTTTAGATTAGATACACACAAACAATTCTTTAAATCCCCTCAGGGATCATGAGATCTGAAGCTTTAGAAAGGCTCAACCTCTGTTCTGTTCTCTGTCTCTGCTTGTCACCAGAAAATGCCTAACAAATATTCTTTCCTGAAGGAAATAGACCCAGAAACATCCTTAAGTGTCTATCAAGATGTTTATTTTGGATGCTATATAGAAATAGTTAGAAAGAAAACATGGTCAGATATACACGTGTTGCAGCCTCCATTTTCCATAAAACCTCCCTCCCTCCACCAACAACTTTTTTTTTTTTGGTAATATGGGAAAACAATACAAAACAAAAACACAGTTTTGTAGTCAAGAGGTGGATTCACGTCCTATTTCTACCACCAAGCTAAGTGATGTTCAGCAAAATATTTAACTTCTGTAACCTTCATGAGAAGAAAGCTGAGTGCCGAAGAATTGTTGCTTTTAACTGTGGTGTTGGAGAAGACTCTTGTGAGTCCCTTGGACTGCAAGGGGATCCAACCAGTCCATCCTAAAGGAGATCAGTCCTGGGTGTCCATTGGAAGGACTGAT